>LPNX010374975.1:2424081-2585695 GCA_001517045.1 Pseudotsuga menziesii
CTTTGGTGGGGTGGGGTGTAAAACCGCCCCTAAAAGTCCAATTTTCGAGACTTTTGAGGGGGTTTTTTAAGAACCACCCCCAAAGACCTAAAAAAAATTTGGTAGGGGGGGGGAGGGGGTTAGTGAAAACGTTGCAAGACGAAACCGCCCCCAAAAGGGTATTTTGTTGTAGTGATCCCATTTCAACTAGAAATTTTTGGACCAAATTATTTTCTTGTTTGGGTACTCAACCAACTCTCTTATCATCCTCAACCTGATGGATAAAAAAATATCATAAAAAAATGTTTGGAAGGGTATCTTTGATGTTTTGCAGTTGAGAAACAAATACAATGGGTTAAGTGGTTACCCTTGGCAGAATGGTGGTATAACGCTTCTTTCCATACATAAGAAAAAATGACCCCATTTATGGTACTTTATGGCTATCATCCACCACCCATCACATATTCACTAAGAGACTCCTTTAAGGTTCAAGCAATGGAAGACCACATGAAGCATCAACAACAAGTTCTTCAACTCTTAAAGGATGACCTTAATCTAACACAAAATCGAATGAAAGAACAAGCAAATCAACACCGCAGTAAACCCAACTTTAATGTGGGGGATTGTGTGTTTTGAAGAATACAACCATACAAACATATGGCCCTGAAGAAAACAAAGACGAATAATAAATTATCACCTAAATACTATGGTCCCTACAAGTTGCTACAAAATATTGGTAGTATGGCCTACAAATTGGAACTACCTACATCTTCATGAGTCCATCCTTTTTTCCATCTTTCCTATTTAAAGAATATAATCGATGACAAGATAACAGTTCAAAATATATTACCATAAATTTAGGAGGAGGGGAAAATCATCTTGGATATTGAAGAAATCACTAAAATAAGAACTATAAAACTTCAAAATCGATCAATTTCCTGAGTATCTCATTAAAGGGAAGAGCTTAACTGTGAAAGATTCAACATAGGAAGATGAGCCATTTATACAACAACATCCAGAACTAATTCAACATTGAGGACAACACTTTTTGAATGGGAGGGGCATGCTAATCCCTTAATGATGGCACATTACCCCATATAGTTTGGCGCATTACCTCCTATATTGTGGTGCATTACATATTATTTATGTCGGCTTGGGTCTATTAGTTGTCATTGTACACCTTTGTCTCCTATATATAGGAAGGAGATATTCTCATTTTAGTCATCATTGTATCTTTTCTTGTCTTGTGTAATCAAGTACATTGTGTAAGGAGGTTCCTCCCTCGAAGAGGATTGCTATTTATCTCTGTTATTTTTTATTAAGTCATGGATTACTCTCTTCTTGTCTATTTATGCTCTTTTTATGTTATTTTTGGGACTTGGTTGCATAACACTTAACCCATTATATTTGTTTATTATATGCAAATCAAAAAAGATACCCTTTTGTGCATTTATACACAATGTCAATTTTCCCATTAGATTGGGGATGGTAAGAGGAGCTATGAGCCAACTAAGTTCCCAAACAAGGAAATAGTTCCTTCCAAAAAGTACGAGTGAAAATTGGATCTCTATCACTTACAATAATCTTGAGGATTCCATATAGTTGATGTACTATTTCCATAAATGTTGTAACTACTGTACTTTATTTAAAATGATGAGAAAGAGAGTAGAAATGGGCATACTTTGTGAGTTGATCCACTACTACCATAATGATAGTCTACTTTTTCTGACTTTGATTGATCCATGATAAAATCCATTCAGACCTATTCCTAATGCTAACTTGGTATGGATAATGGTTGTAGAAGACCTAGTGTCTTGATTGTCTCCCCTTTGTTATGTTGGCAAACCAAACATTATTCCACAAAATTTTGAAAATTAGTGTTAAGACCTTCCCCCCAAAAATCCTTCTTGATCTTATGGTAAGTTTTCAACAATATTGAATTTACTCCCATTGGATAAGCGCCCAATTCCAAAAGGACCTTCTATTGGAGTTGAAAATTATTACATAAATATAGGCAATCTTAGTACCATAGTGAATCATTCTTCCACACAAATTTATATATTGAATTAGGGTCTTGTATTTGTTGAAATATATTGCATGCTTTTTTAAATATTGTTTACATTTTGTCCTTTCTTCTTCTACCCAATCATATTGCATAATTGAAATAGCACATAGTAATCCATCAGTGTCATCTTCTTTTCTTGAAATTGGATCTCCCATTACATTCTATTTTTCATTTTTTTAGATAATTTCAAAGTCATAACCTAGAATCTTTGGAACCCTTTTTGTTTCTCTTTTGGAGGTAATTGTCGTTCCAAGAAGTACTTAGGAATTTCATGATTTTTTCTTGTGTTGAAGTCTCTTCCTATTAGGTGAAGGCATCAATTCTTAATTCCATGCAATATGGACAACATTTCATTTTTAATAAATTGGTTTGAGTAAGTTCCCCCCCTTAAGTTGGAAACTTTCAAAGGCAAGGGGCCTTCCTTCTTTCATTAAAATTGCACCAATGGCATGCCCTAAGGAATCACATTCCACAATAAAAAAAATTTGTGAAGTTAAGCATGGATAATACATGAGTTTCACACATAGCCACTTTAAGTGTTTTAAAAGATTTGGTTTCTTTGTGAGTCCAAAATAATTCCTCCTTTTCACTAAGCTTGTTAATGGTTCTACTATTTGAGAATAATTCTCGACAAACTTGTTGTAGTATTCTATCAATCTCTTTCCTCATAAAGAGAATCTCATGAAAAGTTACTTAAAATTAAGAGCCATTGTTCCCAATGATTGTATCCATTAGACCCCTTGTACAACATTAGCACCACCCATATGGATTGGAGTCATTAGAATATCCAATAAATACTCGCTATAGTAATCTTAATACGACAACACTTCCTTGAACAATTTATTGTACTTCCATCTACAAGCATTACTTGAAATTATGGTGTTGGATATAGAAATAAATTGAGATGTTTGGTTAGTTTGGAATTAATAAAGTTAGGGTTGCTACCTGAATCAATCAACACTATATCCATTTTTTATTTTGATACATCATTATATTATAAGAGTTTGAGGAGTGAAAAATCCATCCAATGCATGGAAATATAAGGTTGTAGTAGAATCTTTTAGATCTACCTCTTGAGATTGTTTTGGTTTTGGATCTTCTTCCTTCTTCTTTTTCACAATATATGTAAAATCATTTCTCCTCATTTCACTTATACCCCTTACTATACTTGTTGTCACCATTGAAACATAGTCCCTTTTCTCTTGTTTCCTCCACTTACTGAGGTGTCGACCTTATAGGTTGAGTGAGGTTGGGGGAGGAAACTTTTCCTTCTCTATAGGTGTTAGTAGAAACCCTTCTAGTAGCCATATTTTTAATTTCAACTTTCCTTTCCAAACAAAAAGTGTTCTCCAATGATTTAGGTTTGAAGAGACATATTTAATATTGGATTTTATCCCTTAAAGTTCCAATAAGGGAATGGTTTTTACTCCAAGGATTAACTTATAAAATTAGTTAATGTGCTTTGCATTTGTAACTTTTTGCCTGAGATTTATTAATTGGATAAATAAGTTGTTTCTATTAATATCTCCATAATATTCTATTGATTCATCAAAAATTATAAATGAAGAGACAATAGAGTCTTTTTTACAGTTACAAAACCATTGATACCATACAAATTGATCATGATCTAAATACAATGATGCAATAATCACCTTTTGTACTGTTGACACTTGGTGTGGGTAAAATACTTGGTCCATTTGGAATATACATGTTATTGGATCATAGCCATCAAAATTTCTCATATCAATCTTCTGTGGTTCTAAGTTGAACCCATGTTGATGTGATAAATGATTGATTGTCGGTGACTCAAAACTCGTGTTCTCCAACTATTATTCAATTATATCAATATATGAATAGGATTAGTCCCTATTATTTTTCTTCTCCTCTTCTCGAGGAGATGAATTACGTGGAAAGAGATGTATCATATCATTCGAAATAACCCCTTTCATAAATTTGAGATCCTCTTTATTGGCCATCTTTTTGAGATCCTCTTTACTAGATATATTTTTGAGTCCTCTTACCGATCGTATTTTTCAACTCACTTTCCAACCATGTGGAATATTTCCGTAGCTGAATATTCACCAAAAAGTTTTGAAGCTTGAAAATGCTTAGTTTGATCCAATGAGAAATGCAAAGACATCAAACCTCAGCCTCAACATTCATTCAAAAACTAAGGCAAGATAAGAGTACTGTAGTAGATCTTCAGAAGTTATTTTCACATTTCTAAACTTGTTTTCTGATGGAATTCATGAACTTATCGAAACACACTCGATAATTGAATGCTCACCATACATTGGAAGATTAATTGTGGAAGGGGATGTATATCCGGATGATGTTGATGGGCCCTTTACAAATGCATAATACCATACATTAGTAGAGAAGGGATTCGAGGAGCTAACATGAGAAAAGTCCTAAGCTAAACTCTGTGCAGAAGAAAAAAATTATATGCCTATGTATATCTATATTACTACTTATTGTCGTGGAGCACAAACTCATAGAATATGGTCATTTTATTTATTATAATCAAAATAGGGACTATTGGGAGTAAAAAATGACTCTATTTTGTCACTGTTTTTTCTATCACTTTTTCCAACCATTGTTGCTTGTAGGATCCAACCTTGTTTTGAATACCATTGGTACATATTTGCCATTAGGTATTTATTAATCATGTATTGTGTATTTGGATGAATTCTTGATAAACAAATGTGTTTGTGATTACCTTTATGAGTGTGAATGTAGGTTTGTGGGTAACGAGTGCAATTTGGAACTTCAGGTTGGAGACCCCCCCCAAAAAAATTGCAACATTAGGATGCAAATCCTCCCAAATATTAAAGGTTGGTTATCCAAATTCTTGTGCAATTTAACTGGTCAATGTTGGTTATGGTTTTGATCTTTTAGTGGATCTATAAAAATCCTTTGTGGTGAATCCACTCATCAAAAAATTGAAGAAACCAATTTTTTCTAAAAGAAGAAAAAATGATCTGTCACATGGATTAGAACCGATGCTCCGTTCTCTCAGTTGGAATATACAATATCAAATCTAGAATGTTGATTGTAAGGATGTGGGTCAATCATCTAGGAGTTAAAACTTCCTATTCTTATAATTCTATTGAAGCAGTTCAAGTTTTGGCTAAGATTTGATTAGAAGGTTTGTATGATATGTGACATTGACGATACCACAAAATAACTCAGTCAAAGGGAGATTGTAATGCCTATTCTTGTCATCAGTTTGTTGAACAGTTATAAACAAGGCAGACTTCATAGAGTTAACCAAACTACTCTCATTTTCTATAAATATGCCTCCCTCATTGAAGGAAAAGACAAGTCTTTTGTGTACTAAAAAACATAGATATTGTCTCTGGAAGTATTAATAAAATTCCTCTTTCGCTCCATGTTTGACATGTATTGATCGAGCATAGTGTAGTTGTAAGTTAGATTAGTTGTGCCTAATTGAGGAGAGGAAGGTCCCCCTTTGCCAAGATCATGTAAAACATATTAACATAATTTCATTTCTTTTCTAGATTGTGCGTTTAAATTGAAGTTAGTTTAGATCTCATAGATTGTTATCAAAACTATATATGCTAATACTCCTTTTCATTTAAGTGTGAATGTGATCACAAAATAGTTTCATTTTACAGTGCAAGTTTCATTTCTGAGTTGTGATTTTAAAAATTCTGCAAGTTTGGTTGATGCATAGAAATATTTCATAGTGACAAAGGATTTAAAATCTATATTAATCTTATTTGAGAAGATAAAAAATTAGTCCTTTACACATGAGCAAGTGATCTATTATTTTGAATATTTAGATGACAAAATTCTCACAATCATTTGAAAATAAAGACCTATGTTTGACTCTACTTGGAGAGACTAGGGGATGGGATTGAACTGGTCCGACTAAGTATATACATTTTATATTTAAATTTGTTGGATTGAGTGCCCTTCATTGCAATTAGTATTTCAAAGATAAATGTTGCATTAAATTTTTCATTTGTATAGATATTACAGACATCCTTTAAATGAAAAACGTATCTTGGTTGACAATTAATTGTTTAATGAATTGATGCCTTGAAAATGGACATCTTAATTTTACCAACATTTTGGCATCGTTGTTGGGGAAGTTGTCAAGGTGTGAGAGGATAATTTGATATTTTTTCATAGTATTTTCTTCCTTTATTGCATTCATAATGTGACTCAAGTATAAGGTAAAAGGGGACAATAAGATGGGAGGTAAGAACCTGCGCATTCAACCTTAAATATTAGAGGTGAGTCCTCATGCCACTGTATGCAAGGCATGTAGAATGCATGAATTGTAGAAAAAATTTACATGTTACAGGAAGTTCCACTCCTACTACTAATAATTCTAAAGGACAACGAGGAATAGGTACCCCCACTATCAATAATTATACAGGAAGATGAGGAAGAGGTAGACTAGGAAGGGGAAGGTTAAATACTCATGAACATGAAATTCCTCCATTCGAACCTCTAAGTGATTTCAAATCATCATCAACATTTGCTTCATGTGGACTAGAAGGTCATCCCATCACAGAGGTAGTAACATATGAGATGATTATTAGTCATGTTAAGCACAATGATTTAGAATATGAAACTAGGCATAATCATGTCCAATAATCAAAAGACTCTTCACAAGAATAAAGAGTTGGTGAAGACTCTCACTCTTCAGAAGTTTCAGAAAGATCAAAAGAAACTATGGTAGATAATTAAGCAGATGTTGTTGGAGGATTCCACAATGTGTCACATTGTATGAAAATGATTATAGATTCATTATGTTATGGGATTCAATGAGGAAGATACTGGGTTCAATTTCACATTTGAGTTCCCCATTGGAAATATCATAGGCAAAGCACCAATAAAGAGTAATTCTCTTGCATCCTTGACAGCTTCCATGGTTTTGTTTACGAGGATCCCAACACTTTTATTTTTGAACTTGATATCATATATTTCTAGTTATGATTACTTTTGTGATGCACACAAGTTGAAGTTGTTTACTGCACATCAAAAGATACATCATTGATATGGTTCATGGAATTTGTAGGTGAGATCATTCATACATTGGAAGAAATGAAGCAAGTTTTCCTCCCAAAGTACCAAGACTATTTCAGTGCTAAAGACATTCGAGAAGAGATCTTTAAGATTTCACAGCAAGAGAATGAAAGCCTAAAATATTATGTACATATATTTCAATATAATTTTCAAATATCTAGAGACAAGAATCTGGACAAAGAAACTCAAAGGGAAATTTTGATTAGAGGCTTAAAAGATGAATATGTTGATATTTTGAATCTAATAGGGGAATGCGATATCTCAAAAACTAAATTTGATAATATTTATGTAATTTGTAGGAGATATTCAAGAGGGATAGCCAAAATTGGTAAAATAATTTGAGAGGATAAACTGAAAGTCAAAAGTTCATGTATGTAGTGGGGATTTCTCCCCTACTACATTCAAAATCACCTACCCTAGATCTCCCAGATCATAGGGTAGAGTTCAATGGTGGAAATGATTACTCGACTTTGGCTAGAAACAATAAATGGCAACACCAATGACAATATTTTTTATTTTGCAGATATATTCAACTAACTAACGCAAAACAAGAACAAAAAATACCTTTCTTTTGAAGTTGGGCCACAGTAGCTGTCTGAGGAAATGGTACCACAACTCCACGGTTTTGGTCTCCAATCTACTCTACTAGTGGTTGTCAGGTATCAGGAATGGGTCCAAATGGGTATGGAGCAAGATCAACATACACCATGGGAAATGGCATGGTAAAATATGGGGATAGTGGAGAAAAGTAATGAAATGTGATGGAAAATGTGACAAAAAGGTCAAAAGTGTTTCTGGAATGGCCAAAAAATCGTTTGTCGTGAGGCCTTCACAATGTATTTATAGGATGGCCCAAGGTTTTTTGACCCATGGTATTTTATTGTGTAGTATTTATTTGTGGTTTTTGACCCATTCTCATTTTTAGGTTTTTTTGGTCCTTTTTGGAGAGAGTGGGGATAAATCACAATAAATGCTCAACTTCCCTTTATTTATGGGGAAGGGATAATAATGTTTTGGACCATATTTGGCAGAATTTTAGTTTTGAAGGTCAAAATGGAGGAAATAATGGTGGGAATATGATGTATTACTATGGTTTAGAACATGGAGAGCTATAAGGTGAACATTTTTTGGTGTTAACAGAATGCCCCCTGATGTGTGAGGGAAAGAGCTCATCGTACGGGCGATAGACATCATAGGATCAAGGGAAAATGGTGGAGAGACTGGAGAGGATTGCGGAGGAGTGGAGTCTCCTCATTCGAACTGTAGTGGATTTTGGTTTGTGATACTTCTAAAAAATGGATGAGGTACATACAATCTCAGACATGTATATGGATGAGGAGGGCACAAAAAATGGGAGTCGATCAATATAAAAATGGGGATCAAGGCTCAAACAATGGGAGCCGATCAATACACACATACAATTGATGATACATAATGGTGGCCTCAATGGGATGCTGGATACAAATACCAATATGAAGAACTTGTAGATAGGAAAAATGGAATTATCATGGAATGCAATATCACAACAACTGATTCTCTTATGAATCTGTAGGTGTACACAATTGTATGGACTCAATGACTGAGAGTCAATATCGTTGAGGTACAATAAACATCATCAAGTGCTGTAGATACACGGAAGCATGCAATTGAGGGGATTCCGAACACTATCACCAACGCAACCCGACAATCATAAGGGACATGAAATTGTATGGGTCCCAGAATAGACTCACCAGTGTGCTAGATTCAGGTGACAACCGGAGTCTTTGACCAAATAATGAAGGAACCAATACCCTATACGAATCTCAACGGTGCGATAGTGTATTTGAAGTCATGCACATGAGACACAACCAACCTGAAAGGCACTAAGGACTCCTTTCAAGTGGTCCAAGGAACTCATAAATGTGGTGGATGAAACTAGGATAGAAGGACCTCTGGGTCTATCCTCTAGAATAGATGTGGTAACGTCGATAGAGGAAGACCTACAACTAACAAGGAAATGAGGTTTCTTTTATAGAAGCACGTGGGGGATAACCAAAGATGTGGAACAATAAAAAACTAAGACATCAAATGGGGAACATGGGAAGGGGAGTACGAGGGACTCAAACTTCCTCTATTCAGAGTATAATGACATGGATGACCTGGTAGCAAATGATATTGAATCTTGGGGAAGGGATCATAGCTGTGAAACTGGGGAGATAACTGCAATGGGAAATACTAGGGGAAGCAACTGGACTAGTGATATCCAAGGGATCTAAAGGAGACTCATATCAGAGTACTCTGAACAAAGGAAACCCAATAGGGGAATGATTCCATAATGAGAGACCATATGTAATAAGTGTGGGTTCCTAAAGACACCATTTGGTACTTCTTCATAGTTTAACGAGCATGAAGAAGGGATAGAGGTATGCTCAATATGATACTATCCATGGATTTTTGTTGATCCCGAGACGGTAAATGCTCAATGGTGTTTTCATGTTTAGAGAGTCTGAAAACAGGAAGAAGAATTCAGTGGTTCTCTTTTTTGTCCAGTAGTCTCCTAAGCCCAAAAAGGGATAAAAGTGTACAAAGGAGAACTCTCCCAACTGAAAGGGGAAGAGAGACTTATTTAACATAGGTAGTCCAACCAGTTTGGAAAAGGTTAAACCTATACTGATTGGACGATCGTTCAAATAATTTTACAAGCATGAATGAAACCAAGTTTGCTCAACAATATTTTCTTGATGAGAGGGATGGAAAAGAGCTTAAAGACAACCCATAATGAGATTTTTCATATAGTATGGTCCCAATGTCTGACAAAACATAAAAGGATACAAAGGGAAACATTCCTAGCTAGAAGGTGATAGGGTGGTCCTTTTCTTTAAATGGTCTATGTAGCCCGAAAAAGGAGATAAACAAGTCCACATAGACTCCCTTTTAAATAATTTATCAAGCGTGAAAGGAAGCAAGTGTGCTCAACAATATTTTCATTATTTTAGGAGTCAAAAAAATGATTAACAAAAAATATGTAATGGTCAGTCAAGTAAGGAGGAAGTGTTCGATGTACCAAAAGGGGTGATGCTGTGAACATGGGTAATATGAAGAACATTGGAATACTGGTGCGACCTCCTTTTGGGATGATGGATGGAGGTAAAATAAGGCCAAGTTTTGTAGTATGGATAGAGCAGATGGCTCGTGAGCATGCCAATACATACAAGGTTTGATTCACGTGGTGGCATGCAAATCGAGGTGACTCTGGGAAATGGCCCAAAAATTAGTAGGGAGGGAGGCAGTCTAGTAGGTCGTTTCTTCACTCAGGATATTTTTACATAGTGGCAGCAGCTTCCTATCCTCATAGAGGATTATCCATACGTAAGAATGGACTACCGAGGAGATCTGGAGATGCCTTGACATCCAGGGCAGGTTTGGGGACATGATGGTACGTATACATGATGCTTTGTGGTTGCATTCATATATAGTTTTCTAGCATAGTGGTAGCTAGATCATGTGTGTGATATATACCAATGACATACTATGTGCATGTGCAAACATGGGACTACACTCTCTAGCGGGTTACCAGCGACACAAGAGCAGGGTGGAGGGGTTAAATCCACCCCCTCATGGGTAGAAGAAGTGGCATAGTGCTACAATGGACTCACTGCAGATGGACGAGGAGTGACTATTGGAGGGGGTCACTAACTCATGGTAAAAACAATGCAAAACAAGAAAGAAAAGATATGAAATAAGGATACTCATGGTGAGTGACTTCAGGCATAGAACCTCTTGAGGTAGAGCCCATTACGAGGATTCTTCAAGAGGTGACCTTCAGAGTTAACAAGGATATATGCCCCCTTGTTAAGACATCAATGGATGAAATAAGGGCCATACCACATGGATTCAAACTTCCCTTTCCCAATATTATGATTGGATTGGTCGTAAACGAGGACTAGTTCCCCCTCACTAAAGGTGCGTGGGTGGACGTGGGAGTCATAGTGGGAATTCGACTGAGTCTTAGCAGCTTCTATCATTTGGAGAGCAACGCGATGGTATGCATTGCTTCATTCAAGCATACATAGGTGTTGTTATAAAGGTGAAGTATCAGGTAGAAGTTTGAAGGCAAGGCAGAGCGACAAAATATGGCATTGAATGGGAAGAACCGATTCCACACCATGGATGAAGTGAAATAGGGTAAAATCGATGGCGGTTCCTAGGATCTCTCCGTTGTCATGAAAGTGGTGTCAGGATAAATCAGGGGGAGATTCCTCCGTCGATGAGACAAAAGGACTACTGGAAGTAGATATAATGTAAATGGTGTTAGTGGTGTTCAAGGAGGAAGCCAGAGGGTGCATCTCCTCAAGGACTGTGATGTCAGAATCATGGGAGTTCTTGTGAAGGTCACTGAGGAGCAACTGGAACTCGAGAAAGTTTCGGAAATCGTGTGAATAATGACCATGTATGCCACATACTGCACATGGGTGGTTGGTTCTATGTGATTTGTTCTTAACTGCATGTATATATGGCACATTGATAACTGGAGTGTCGTCAATCTCGACTATAATGCGCATGTGGTTGCAAAGGAGAGGAAAATCAAGAAAATTCTTTGTTGCATGGCCTTGGACATCACATAAAGCAAATGTAGGAGGAGGACATGGTTCTGTCGGTACTTTGGGTGTCTTTTCCCTAGCCTTCTAGGGAGGAGGGGGGGAAGGAGTGGAGACATAAGAATTAATTGATGTACCAGGAGGTGGGTGCGACATTGTCTCAATAGGTTGAATGAGAGTCAACATGATATGTGGAGTCGGGGGAGGGGTAGGTGAATCCAGGTACCACATAAGAATACCCAAAGTGAATCCAGGTAGGTTGAGAGTAGCCATGATGACCTTACTCATGATTCCATAAGGTGGAAAATGAAGGGAATCATGTGTACAAGGAATGAAACCCAATAATTCCCCAAGAGATGAGGTTGAGGCTATGACTGAGGTTGCACGGAGGTCAGAACACTACTCAATGTGATAGTACATAAATCCGATATATCAGTCGGTGAAGGAGGAGGTCGTAAGGACAAAAGGGTGTCTGTCATAGGAGTGTTGGAAAACAAACCTGGTCTAATGACATACAGGGATGGTAGGGACACACTGTCAATGGTAGTGTCGATAGTAGGAATGACATGTTCTAGTGTGGCTGATCCCTTAGGATCATAATAAGCCAGTTGGTCAATGGTCACAATATTCCTATCATGGGGGAACATCAAGAGTCAAAAGATGGTAGAGGAAATGACGTGCATTGCATACATGTAACTGCATCCTAGGAGGAGGTTGTAATCGAGTTGGTTTTGACCACCTCAATGTCAATCAACACTATTTTGATGGCTAACTCAACAAGGAAATTTTTGAGGAAGCCTTGGGGTTGAGAAACACGACCATCATAGGCACTAAGAGCAGTGGAAGAAGGTTGAATGGTTGGGGATATGAGTTTTTTCCATAGACCTGTTGGGGGAGGTTTCGATGTGCATAGACCTGTCTTAAAGGAGAAGGAGGAGTTGGGGCTGAAGAAGGGGTAGGTTGCATAGGTGGAGGGTAATAGGCAGGAGCAATTGGGGGGACTCTATACCTAACCATCTGGCCATTACATGAGTGTGTTGAGCAATTTGGTTCATGAATGTGAGGAATTGGTTTGAGAGGCACATATGAAGGTGTGGATCTGGACTAAGTCGTCACGCATGCAAAAACAGGGGCATAACATGTTTGGGAAATACTATGGGTGTTACCAGAATGGGGTGGAATTGAAGGAGAGGTCATGTAGAAGTGGGTATGATGAGTAATAGAGCCAACGAATCCATCAGCAACATGGGATTCCCCCAACGTATCTCGACACGAGGAGCCAACATTGGGAGCATCGGGTATAATGGTATACAGATAACCCGATTGGGCGTAGATGAGATCGAACTGTTGTTCCTTAAGGATGGGTTCCTCCTCAGCTTGTGGGCACTCAGATGCAACGTCCTTGGTGATGGGGGGAGTAAGGTTTTAAGAAACCAATCTAGGAAAATCCTATCATATAACTGAATCTTACAAAAGCTACAATGACAACGCCACTCATGGATATGATCTATGATATGGGTAGTTGTGTTTTGTCTACAGGATAATAGAATTTCCACACCCTCATCATAACAAACAGGTAACTGGAAGTACTCAAGAAACATTGAGGATAATGAGGAAAAGTTTGGGTAGGTGGCATAAGGCAGTTCAATATACCATTTGGCCGCAACACTTGTGAGTGTGCACTGGAATAACTACAATAAGATAGAATCATCCACTATGTTGTTAGATGAACACCATAAGTGGAATGACATAATATGGTTTTGGGGGTATTCTCCCGCCTTTCCCTCAAACTTAGGGATGTATGAGGGGAGTTTGGCAGGCATGGGACGCCATAATGGGTTATGATGAATGGGGTCATTGGTCAACCTTTCCAAATCAGGTAGGTTGAGACTAGCCATGAAAGGTAGACTAGAATTGAGAGTGGATCGGGAAGGGCCAACAATGGTGTCAGTGCCAGCAGAAACGTGGTTCCCATGGGTAAATGGGGGAGGGTAAGGTTGACTTCCAACAATATGAGTAGTCACTGAGATGGTAGGAATAGATGGAATCGAAGTGGAAGGGTGATGGCAGGTGAAAGCTAGCAGACCTAAAGTTATCTTCTTCAGACTGAAATGTTGATTGAAATATCCTTCTGCAAGTAGGATTCTGCAACTCTTCTCCTGCAATTAACTTTTCGTAAGATTGGATTCTCCTGCAACCAACTTTCTGCAAGCTTGAGTTTTCGCAACTCAATGTCCGCAATTGAGTTATTCCACAATAGTCTTTTCGCAAGCTTGAGTTCCCGCAACTCAATCTATTCAATTGAGTTCTTCCGTAGTTGTATTTCCGCAAGACCCTTTCCACAATTGCGGATTGCAGATACACCTTCAAACTTTTCCATAATGGGATTCCGCAATTTTCTTCTCGTAACTTCCTTTTCCGCAATTCTTTTGAGCCGTCGATTTCTTGCAGGATCCTTTCTAACCATCGATCTGAGATCAAATACGGATCTCACCTTAACATTGTGGATCTTCACTTTTCTCTTGCGGAATTTATCCACAACTGTCGATCTTCTAAAATTCGCAGAATTCAATTCAGACTGTAACAGTCGAATTGACTCATGATCGATCGATCTTATGTGCAATTTTATACATCTCGGCCTTTGGAAATCATTTAAACATTACTGAAGATTCATTAAAACAAATAAATAAGAATACATCTGGTTATTGAAAAGAAGACATCAAGTAGTCACATATATGCAGAGTATTAAGACTATGTTCTTCATTTCATTAACCGTTGTTACATACATTATATATTGCTAGATCACTTTTTCACACTTCTTGCACACACTTGCACTTAGACCAATTACAATTTAAACAGAACCAAATCAAACCTGTCAGATCCACAACAATAGGATCTGAAGTCCTAAGAAAGAAAATATGTAACTAACATATCCTCGAGCACCCTCTTACAAGATTCGAGAGAATTTGTGGAAAACTGTCCTTATTACATCAAACCATCCCTATCTACAAAATAGACTACAAAAATCGACAATCAACCCTATCTTATAGAAAATTTACATGGAAGCATAAATTTAGCATTGTCTACTTATTCAACAAACATAGAATTTTGACTAGATGCCCCTGCATCATATTTCAAGGGAAGAAAAGAATTCTTCAATAAGTCTTCAGGGTTCACATTATACTTGGAAATATAAACTTATGTCATCCACGTTGCATATTTAGAAGGTTCAACTTTCCATTTCACCAAATACTGACAAAATTAATTGTCCCCGGTCTTCTTTGAAACCCTTTTGTCAAGGATAGCTTCAATCTTTGGCTGTTGTTTTTGAGGTAATTGTCCTTGCCAATCTATAAATGAACCATTTTCTTCTGAAATCATTTCTTTTTCCTGAACACCTGAATATTTAAAAGGATATATATATGAAACAATAAAAATTGGAGAGATTTGAAGATTAGAAGGAATTTTTATTTCATATGCATTTGCAGAAAACTTCCTCAAAATTTTACAAGGTCCAATATTCTTGAGCTTCAATTTGTTGTAGGTTCCCTTAGGAAACCTCTCTTTCCTGAGATAGGCCATTACTAAATCTCCAACTTGAATATTAACTTCCTTTCTTTTCAGATATGCTCTCGGTTTGCATTTCCTAGCACTTTCCTGCAATTTCTTCTTTACATTTTCTTGTAGCTCATGCATGCTAGATGCAAAATCTTCACCATCTACACTTCTCCTATCCTGTACTCCAAAATTTGTAAGTTCATATACTCCCCTCTGGTGCATTCCATATACAATCTGAAAAGGACTCATAGCTATACTCCTGTTAGGTGAATCATTGTAAGTAAACTCAGCTTGAGCAAGAGCTAAATCCCATTGTTTCAAATTTTCATAAACAAGACTTATCAGTATATTTCCCAAGTTTTTTTTCACCACTTCAATTTGACCATCAGTATGAGGATGATAGGCGGAACTAAAACTGAGATTGGTTCCCAAGTTCTTCCACAAAGTTCTCCAAAAATGACCAACAAATTTAGTACCCCTGTCAGACACAATGCTTAAAGGTAAACCATGCAACTTTACAATTTCTACAAAGAATAAATTAGCAATGTTTGTTGCATCATTGGTTTTCTTACAAGCAATAAAATGAGCCATTTTTTAAAACCTATCCACTACTACATAAATAGAAACATTTCCTCTCCGAGTTCTAGGAAATCCAAGAACAAAATCCATACTGATGGAATCCCAAGGCCTAGTTGGAATAGGTAGGGGTTCATATAGTCCAGTATTTTGTATTCTCCCTTTGGCATGTTGACATCTCCTGCATTTTTCAGCACACTTATCTACATCATGTTTCATTCCTGGCCAAAAATAAATAAAAAAGTACTCACCTGAGCAAATGTTTTATCCTGTCCAAAATGTCCTGAAAAACCTCCACTTTGTTTCTCATGTATCAAATTTTCTCTCATAGAACATTTTGGAATACATAGCTTACTATTTCTGAACAACAATCCTTGTTGTAACATGTAGTCCAACCATTGGATTCTATTATGGGTAATTGGATTCTCATAGGCTGTAGATATATCTTTGAAATCTACATCTTCTTTATACATATTAATTAAACTTTCAAATCCCAAAGAGTTGACCTTAATTTCTTGCAAGATCAAACTTACTATGCTTAAAGCATCAACAACTTTATTAGATTTTCTACTTGTATGTTTGATCACAAAGGTAAAGTTTTGCAAAAATTCCACCCACTTAGCATGTTTCTGATTCAATTTAGGTAGACTATTTATAAACTGCAAATCATGATTACCAGAATATAACAAAAACTCTTTGGGAATCAAGTAATGTCTCCATTTATCGAGAGCTTGTACAACAACATATAACTCCTTGTCATATGAGGAATACTTTTGTTTTTCCTCATTTAACTTCTCGCTGAGGTATGCTACTGGTCTCTGTTCTTGACTTAGAACAACCCCTATTGTTGTCCCACTAGCATCTACCTCTACTTGAAAAACCTTATCAAAACTTGGCAAAGCTAAAATAAGCTTCGCAATCATCTTCTTCTTCAACAATTTGAAATTTCTGTCAGTTGCTTCTATCCACTTGAAAGGTTGTCTACTTCCCCTGAAGGTGTCTATTATAGGTGCGCAAATTTGACTAAAATTCTTAATGATTTTTTTATAAAAAATTGCAAGACCATGAAAAATCCTTACCTCATATGCACTTCTTGGAATTGACCAACTTAAAATTGCTTGCACCTTATCTGGATCCATATTCAACCCTTCTTATAAAACCATGAATCACAAATAAGTCAACTCTTTCTTCAAGAAACTACACTCTTTCAGATTTATCAGCAAATTCTCCTTTTGCAGGGTTTCCAAAACCAATTTAAGATGTTTCAAATGTTCTTCTTTATTCTGACTGAAGATCAGAATATCATCCAGATACACTATCACAAATTTTCCAGTGTATTCTTTCAAGACCTCATTCATCAATCTCATAAAAGTACTAGGTGCATTAGTAATCCTAAAAGGCATTACTAACCATTCATACAGTCCATTATTAGTCTTGAATGCAGTCATCCATTCATCCCCTTCTCTTATTCTTATTTGATGATAACCACTTTTCAAATCTATCTTTGAAAAATACTTTTAACCACTCAAAAAATCCATCAACGCGGGGTAAAGGAAATATGTACCTGATAGTGATCTTATTAATTTCTCCGAAGTCAGTGCACATTCGCCATCCACCATCCTTCTTTGGGCTAAGCATAGTGGGTACTACATAAGGACACAAAATTTCTTTCACCAAACCTTTATATAACAACTCTTGTACATGTTGTTTGATCCATTTATTCTCTTGAGGAGTTAGTCTGTAGGCTGCCTTATTAGGTAAACTTGCACCAAGTGTTAAGTCAATGTGATGACTAATACTTCTCACATGAGGTAAAAAATTTGGTAACTCGTCCACAATAATATCAGCATATTCATCAAGCAATATTCTAACTTCAGTAGGCAAATAATCTAAATTTGTATAGGTTAATATTACCTTTGTTTTTACAACAACAGCAAAATGTAGCTCATCCTCCTTCTTGTCTTTTTGTAATAGTTATTTCCCAGTCATCAACAAAATATTCGAACCTGAACCTTCTTGAACTGCTTAATCCTCCAATGGTGACAATGTATGTCTTTTTCCATCCTTTTCTATAGAATGAGTGTTCTTTCTTCCATCATGAACATGTTTTATGTCATATTGCCATGGACTCCCTAAGAGTATATGGCATACATCCATAGGCATTATATCACATAACACCACATCTTTATAAGTACCAATTTGAAACTCCACATTGCACTAATCATTCACCAAGATATGTTGTCCTTTCTGCAACCAAGACATTTTGTAAGGAGTTGGATGTTTCATTCTCTTCAATCCCAACTTCTCTACCATCTCAGTGGAGACCAAATTATCTATATCATTGATGTCGATAACCATCTTACACCACTTCCCTTGTGACTTGCATTTAGTCATGAATAGAATCTTTCTCTGGGCCGGTTCATGCACTTTCTTCTCTGTCTTTACTAAAATCTCTTCAGCATAAGAGATTCTCCTTCCTCGGGAGGATTATTCACCTCTTCTTCTTCACTGGACTCCTCATGAGCATCAACAATGTTTGCATTCCTATGAGCTACACGTTTATTCCTTGGGTACTCCCATGACATGTGTCCAATTTATCCACATGTATAGCATTTCACTTCTCTATTTCTACCTCTTCCTCTGCCTCCTTTGAATCCTCCTCTTTGGGTTACCTAGCTACTAGAACCTTCTACCTCATCTTTAGGAGTCATACCTCCTCTGTTTGGAAATCCTTTCCCTCTTACTGTATTTATCCCTCTGCTCTTCCGGTTCTGTTTTCTTAGTAGTTTTTCTTCTGCCATTAAGGCTTCCTGATAAGCATCTTCAACAGTTTTCAAATTCAACAAGTTGATTTCATCTTGTATCTCATATATGAGTCCATTTATATATCTAGCTACTCTTTCTACATCCCCTTGTGTCTATATAGCTCTAATATTCAGCTTAAATAGCTCTTATGTATATTCTTTAACAGTCATACCCTTTTGTCTAAGATTCTGTAGATGTCTAATGAGAGTCAACTGATAATCCTTAGGCATAAATTGACTTTGAATTGTATATAGCATTTTATCCCAAGATTTGATTTTGGGCTCACCTCTTCTTTCTCTGTGGATCTGAAGTTCCTCCCACCATATAGCTGCATGCCCTTTCATGTTGATCGCTGCATACCTCACCTTATTTTTATCTTCAATTTCTTCAAAGTCAAAATATTTGTTTAAAGCATTGATCCAGTCCATGAGTTCTGCAAAATTAAGATTACCTTCATACATAGGGGCTTCAACTCTGGGTCTGTTACTAGCCTTAATCAACATCTTCAATACTTTTACTTCTTCAACAACCTCCACTCGCTCGTCTTCAGAGGATTCTTCTTCATCACGGTTGTCTGTATTCTCTGAATTCTTTCTCTCTATAGCTTCCATCCAAGCTTGGAGTTGTCTTAATTCCCTTTGTGTGTCTGTTCCCATAGCTTGTATTCCTCGACCACGTCCTACAAGGACTCCATGTATTCGTCCTTGTCTTAGTAACATCTTTATCTTGATATGATACCAAAACTGATGGCAGGTGAAAGCTAGTAGACCTAAAGTTCTCTTCTTTAGACTGAAATGTTGATTGAAATCTCCTTATGCAAGAAGGATTCCGCAACTCTACTCCCATAATCAACTTTCCGCAATCTTGGATTCTCCCACAACCAACTTTTTGCAAGCTTGAGTTTCCTCAACTCAATCTATGCAATTGAGTTCTTCCACAACCGTCTTTCCGCAAGCTTGAGTCTCTGCGAGATTGAGTTTCCTCAAGCTTGAGTTTCCACAATCTTGAGTTCCTGCAACTCAATCTCCACAATTGAGTTCTTACGCAACCACCTTTATGCAAGACCCTTTCCGCAATTGTGGATTGTGGATACACCTTTCCACTTTTCCATAATGAGCTTTCGCAACTTCCTTTTCTGCAATTCTTATGAGTCATTGATTTCTTGTGAGCTCCTTCCTAACCGTCGATCTGAGATCAGATGTAGATCTCACCCTAACGTTATAGATCTTCACTTTTATCTTGTGGAATTTATCCACAACCGTCAATCTGCTGAAATTCCCAGAATTCAATTCAGACTATAATACTTGAATTGATTCATGAGCGATCGATCTTCTGTGCAATTTTATACATCTCCGCCTTTGAAAATCATTTAAACATTACTGAAGATTCATTCACACAAATAAATAATCATGCGTTTGGTTATTGAAAAGAGGACATTAGGTAGTCACATATATGCAGAGTATTAAGACTCTGTTCTTCATTTCATTAACCATTGTTACATACACTATCTCTTGCTTGCTCACTCTTTTACACTTCTTGCACACACTTGCACTTAGACCAATTATAATTTAAATAGAACCAAATCAAACCTGTCAAATCCACAACAACAGGATCTGAAATAAAATCTATAACTAACATATCCTTAAGCACCCTCTTACACGATTCAAGGGCATTTGTGGAAAATTGTCCTTATTAAATTAAAACCATCCCTATCTACAAAACATATTACAAAAATCAACAATCAACCCTATCTTCTATCAAATTTGAATGGAAGCAGAAAATTAGCATTGACTGCTTATTCAACAAACAAAGAATTTTGACTAGATGATCCTGCATCATAGGGCCACTATCCCCATGCATGAGTGGTGGTATGCTAGGAACCACAGTGGGTGCACGGTGGGTGGAGTGGGGCCACCACTAGTGGGTATCATACCAACAACAATGTGTATGGTGGCGAAGGTCCCACTAGGACCGGTACTTGTCAGTCCAGCAAAAGGGATACCTAGAATGATGGGTGGAAGGCACGCAATCCCACTATCAATCGTCCCCCCCTGAAAGGGGTTAGTAGGTGCACCATCCATGGGGATAGATGGGGTGGCAAACAAGGTAGGTTCATATTGATATGAGTCCGAATCAGAATAAGAGGCAATATGTGGCTCTAAAGGTGGTAAATGAAGTCGAATATGGATCCAACAGTGATGGTTCAAGGAACCGAAATGAGGGGTATGCCCCCTAAGCCTATGTGAGTAGCGTGGTGTATCTATGATGGGTTGGTGGTGTGCTGTGAATGTAGACGTAAGAGTGTCAAATGTAGGATAAAAAATCCAACTACAACAGAGTATGAAAAAGGAGAACGTACAAATGGTGGCTTACATGCCAAAACACAAGCTCTAAAATCGTACAACAATAACATGTTAGATCAAGAGAGTCTATAACAAAGTGGCCAGAAATCCAATAAACAACACTACCTAGAAAGAAAATGATGCACTAACCTATGGGGTAATATTGCAAGAAAACTCCTAGCTACAAGCTGTAAGCCCCTCACAGATCGTATCCCCTGCAGGGTGATGAAATCCTAATCAAACAATATGAAATGGAAGAACAATAGGCTAAGAGAATCCCACTACAGAGAGGGACATCAGGTAAAAGATCCCTAGATATAATGGCAATTAGGCTACCTCGTTCATAACACCTCTGGAGTGGTTTACTGACACTTCAACCCTTTGGCCCTCGACACCCGGTATACTCCGGCATGCATGAGGAGGACTATGAAGGGTCGGCCTTCGGTGCAGAATGGAGTGTGGTATTCCACCGCAACTTCCAGAACCCCTTCGCTGTGGCCTACTCCCACAGAGTGGGGGGCTCTTTGACATATTGGTCGTGACTGTGTCAAGAAGTACAAGAGGATTTTGGTCCCCTAATGGAGAACAACTATGTCTCAAATGTAAGTGACAAATGGGTGTTGTTTGGATGACTATCCCCAATGTCCTAACTTAGCTACAAGATTGTTTTGGTCCGCAAACAAGGTTACAATGTTGGTTGTATTAAGTTAATTTCTTAGGATAGCTTGGGGTCATGAACCAAGTGATTTACTTTAGGATGTGAGATGTGTGCACAAGTGATGTGTAAAATATAAACCCCAATGATCTCACAGCCGAGACGCAAAAATGCAGATAAATAATATGAAACTATAGTAAATATCATGCAAAATCACAACTAATTCTTCTAGAAAATAAAGTATACACAAGTAAATGAGTGCATAAGGAACTGATCGGGATGTAGGAAACACACAGGGGGTCTCAACTACTAAGCTCGACTCAAGGTGCTCACATACAAGGCAAATAGGACCACAAAACGAACCAAGGGGTTGTAATGGATCAGATCTAGACAGAAACAGGTCGGGAAGAGGTAGAACACAAACAGGGGGTCTGGAACAAGGATCTCAAACATCGAAAAGGACTGAAAAACTGCAGGTCATACATGTCGGCGAAATAGTTGCGACCAGGTTTGCACAAAAATGTGAAACAGTCGCGATTGAAACAAAAAAAACAATCAGAAGACTCTGGTCGCAAAAAACAAGGGTTTATGCACGACAAGTCACACAAAACAGGGTCACGGTATTGACCGAGGTTGCTTTGAGAGCCAGGACAAGTGCGATCTGGAGTTTTGGTACTAGTCGCACTTATCGGGGAAAAAGGCATGACCTAGGTTGCGCTTATCAAGAAAAAAGGTACGACCTGGTCACAGCTTTCTGTCGAATAAATGTGATCTAGCTGAAACTGAATTTTTTTTAGAAAAAGGATATTGGCTTGGGCTGAGGGGGCAGGCACTAAGGAAAAACTGGTTCAGATCTACCACGAGGGGTCCAAATCTGTGACGGTTGAAGGTACCAAAGGATAAAAAACTAGTAGAAACACCTGCAAAAACAAAAAAATCTGAAAGGATCGACCAAGTGGAGTCACCAAAAATGTAGTGGGGATTTCTCCCCTACTACATGGAAAAGCACCTACCCTAGATCATCCAGATCATAGGGTAGAGTTCAATGGTGTAAAGGATTACTCGACTTTGACTAACAACAATAAATGGTAACAAAATTGAGAATATTTTTTATTTTTTAGATATATTCAACTAACTAATGTAAAACAAGTACAAAAAATACCTTTCTTTGAAATTGGGCCACCGTAGTCGTCCGAGGAAATGGTCCCGTAGCTCCACGGTTTTGGTCTCTAGTCTACTCCACTAGTGGTTTTCAGGTAGGGGGAATGGATCCAAATGGGTATGGAGCAAGCTCAACATACACCGTGGGAAATGATGTGGAAAAATATGGGGATAATGGCGAAAAGTAATGAAATGTGATGGAAAGTGTAACAAAAAGTTCAAAAGTGTTTTTGGAATGGCCAAAAAAGTGTTTGTGGTGAGACCTTCACAATGTATTTATAGGATGGTCCAAGGTTTTTTTACCCATGGTATTTTATTGTGTATGGTATTTATCTGTGGTTTTTGACCCATTCTCATTTTTAGGGTTTTTTTGTCATTTTTGGAGAGAGTGGGGATAAATCACAATAAATGGTCAACCTCCCTTCATTTATGGGGAAGGAATAATAATGTTTTCGACCATATTTGGTGGAATTTTAGTTGTGAAAGTCAAATGGAGAAAATAATGATGGGAATATGATGTATGAATATGGTTTAAACCATGGAGAGATAGGTGAACATTTTTTGGTGTGAACAATGTATTGGAGGAAACACATGAGATCAGATAGGTGATTTGTTGGATAACATCAAAAGTGATATTTTGAGTTCTTTAGCATCTTAGATTGACACTATGTAGATCAAATAAAAGAATGCAGAGATGGAAAATTCTATGGCCATTTTCTGCCCTAAATGTCAACAAAAACACTCTCTAAAGGAGTGTCCTCTTAATAGTATCGAAATATGTGGTATTTGTGAACAAGATCATGCAACTAGCAAATGCGCATCTTTTCCTAGTTTGAAAGCAATATATGAAGGAGTAAATAATGAATTTGAACATGCTTGTTTCATAACCCACAAAAGGCCTTGGTAGCCTAGGACAACATGGATGACACAAGAACCTACTTAGTTTTCTAATACCTACTGGGCCAGTCACCAATTTCCACAATTCCATTGTCCTCAACAAATGTAGTATCCTTCCCAATGGTATCACCCTTAACCATGGGCTCAATGGCCATCACAAATGAACCAAACCAAAACTTGGTCATATATATAGTGAGGATAATCATATGGTATCCCACAAATTCATGTGCAACCACCTCAACCACTATGATTGTGGCCACCTTCCATTAGTCCCCCATGGCCTCAACTACCTGCACAACCCACTCTAACCCTAACAATAAAACAGTTCAGCCAGCTTATGCTATTGAAGTGCAAGGTTTTCCCACCTATTATTTCTCTATGGTGGAATGCCAAGAGATAACCTTGAGATCTAGAAGAGTGTGGAATCAAGGGAATCCTCCAACTATTATAGAACATGAAGAGGAGGAGATTCAACCACCATAAATAAATCAACATGAAGAACAAACTTTAGAAGATCTGTAGTTTTCTTTGCTCAAAATTCAGATCAACCTTTCATGACAAAGTCTTCCCAATCCCCTCCTTATTTTCGAAGGTTAGGATTAGTGAGACCTTCTAATCAACTTGAATTTGATATGTTAAGAGAGGTGAGGAATGTATGTGTCAAAATCCCTGTATTTCAAGCAATTAGGGATATCCCAATATACACTAAAGTCTTAAAAGAACTTTGTGTTAAAAAGCTTGGTAGGAAGCGAAAAGACCCACCCACCATGCATGTCATTAGACAGTTGACATATCTAATGCTTGGAAAAAATTTAACTCCCAAGAATAAATATTTTGGTAGTCTAGTAGGGAATGTCTACATTAGAGGCATTCACATTCCTAATTCCTTGATAAACCTCAGGGACACAATTAACATAATGACTACGGAGATAATGGACCATCTCAGACTAGAATCGAGAGGAACCCCTACGATCTTAGAGTTGGATGATTGATCTACAACTCGACCACCTGGATTTCTTGAAGAAATAGTTATTTCATGGATTCTTGGAATACCCAATTGACTTCATGGTTCTGTAGCCTAAATCATGTTTAGGAGGACATCGTCTTATACTAGGTAGGCCATGGTTGGCCATAGATCCATAAACATGAGGAGATCCCATGATGATCCATAAAGAAGATGGATTGGTCCATATGAGGTGGAAACTATCTATGATAATGTAAGTGTGCTGCTAAAGACAATTGATGAAGATAGAGTTCCACTTCTTACTAATGGTCATCGGGTCAAGCTCTATGAAAACGCAATTTCAAGAAATGTTTTTTATCAAACAAGTTGATGCTATTTCAGAATTTTAGATTCTTGATGGGGGAGGACCTGCCTTTTGTATCTTCTATTGATTTCTTTGTTTCGGTTCTTAAATAAAATAAAATGAAGAAAACAAAAATAAAGGAAAAAAAATGAAAGAATATAATAATAATGCTCGCGGTGAAAAATAGCTTGTTGGCACCACAAGTCTTAGTAATGGCAGAAAATTAGCTTGATGGCAATTATTACTATGCAAAAAAATTAGTGGTTAAGACACACGTTTGAATGTGAAAACCAACTTGCTTGTGTAGTCAAGTGGGTACTGCTTGAAAACCAACTTGTTGGCAGACAATACCCGAATAAAAATGAAAAATAATTATACAAAATTTCTTTTCAATAAAGGAGAAAGACATCATTCATGTCTAGATTATCCTGCTTTCCAGAATTATTCATGAACATATCTTTTAGCTTGCTCGACTTTATCATCATTTTTGGAAGACAATCATTGCTAAAATTCTTAGTTTGCTTCATTATTTCATTTTCAGAGTACAGTGATTTTCCAGAATCTAGAAAAATGCCAATATTCATTATTTTTCAGTTGGCTAAAGCATTTCCAGAATGAAGTGATTATCACTGCGCAAATGTCATTGCCAGAATTTCAATACTAACATTTTCAGATTTGTGTTAACAACTTGTTTCATTGAACTTTTCACATATGATCTTGCTGCAGATAGGACTCTTCTGATTTGAACTGCTAAAGATCCTCAGCGAGTTTATTTTCACTAAGCTATAGATCCATATTGAAGTTGCAGATCCATATCGAGGTGAAATCCAAATCTTTTGACATGAATATTCATGCACCTCAGTACTATATACATTATGATGAATCTTGCTATTGCATCCATGATACTTCAGGGTGGATTTGTAGTCCCGTTGTCATCAATATTTGGCACTTTCTACAAATAAATTGCTCTTATGGTTTGCTTTCTTTTCCAACTTGAATTCTACTTGTACAGGTAAGATTAGGTCCATTTCTGTCCACGATCTCATTTCAAATGCATATGCATTATTGATTAGTGCCTAGTGTTAGACTGTGCTTGTGTATTCTTTTTCCCTGAGGATTGGTCATATCCTTAGTTGGGGAAGAAGGTTAGCCGGGATAGATTTCTTACTATTTGGTTGAAGAGCGTCACTGTATGCTTTTTTTTTATGGCCACCCTTTGTTCTATGCAAACTATATGCTGAAAATTAAGTAATCAATATTCAGCTTGTTGTAAGCCATTTAATGTGGCTGCAGCAGGTATGCTAACCCTTGGATCTTAAAGAGTTTTAGATCCAACTGTTAACCTACAGCAGGCTGAATAATTTTAGCCAAAAATATGCCATTCAACTGCCTTGTGTAGACTTTATCCTATGATAGGACAAATTTGGTAAGAGTTTGACTTATAGTCATCATTGCAAATTTAGGTGAATTTTAAATACAAATCACAAAATTTCACACAAGCCACTCCAAATCATAACTGATCTGCCTCACATTGTCATAATTTGTGGATTCCCATGCTTATCCAAAAAAATTTCCATGAAGCATACAACTGGGTTATATTTAATTGTGAATTAAAAAACTCCACATTGCACTCCCAAGTTATCATACGGGCCTTTTCTTTTCTTTACCAAAATTGCTCCAAACTGTCTGATTTTTTATCACCCGATGCTAGAATCGAGGAATTTTGAGAGCAAATACAATGGGGGAATTGAGACCATGGATACCTCTGCTGTATATAAGGATCCCGAAGTTGCAATTTTTTTGTGGATTCAGGATGGGTGGAATATTTCAAGTATCTACATAGGTTCAATTTGAGTACAACGCTTGAATTTTCACAAACATTGAACAATTCCATTTCTAAGGTTCGCGGTGTTGATATCCCTATTACAGAAGAAACATTCACCCGAGTGACAGGATTGGAAGTTGTAGGAGAACAATGGTTTGAGTGTACGGGAATTGCTGTAAGGGAAGAATTTGTACAAGGCACTGATGAGCAATTGATAGGAGATGTCCAGAGGAAATCATTAATCAAACCATGGTCACAATTAGTGTTTTGCATACATAAATTCTTCACATTTGACAGCCATTGCCAATTTCTATATGTTATCATTTTTAACTACACAGACATCTACGACATCATAAGTATATTAATACGCCTTTCTTTCTCCTTCAATCAATGGAATTAACGAGTTCAAAGGTAAAATCTAAGAATAAATCCCAAGACTAATGTAAAACATCACAAATTGATTAAATTGTTGGTAAGAAATGCATTGCTCAAAACAAAATGGAGTTGGGTAGCCTTGATTGAGGGCATTTTAGATGAACCAGAATCAAATGAAGGAATGGATATATTGTCATACCAAGTTAGTCAATTAGATGATGACGATGTTCCTTTGGCATCCCTTTGTGTGAGGAGATCTAAAGGTCTATAATCTAAAAAAGTAAAGTCCATTGAGACTAAAAGGTACTCAGATTAGGTATATGAATTTATAGTTATGCCCATTTTTTTTTACAATCTTATTCAATTTAACAACATATAATTTATGAAAATGGTGGCCCAAATTATCTCATGCATACATAATAATTTGCATGCAATTCAAACATAAAATACACATTCTATGTCAAGCAATTCCATGCATTTATATAATTACAATAAGTAAATAAAACATATTGAAACCATAACATTTTCATACACAATATAGTACTTATCTTAATGTTCTCCAACTAGTTGTGTGAAGGATGTTCCTTCGAGCGACCCCCCGCTAGCCACTATCAAGCCACATCTTACTTTGACAAGCGACCCCAAGATGGCCCTATCAATCCACAAGGGCAAATCTCTCCCACTGCCACTCTACTCAATCAACTCGCTAGTGCAAGAACCCCCTCCACAACTATACCAATCCTCAATTATCCTTCCCCATCAACTTGCACAATGCTAGGAACAAGGTCCCTTCTATGAGCTAACAATCCCTCAAGTAGCCTCCAGTTTCGTTCTAATCCTTCTACACAAGTTGGACAAGAAGTCTCTGAATTGGGACTCTAAGGCACCAATTGTTGAACCTTTGTGTTGTCATTGATGTTAAAGTACAAAATGTTGAACCTTGGTGCTATCATTGATATCAAAGATGAATGAAGTGCATGAAGAATTCCACACACAAAACCAATTTGAAGAAATACATAGAGAAAAATGTGGAAGTCCAACGAGTGCAAAGATTCAACTATGACATGGGTCATATGTGCGCATATAACAACCTTGAAGAAAAAGTTAGGAGAAGAAAGACAAGGATGTGCACAAATACCACTATGGTACGAGACTTACGTAAGAAGTTAGAAGAAGAATATGAGAGTAAAAGATATGGACTGGTGTTTGAAAATCCCACAAAGACAATGGCATATATATGTGTAGTAAACCCCACAAAGATGAATTGCAAAAAGTGGCATGTTGACACAGAAGATAACTTTATCAAAGAACAAACAAGTTGGGGCATCACCAAGTTTAAGGCATCCCAATGATTGGACACATCTCTTGAACTATAAAGAGTATAAATAAGTAAGATATGGATGTGGTGAATTAATCATGGAGAATGAAGACTTGAAGACAATAAATTTTGATCAAGCCTCGATTTTCTTGGGGTATCAATGGCTAGTTGGTCGTAGAATAAGCACATACACAACAAAGTCAAATTGTGTAGATCAATAGATGATGAATAGTAAGAAGAGCACAAAGTAGAAGGATACCCATAATTAGAACATGTGAAGTTTTTACTTAGTAAGTGACACAGATCACAAAGACGTAGAAGTAACTGAGGTTGGAACACTAAACAACATAGAAACGTAGATCATAGATTGTGGAAGTATCTCACTGTCTGCAGATATCTAAAGATTGTGTGATATAGAGAGATTGGATATCATAGGTATTATCACACATCACAAATAAGGAAACTAGTTTCCTTGATGTAGATAATCAAAGACAAGACACAAACCAGAAGAGTTACAACAGTTGCAGTTTGTTGAATTACAAATCACATATAAGGTAAAGTGCATCTTTAAGTTATTTATACACAACTATTTCTTCTTAGGGAGGCAGGAAGGGGCAAGGAATAGAGAGTTGGAGATTCCTTCAAGTGAGTGACGGTAAAACTTCTCAGGGAGGCAAGATAGGTCAAGGAATAGGGAGTTGGAGCTCCCTTCTAGTCACAACTGGTAAAGAAATTAGGGAGTTGGTGCTTCCTTCTAGTGGTAGCTGGTAAAACGATAACGGGGTTGGGCCATCCTTCCATTCCGAGCTAGTAAACACATTTGGGAGTTGGTGCTTCCATTCATTTGCAACTGAAGAAACAATCGGATTTTGCAATCTTCAATGGGTCGGTACCTGATTACTACAAGTATGAGCTTCCACAAATAGACAAACATCTATTTAGGTTGGTTCCTGAAGTTCATGAGTTGGTGCTTCCATAGATCAAAGTATTTTACAGGTCGGTTCCTATAGTCAGCAGGTTGATGCTTGTGGGCTAGGCTAGCGCCTGAATGAGTTGGTGCTCATGTTTGGAGATTATTTTCTCCAATTGATGTAACAATTATTCTTATGTATAAATATACATATATAATTATTCTTTATATTTTTGTGCGCAATTGTGTATATTACTGTTTCAGCTAAAAAGTTTTTAAGTCGTGGAAATTTGTTAAAGTGAAATAATTTGAAATTTTGATATGTACCGATTCTCCCCCCTCTTAGTATATATGATAAATCCAACAATTGGTATCAAAGTGGGTGTCTTCAGTTATTGCTTAACATATGGAAGATATATCTAGTGCAGATATGGACAAGCAGGAAGTACTATCCACAAACAGAGCACCATGATTTGATGGGTCAAATTATATTTTTTGGAAGATAAGAATGGAAGTGTATTTACAATCTATTGGAATGTACATTTGGAATTCAATAGATAATGGATGAAAATTTCCAAAACCAACTTTAGCTGAACCAAAGGAAACTAATGAAAATGAGCACATAATTCCTAGAACTGTGACAATCGAACTAGAGTATAAAAGATAGTATGAATGGAATGCAAAGACAAAAAATGAAATACTTTGTGGACTTGTAGATGATGAATTCACGAAGGTCATGTGGTGCACTACAACAAAGGAAATTTGCGAAAAGTTGAAGAGCATCTATGAAAGGGATGAAAAGGTCAAAACGAAAAATTACAGGCCTTTTCCATGCAGTTCAAAATGCTGGAAATGAAAGAAGAGGAAGGAATTGTATCCTATTTCCTTAGAGTTGATGAGATTGTGAATTCCATCAAGGGACTTGGAGCAACCATTGAAGAAGATTCAATTGTGCAGAAAATCTTGAGAACCCTGCCTCCATAGGTCGACTCAAAGGTATCAGTTTTAGAAGATAGAACTAATTTGGACAAGTTGACAAAATATGAGTTGCATGGAATTTTCATAGCTTATGAAATGAGAATTGAAAAGGATAATGGCACCAGAAAAGAGGCTTCCTTCAAGGCTACAAGGAAACCTAAAAACAATAAGCATGCCTGTAAGAACTCATTTAACTCATGTATGATGAAGAAGAATCCAATTTTGGGAGAAAGTTAAAAATAAGACATGGAAAGTATAAAGCGAATATGCCTTTCAAATGCCTTAAATGTGTAATAATTGGACACTTTGCCTCCAAATGTACGTACATGGAAAGCAAGGACAATGAGAGTGAAGAATAACCAAAATACCAAGAACAAATGAATAAGTATCAACAAAGCAGAATTGGGAACAAGAAGAAATTTCCCAAGCAGAGAAAGAGTCTTTACACCAAGGAGGATAGTGGTTCATCTAAGGAAGAGGATAGTCATGATGGCTTAAGAGAAGTGTTGTCTATGGCACTGATTCAAGATGAAGACTCAAAATTTGGACGCAAATGATCAGTTAAAGGGACTCGTGAAAGCACATCTAAGGCATCAAGAAACTGGACTTACAATGGGATCTATATGTGAGTCTCCAAAATATGAAACAAAATAAAGATTCAAGTTGAATAGAAGAATTTGCCAAACCGGAGAAGAACAAAACAAGCAAATGTCCTTATAATGGGATCTATTTACCATATTCAAAAGTTGAGGTGAAAGAATATTCAGATAGCATAGAAGAGAACTCAAATTTTGAAGATGAGGAAGGTGTCGAGATCGATTGGGAAGGTGATCTAGTTAGCGCACTGGAAGAATTAAAGAAATCAAGAAGAAGCAATAAGGCACTAAAGGAGAAATTGGCAAAAGCAGAGGATCTAGTCATGCACACCAAGGACATGCAAGAAGTATTGGAAACACAAATGAATGACAAAGAAAAAGAACTTGGAAAATAGTTTGATTGCGCAAAATAAAGGATCAAGGAACTCAAAGAGAATAAGTTTGTACTAGAAAAATATTAAGGGAATAAGAAGCAAATAATGAACTGATCAACTTGCAGAAAAGGAAATAGAATCTTCACACCTGAAAACTAAGACTACACAAATTGGAGTAGAGTCAAATCGTGTATGGATGCAGATACTCAAGCTAAATTTAACAACAACTCGATAATTCTAAATAAGATTATGAGCAATCATATATCTCCAGAAGACAAACTGTTCTTGGATATAAAGGAGAAAGTGATAATAACTGTGACAAAGAAGGAGGATTTTTTCTAGAGCCACATGATGCATCTTATAAAAGGTACGATATGCCTAAAAGACATGAAAAACTCAAGTATGTTATGATGCTTCTAGTTACAAAAATAATTTCAGTTTAGTGAAATGCTAGAGATGTAACTAAGTTGGCCATATAGAAAATTATTTTGATACTATAAGATGTTATGTGTGTGACAGATTTGGGCATAAGGCTTCACATTGTTCAATGACAGTCAAGCAGCCAAGAAGACCCGTTTGAGATAATATTGTGGAAAAGTATCCTATACAAAAACAAAGGCTTTTTGCGCATAAATATACATGGACGAATAAAGTATGTCAAGTATGCGCATAAGAAGTAAGCAAATTCAGTACAACTCAAGTAGTAGGTGATTGTTGCGCTCCTTTCTAACCAACAAAAGGTTAGGCAAGATCTTTGAATTCAACTAGGTATATATTAGGAACTCAAGGACTAGGTTAGGAAAGTGTTATTGTTAGAGCTCATTTGAAATGTGTTATTTTATATAATGTAATGTGCACATGTTATTTTATATGCAGAAATGTGTTGGATTGTCATACATGAAACAATAAAGAGATAAATGGTGCAAGTAATCAATACTCGAACACACATGAATATTGCAGAGAAACAAATCAAATATTTGTATTATATTTAGAGGAAATCATACACAAATTGAAGCTTTGAAGCTCATATTACATCAGGCCACATATGGCATACAAAATATAACCGAAGCTCTAATAACCATATACAATAGAGCCAAACAAAATTGAAGCACATGTAGTCGTTTGATACACAAAAGTAAAGTCAATAAAATCTAAAGATGACTCATAGAATCAGTTTGAGATCAAAATATTCATCATGACAGATAGGAAGCTGTGAAAGACATAGTTCCAGATCCACTGTAGCCGGATCAACCCAATTCTGGCTCAGAAGCTCAAAAGTTTGTTGTTGCTTCCGTTCGAGATAATATTGTGGAAAAGTATCCTATACAAAAACAAAGGATTTTTGCGCATAAAAAGACATGGGAAAAGAAAGTACGCCAAGTATGTGCATAAGAAGTAAGCGACTTCAGTACAAGTCAAGTAGCAGGTGATTGTTGTGCTCCTTTCTAACCAACAAAAGGTTAGGAAAGATCTTTGAATTCAACTTGGTATATATTAGGAACTCAAGGACTGGGTTAGTAAAGTGTTGTTGTTAGAGCTCATTTAAAGTGTGTTATTTTATATAATGTAATGTGCATATGTTATTTTATATGTAGAAATGTGTTGGATTGTCATACATGAAACAATAAAGAGATAAATGGTGCAAGTAATCACTGCTTGAACACACATGAATATTGTATAGAAACAAATTCAAATATTTGTATTATATTTGGAGGACGTCATACAAAAATTGAATCTTTGAAGCTCATATTACATCACGACACATATGGCATACACAATATAATTGGATCTCTAATAACCATATACAATGGAGCCAAACAAAATTGAAGCACATCTAGTCATTTGATACACAAAACTAAACTCAATAAAAGCTAAAGATGACTCATAGACTCAGTTTGAGATCAAAATATTCATCATGACATATATGAAGCTGTGAAAGACGTAGTTCTAGATCAATTGTAGTCGGCTCAACCCAAATCTAGTTCAGAAGCTCAAAATTTTGTTGATGCTTCCATTCTATGAGATCAATCCTCTTGCTTATATTGGATAGCTTCTCTGTAGTGTGCTGTTCGAAATGTGAATTATGAATTCTGTCTTCTGAAATTGAGACTACTTTACCCTCAAATTTACTTTCATTCGTCCAAAGTCTACTTGTTGTGACTAAACTACTGAGTGGAGACTATCAATGGGATTGTGAGAACCATAAAGGTAAGAAGACATGATGTTGATAGAAGAAAAAAAACCAAAACAATATTGAGAGAGAGTGAACCAGGGTGATGAATCAGGAAAATACACAACCAATTTATAGAATTGGAAGGTGGTTCTCCACATGCTTGAAGAATAAATTGAAGAGACATTGAAGTAACTGAAATTCATGTTTGCATGTGTTGTAATAGTTATGGAGACATAAAAAATTATTGTATCGATTGATGCCTATTGTAAAAATGACAAATAGAAAAAACCCAGTTCATGGGATTGATTCAGAGGGAATGATGTCTTTCAAAATCCCCAGTATGAAAGCAACATGTGGACATTTTTGCATAAATGGTTGGTCTTATCATTTTATTACCATGCACACTAACGAATGGAAATATGTGCGACCAAAATCCAATTTAATGACATCCATCAATTTTTCTCGTGTGCAAAATCCAAGACAAGATCATATGCTAAGCCCATTAATTAATACACAAACAATATCGGAAAGTGAAAACTGTTGTGACAAGACAGAGTGATACAGTGCAGTGTATCTGACATGGAAAAAGTAATGAGCATGAATCTAGGAGGAGTTAATGACAAAAATAATCCCTTTTCCATTGATGTCAAAGGGGTAGAATAAAAGATAGGGAAAGAAAATGGGAGAATGAAAGAAACTGAAAGATGTATTTGTGCAAAAGAATAGAGAAAAGAATCAAAGGCATAATTATAGGGGGATCCTTTTTCACATAAAGGAATAATTCATTTTTAGGGGGAGCTTATGTTAAGATGGTGTTGATGTTGGTGTTTATCCCTTCGAACTAGGTTCAAACCTTCTTTGTATGACATCAAATCCCAAGATATCGGCCCGGCAGAGCAAGGCTCTATTGGCAACACCTGCGATGCAAATGTAGTCTCACCCGAGATATCTCTTATGGGTAACTTCCACAACTAGGTTTCTCTAGTTGGGTGGGGATTTCTCCTCTCACAGCACCTTACCAACTCGCTCGACCAAAGCCAGTGGCTATCTTACTTATACTTATGATTCAGATTCAAGATATTACTCTACTTATCCATCGACAGATATTACAGTAGTCAATATAATGCCTTATTAATCATTTCGAATAGCAATAGTGCAACATATGCATACAAGAACTATTTATAAGCAAATGCATAAACACATATTCACAACATATCATTCATGTGACACAAACACATTCATCAAATACACATTGACACGATATTTAACGTGGAAACCCATTCGAGAAAAACCACAAAGGCGCTCTTCATCTAGCATGAGAAATATATGCACCTTTCATCTGCACACTCATCCTGCAGATTATGTTCTAGATATTCTTCTATAATCTATACAGAATTCTATCTCCTCTCATGCTCTCTTGTCTTATATCTATGAATTTTTCCTCCCCTTCACTCTACTGTCGATCCACACACAGTATGGATCGACTCACTCTTCTCTACAATTCTACTACTTTTCTAACAAACACATACCAACTAGGAAATAAACAACTAATCGAGTGACTAGGAAATAATGAAATCCAACCCGCACACAATGTGGATTCATCCTTTTTATAGATTCTTACACGTTGTTATCAATCGACTTCATTCTGTTAGCCGACAGGATGTCATTCCTACTCTCATACATTCCCATTACAACTGCCAGTATGCACTATCGACCCAAAATACAAAGATGTTTTATTCCCTGAAGCACGTGTGGCTCTTAGACAAATTCTTACCCACGATCTCTCGAGCTGTCCTTTTCAACCATTGGTAGTACATCATTCCTAATGTAGACCCTATCTCATTTGAATTGCAATATATATATATATATGTGTGTGTGTGTGTGTGTGTGTGTGTGTGTGTGTGTGTNTATATACACACACACATCATTGCTACTCTCCTTGAGATGATTTTCACTTGAAGCATAAGATGGGACCAAATAACATGATCTACATAAGTTAGAATGGAATTATCCTCATTCTTTCTCATCAACCCAATCATAAGAAAATTTTATTAGTAACAACTTTAGATAATTTGTATTCATATGTTTATTATGCCTTTGAATACGTGCATAAAAAAAAATTATTTTCAGTTGCTAGCCTTCAGTAATATCTTATCGTGTGTAATGTACCTAGGGAGCATAATATGGGGTACATAGGGAAGTACATAAAGGGATAATGTATGTAATGTGGCCTCAATCATAGAATAAGATCACTAGGAAGTTAGATGAAATAATACAATAATAAATGGTAGTGTGTAATGTGCCTAGGGAGACACGCAAGGAAATAATGTATGAAATGTGGGATAATCATAGATAAGTCCATTTGGTAGTTAGTGGATAGTAAATAGGTCAACTAAATAATTAACGATGATAATATAATAATAAGAGGTAGTTGGAATAGACCCTTAGGAATACTCATTAGAAAGTATAAATACACATGAGTATAATTGTATTAGATATTTTAGATTTATTGCATTCTAGCAAGCATGGATTTTGGAGAGATTTCCTCCATGAGTACTTAATGGTGTTTCCTTACCTTGAGGGATCTTCTCTATTTTTTTCAATGTATGAGTAGTAAGATAGGATTGTGCTCTGCAAATTTGCTTTGCTTTCATTATTTTGAAGCTATGCAGCTTTCAAACCAAGGGATTGCACCACTCTAGCATCCATGGATCTATAGAATCTCCCATATCTAGATCCAAATGTCCTTATAGAAGATGTTTTCTGTCGATTGATAGAGGAATAGAAAGGAAAAACTACATTGTTTGAAGCAGCTCGATTTGTGAAGAGAAAGATTGCTCTAGAAATCAAGATCTCAAGTGTTTCAACAAAAAAGAAAGTTATCAATCTATTGGAACGAGGATTAGTGGGGTTATTTACTAGGATTTGGCCTTACCCAAGGGCCATGGGTATATGGATAAATAAGAATTGGAAACCTCTTTTCACAGGTAGTATGCAATGTTATTTCTATGGAAGGGGTTAGTATGTGTTCTTATTTGAGTTTAAAGTAGACAATGATTTAATTTTTTGAAATGGACCATACTTCATGGGACCTAAAGGTATTTATTTAAATATCTAGAATATGTCATTTGATCTTGAAAAAATGTATTCCTACTTTTGTCCTAGTCTCAGTAAAACTACCTCACCTTCCATTGCATTGTTGGTCTAATGAAGTTTTGGCGGATATTGGAAATTCATTGGGTCAATGTATTGATAAATATGAACCTAAATCTCTTATGTTCTCTGGTATTCAAAAATGTATTGAAGTGGATCTAGATAAGGGACTTTCATAAGTTGTAAATAACATTATGTACAGTCGGTAACATGAGCAAAAAATTATGATCAATTACCTTTTAAATGCAATAAGTGTCATGAATATGGGAATTTTGCAAGGGATTGTCCAAAAATTGAAGTGAAGGAACAAGAGAAAGAACTAGTTAAGGAATGACAAAAGGGAACAAAAAATTAAAGCTCGAATCCACACAAGTGCAACGATTCGCCTTGAGGCTTCAACCAACCAATTTCAATCTCTAGCTAATGTAGGAGAACCTGAAGGTGAAGAAGTGCAGTGGGAGAAACCAAATCCTAACGACATGAAGTCAAATTCTCAACCAATCATTAAGGAGATCAAAATGGAAAATTTCATTTCAATCCTCCCAGAGCATCCAATAATTGAAATTAATTCTCAATTGATCATAGAGTCATTTGATTCTATAGATATGGAATTCAAGCAACATTCTCATTAGGCTCAAGACAATTCTTTAGAGGAAATGGAAGAGGATCGATTGGTAAGTAAAAAATAAGGAAGAATATATCGTAATACTTTATGGGAAGAGGAAGCATATATAGAAAAAAAGTTGGGTAAGCAAGATTCTCTTGACATGCTCATCAAAGGCATGATATTAAGCAAGAAAGGGGAAAAAGGAGAAGCCAGGGGTAAAATTGGCGTACACTCCAAAAAAAATGAATATTGTCTCTTGGAATTGTAGAGGTTTAGTAGGAAAACAAAAAGTAGAGACTCTGAAGCATATGATACATAAAGAACGAATCTCCAATCTTTTACTCCAGGAGGCAAAAATGGAATACATAGAAGTGATTCAAGTTTTTCAATAAAATTGGAAAAATGGTTCAGGAATTGCTAAGAATTCTCTCAGAGCTTTGGAAGGCTTAGCTCTATTTTGGGATTCGAATAAATTTACTCTTAAATAGAAAAATGAATATAGGTAGTGGCTTATGGGACAATTTGAATTCATCAACAGTAAAAAGAAATTCAAAATTTGTAATGTTTATGGGTCAGTGAGCTACAATCGCAAGCCTAAAATTTAGATATCATTGAATACTCTTAAACACAGTCAATGTAGTATTATATCAGGTGACCTAAATGCTACAATTTCACATAAATAAAGGAGAGGAGGAACTCTAATAAGAGATCCTTTTGGGGTAAATATTGAATATTTGATTGGTGATTCAGATTGGGTTGATATTAAGCCAAAGAGAGGTGTTTTTACTTGGACCAATAGGAGGATAAGTCCAAAACAAATTGATGCTCATATGGATATATTCTTAGTTAATAGTGTCCTTCTACAAACATGGTACCTAATGCAAAGATCAATTTTTTATCACACACCAATTCTTCATTTTTGCTTTAATCCTTTGTGGTTAAATACAAAGTAATCATATCAAATTATAGAAAGCACTTGGAATGTGTATGTGCAAGGGTTCCCTTCCTATGTTTGGAAATCAATTCTCTGCCCACTAATAATAGGGCTAAAAAAAGTGAGCAAAACTTCACTATAGATCTCTGTAGAAAGAAAGAGTACAACTCCAAAGAAAATTAAGCTCTTTGCAAGTGTAGTGGAAACAACAAATGTAACTTCAGATCAATTTCAATAGGAACAACAATTAACCAAAAAATTAAATGAAGCATATGATCTAGAAGAAGAGGCATGGTGTTTAAAATCCCATGCTCTTTGGTTGAAGGAAAGGGACATAAATGCTTCATTCTTTCATAATCAAGCAAAAGTTAGACTACACAAAAATGCAATTCGTGAAAACAAAATTGAAGATGGAGTTAATATTTCTAGTCACTGTTGATATCTGGAAGGAAGCACTCTGACATTATAAGAATTTGTACACTGAACATGGGGCATAATACTCACCATACAAAGAAGAATTCCTGGAAAACGTGTCGTCTTTGATCTTTGTGGTTGAGAATAATTTGTTGAATAATCATATCAATGAAGCATAAATGCTTGTAGTAGTTTGAGGTTAGGTGTAGACAAATATCCAAGTCCATATGGGTTTACCATTCATTTTTATAAAGCTTGTTGTTCGATTATTAAATCTAATCTTTGCATAATGTTGAATTGGACAAAAGGAAGAGAGAAAATAGGGGGTGCCACGAACTCTTATTTTCTAGATTTGATTCCAAAAGAAGCTCACCCAACATCTCTTTTCATATTCAGACCAAACTCTCTCTGCAATTCATCATACAAGATTTTGACAAAAAAATTACCAAATAATCTAAACCCTTTGATTCCTCATTTGATTTCATAATGGTAGGTCATCTTTGTTGAAAAAACGGCATATCATGGACAACATTGTTTTGATACAAGAAGCAATTCATTCTAGTATATCTAGAAAAGAACAGGGAATGGTGATCAAACTAGATATGGATAATCATTTTGAAAGAGTCTGACATAGTTTTCTTTTTGAAGTTCTCGAAATATTTGGATTATCCCCCTTGTTCATTAAGTGGATAAAAGAGTGTATAATTCACCCATGGATAGCCCATTTGATTAATGGTATACCAACATGTTTCTTTCAAGCTTCAAGAGGACTTTCACAAGAATGTTCTTTATCTTCATTTCATTATATTCTTATGGTAGAAACATAGGGAAGAAAACTTTTAAATGAAAGAGATGAAGGAAATTTGCGTGGAATCCAAATAGTTTGGAGGGATAAAGGCTGTAAATAATGTTCAATTTATAGATGATACAATTTTCATGGGAGGAGCATCGGTAATAAATGCTAGCAGATTTAAGCTAATGTTAGAAAATTTCCTTCATGCTTATGAAGGAGAGGTAAATAAAGGAAAATGAATTTTTTTTGGATGGAACGTTTCTCTCCATATTATGTGAAATGTTAGTATTAATTTTTCACCGTGCCCAATTATGTGATTGACATTTTGATTATTTAATTTGCATAATCCATGTAGAAATAAAATATATTCTCAAGCAATTACAAGAAATAAAATAAGGTTACAATTGTTAAATTCTATGAAGCATAGGATCATCACCCTGCACGAATTAAAATGAGAAGAGAATGCTGCAGATGAGAGAGAAGAATTTAGCATAGATTTTTCACTAAATCATGACAAAATTGCACACACATGGAGACAAAATTGGAATAATATGAGTATATTCATGAATCAATAAATAATATGGAATACACTAATTGTACATATATGAGAATTCGAATGCCTAAGATAGGATTCGAATCTACCAACTTGGACTGACTCTAGAGCTAACTCAGTGTGGAAAAATCACAACTGGAGCTCACTAATGCAACTTCGGATAACTAACTTAGTCTACAATCAGTTAACTAATGAGGGTAGGTGAACAAAGGCGCCCATAGTCCCTTAAATCATGCAAGTTGTCACTATGCTAACTGATTGTGATCTAATTGATGGTAACTGGAGCATAACTGAACATAACTAATTACCTACCAAGGGTAACTGAAGGAGACTGTTGGTGGCACTTAGAGTGGATTCCTAAATTATGCTGATTGGTCCGTGAGGCACCTAAACTCATTAAAGATAATTAATGTGAATTCAAGATAATTAAAGTGAATTCAAACCACTTAACTGACTTGAAACTTATAAATTCAGGCTTGCAAAAGCAGTGATGTGAAGCCATTTTCCTCATGATGTTGAGACCACCAAAAGATAAAGCCATAGTGAGTCACGTGGAAGGATGTGATTTTGATGAAGGGCGTGATAAAATATATGAGAATTCTTTTTGGTGAGATATTTATTCGCAGCTGCCATATTACTATATATGGTGGCTGCAAATATATCCAGGAAATATTATAACATATTCACTTTTGGCACCGATCCCACTTCCATGCAATCATCAACATGAACTGACAACTTCTTGTTTTGGCTTAGTTGTTTGAGAAAATTAACACTATGATTTCTATTACTACATAAAATTTATATGGTGGAGAGGAGCCACATTTCTATGGGAAAATTAACACTATGATTTCTATTACTACAGAAAATCCCAAAAGCAAACTTTAAAAAAATGATTTAAAGATTCTAGTAGGCAAAAGAGAAAAGAACTATGGATTATTATATTAATATTCTTGGCTTAAAGGCAAAATATTAAATGTTAAATCATTGTGTATAAAAGGATAAGCAATTCCTGGATTCATGTGAATTTGCGGGTTCATAAACATGCACAAAGGTTAAAAGAACCAAAGATAATTTACTATGGTGAATAAAGAAAATGCTTAACCCTCATTCAATGAAGAAACTCATTTCCTAGAAACGGCTAACTCGTCATTTTTGTAATGTTTTTCAACAAATAGAAACCATTCATTAGATTTAGGATTATGATTGAAGAGCAGATGTAAATTTTTTTTTGTAGAGATTAAGATGACTTTTTATAGCAGCTTATATTTTCTCTTGTATTTCATAACATTTATTCTCCGCAGATCTTTCATGAAATCAAGGATTTGAGCAACAATTTGGAAATTCTTCAGAGCCTTTAAGCATGGATGTTTGGTTAAATGATGAGACTAGTATCTAGATATTTCAAGCTTGGTTGGAGTTTGGCCTATTATCAAGATGTGCATTTATGTTAGACAGGAACTTCCAGCTCATTTGGCTCTTTGTTTAGATATATGTGCATTATGTTGACAAGTTGATTCATGAAGATTTTGTAGCCTGTTAGGAACTGCTGACTACTTTGTGTTTGAGGGTTAGTATGTTCATTATTTCACCAAGAATTTTAGGAATTTGTCTAGGAGGAACTCCTTTTAGTCCTCTCTTTTTCACCTTCTAAATCCATCCTTATTTAAAGTTGGTTTACTATTCCATTCAGTGAAATTCCTTTGCAATTAATATTGTGCCTAATTCAGATTTTAAATTTTTTATTTCTCACTATATGCCCAATGGAAAGGCCTCTGATCTAAGAGCTTGAATATCTCAGTCCCGAATCTGCTAGTAATTGTTTTCAACCAAGTGCATTTCAATTCCTTTGTTAAATCTGGCATACTCTTGTGAATATCTTAAGGTCTAATAACCTTTGTTTCTCAGTAGGAAGAAAGTTTTAGATTAGTAATCTTGTGAGGGAGCCCCCTCTGATCTTAGTGCCATCTAAATATTTAAAGTATGGTTGAAATATGTCCTTCACTTGATCCCTTACAACCAGGAATCAACCGGAGAACTAACACAAAGTATATCTTGTGATTGGTATTTGTTGGAAACACTAATTGGACATATTTTAAATATCCTGGTATTCCTATCACTCAAAATATAACCAGATATGTTGAGTGGGAGATGATTCTTAAAAAATTAAAGGATAAAATTCAAAACTGGGTATGAGATGGTTATATTCAATTGGTAAAGTTGTCTTCATCAGTTCAGTAAAGTGGGATTCAGTCAAACCCCAAAAGGACATGGAGGTCTTGGTATTCAAGATTCAAGGTTGATGAATTTTCCCATGAGAGCCAAATTGATTTAGAATTTGATTTCATGAGAAAAAGATTCGTGGAAAGATATTTTATAGAATTTTTTTTCACTCATTCTAGATTAAGATGTGTGGTTATATAGTTGTAGATGGGAACAAGATGGCTCAACAATTTGGAGGTTATGTAAGGATGTTGGTAGAATTATACAAGACTGTTTGTATTGGATCTCAAGCAATGGAAAAAGGATAAATTTATGGAAGGATTCCATCTTAGGAGAAATCCCTTTAAATCAGAAGAGTGACTCCTCAACGATAAAATGTTGGTTGCAAGGGGAAAGTGTCATAACTTTGTATGATTTATTAGAATGGGGTTGTTATAGCCGCTTTTTGTTTCTCATTTTAAAGCATTTGCTTGTTTTTAAAGTATGGTTTTTCTTTTTATTTTAAAGTTTTGACTTTAGTTTCTTTTAAATTTTTCTTTTCTTTTAGGCTTAATTTTGGTTTTACTTAGTGAATTTCATTGTTTTTAGGGGCTTGTAGAATGTATATATGACTTAAAGGTTCTAAAAAATATCATAAAGTTTTATTCAAAACTATTAACTAAAGTTTAACCCTTTGCTGCGAGTTTTGATTTAAAAATTGTTAAAACAGATATTCTTGTAGCGCAAGCAAAGAAAAGGTAAACAAGGGCGCTATAAGAAAATCATGCTATCTGAAAAATCATGATTTTGGCTCGTAATTTTCAAAATTCGTGCATAAGAGAAGTCTTTCACACTTGTCGACGAGTTTGATACGTGTTTCAACCACAATAATCATTGTGACAAGTGTTGTGAGATCAGGCAAAGAATCATTTGGGTGAGTTACGGTTGTCTGGAGGTTATGGGATATAGAGTAGTGGAATGATAATGATTATGCATGATGAGGATAATTTGCTATTAGCTACGCATTTCCTGAATGTATGAAGATCATATAAGTCATTTGAAGACCTGGCAGTTTATGGTTGAAGATTGAAGAAAGTCGGATATTTAGGGTTTGTAGGGTAATTGTTTAGCGCTATCGTGGCAGCTAGAGATAGACTTAAGCAGGATACTGGACACCTGGGAAGACAGGAAAGCAAATTTCTAGAAATCGAATCCATTATTCAGATAGGGTCGAAATACTTATCAGTTTGAGAAGTAAAATTTAGGTTAAGGGTTTAATTTTCTCAGCATATGATTGACTGTTAATTTTGCAAATAATCGAATAGTGTTAAACTTTTTACTGAAGGAAGCACATTTAAGATCAATAATCCAGAATGAAGAGGAGTGGGAAAACAAATAGGGCTGAACCCTCATATATGTCTTGGGTTCAAGCTTTCCCTGACTGTGCAAGGTTATTTTCAGAGGCACGATGGCTGAACTATTTTGAGAAGATTGATGGACACCACACAGAGGTTTCATATAAATTTGCTTAGGGATTGGACAATGACATAGTTACTTTTGACACCCTAAAGATTGAGATGACTAGAGATCTAATAGAAGAGGCTACAGGCATCCCTGATGAAGGTGACTATTAGTTCAAGAAGGTACCTTTTACCTTTAATTCACAGAATTACTTACTTCCAAATGTTGTTGCAGATTGGGGTAAAGGAGTGCATATACAGAAGTTCAAACCAGAGTGGAGAGAACCAATTAAAATTCTGCAAAGTTATGTAACTTGTGAAGGAAGATATGCATTTGTGTTTAAATATCATTTCAGGTTTTTGCAGCATCTAAATCATGAAGCAAAGATGAACCTTCCTTTCTTTTTCCTAAATATTTTGCAAAAGATGTCTAGCAGAGTAAAAGAGCATCAAGATCATACTCAACATTCCATATTTCATCATGGTTTGATAATTTTAATCATAAGTACAGTGCTCCAAAAGAAGGAAAAGACCCGGGACTATTTTATATTCTGGTATGGGTTTCAATCTGAGAAAGAAGACCAATCAAAGAAAAGACAGGTGAATAAAGCACACAATTTAGTCAAGAAATTAAAGAAAAAGGTCATAGTTGAAGTAGAAGAAGATAATATGCAAAGAGAGTCTATGACACAAAGGGATGAAAATGCTGAAAATGAACAACATAATAAAGTTGATGAAGATGTAATATCGAAGGTTCAAATGTAGGATTTAGATCATGTAGAAGATAGCCTTCATGAAAAAGTAAATCAGGGAGTAGATGAAAGTTTGATGGAACAAGAACAAGTTCCTACAAAAATACAGTAAAAAAGTAAGGAAATCCCATTGATTTATGAAGCTAGGGCTGACAGTGTACAGGATTTACAAGAACAGTCTGAAGAGAAGTTAGTGTCACAAAGAGTCAAAATAAAGGTGTTTCAGCTAGCATCCATAAAACACCAAGGAAAAAATTTGAGCATGCTGGGAGAGATTGGGGTAGGTTGGAGACCTAAGACTAGACCCAAGAATAAATTGAGATTGAACATGAAGAAATTGTTAAATCCTAAGTTAGCTCAAAAGAAAATCACAGTGATAGAAGACACTTCATCCCAGGAAGAGTTAGAAGAGGATGAAGGCTTGGATGTAAAAGAGATGAAGGGTAAAAAACATGTTACTTTGAAGGAAAATTCTGTTTTAACTGAAACTAAAATCTCAAAGCTATTAAAAGAGGTTTGAAGGAAAGTGACTTTTGACCATCATTAGGATGAGTTAATGAAGCAGCACTCAGTCATGACAATTTTTTATGCAGAGGAAGAAAAGATTGCAGAAGCATCATCTCAATGCAGTTTTGAAGTTAATGAGTCTCCGGGGGTTCCTGTAACTATGACAGAGTAGCAAGAGGAGGATGAGGAGATCTTTAAGAAATTGAAGATTCCTTGGATGCCAGAAGGAATGCATTCAGCCTCAGAAGGACAATGTATTGATTCAGAGAATGAAAACTTACAGAGAAGCATTAAACAATATAAGTATCAGATATAATTCCTGCATGAAACAAATGAGGGGTTAGTAGTTGCTAATAGAAGATTAAGAGAGGATTTAGAAGAGGTCAATATCCATTACCAGGAGTTAATTGCAGTCTCCAAGGAAGTTTTGAACAGAAAAAGACAGACACAAATTCTGTGTGCAGAATCGAAGCAAACTATTCAAGACATAACACAGCAAAACCAAGAGCTTTCAAAAAGAGTCAAAGACCTAGAAGCTGATCATCAGAAAACAAGGAGAAAGACTCAAGCATTGGAAGGGATGGCCCTTTTGGTAGAGGCTGCTAAAGATTTGTAAAATGCTTTAAATGATAGTGGTTATTAGTTAATTTTTGTAAAGAAGTTAGTTTAGTATGAATGACTTTATTTTGTTAAGTAATTCGATAGTATGACCTAAAAAATAGTTTCTCAGTTATGTAACCATTTTTGGTAACTAAGATAAAAGTAAGACTGTAGAATGATAGTGCGTTTGAATTTTTGTACAAGGGGAGGCTATCAAGCTACTATACAGAGCTAAGTTTCAAGAAACTCTTATGTATTTTGAATTACTGATTTTGTTATATATGCAAACTATAATCCCTTTTTGTCTTATCTGCTGGTTTCATTTCTGATTAGTGTAATCACTCAGTTTATAAATTCATTTCTTGTTTAATGTTATTTCTCATGGAATGCTTGTGATTTGTGGATGAAATTCAGTAATGTGCTTATGTTGTTTTGGTTTATGTTTCATATATGATACATCTCATTATTTCATTGTTGCATGATTTAGTGTTTGTCTTAGCCTTATGAGTTTTTACCCTCTTGTTTACAAACTGCACAACCAAAACCCTAAAAAACCCGTTTTACTTATTTTTATTTATTGAGATTGTGTTGGCTTGTTCTTTAGTAGTCTGAGAACAATTTATGGCACTAACATCTTTGGTGTTGTTGCCAGGGACGAAGGTGAAGCATACTTTCCCTGGGTTATTCATCATTCAACTAGTTTTGAGAGGTGGACTTAAACCAACAAATTTTTAAAGACTACATTTCACCAAATAGTTCATAGTGGCTACTAAAGGAGTTGGAACATGAAGTAGACCTAGTTCACCTTTACACTTGCGTGTCTTAGATCTAGAGCAAATTCTGAAAATAGCTAGGAAAATCAAAAGGTCTCAGTCATCTCCAGCCTGATGTAACCCTGACCAAATGGACTTATTGTCACCCTTTTCTGTTTCAAAGGAAGAGGAACAAGATTCATCCTGGTTGAAAACTACAATCCCTATTAGCAATTTTCATATTTTTATTGATCCTCAATCTTTCAAGAAAGAAAAATCCTTATCTCCTGGAAAAATCCCTTTATTTCACCTCAAAGTCAGTAAGAATCCTTTTCAGCCAAGTTCCAGTCAAGTTTTTCCTTCGTCTAAACCAATCAGTTTAAAAAAGGTAGCCCAACATCAACCATTAGATATGATGGATCGAATGGTAGCAGCTAGGTATGCACCTTTAGTTTTACCTCAGCCCTTAAATGCTCTTCCTGGTGGAGATTACCAAAAGTACTTACCTAGGTTTAATAGACAAGGTGAGACAACAACTGAGGAGTATTGGGATGCATTTCTCAGCTATGTAGATAATCAGAATATTGATGCAAAAGATGTGTGGATGAGGATGTTCGTACAGATTCTGGATGGAGAGGTCAGAAGATGGTTCAGAGAGTTACCAGCAAACTCTATTACTTTAATAGAAGATCTTTAGGATGTTTTCATGAGACAGTGGGGTGATACTAAGGATCATACATATTACATTACAGAGTTCGGAGCCCTAAGAAGGAAGAAAGATGAAACTATAGCTGATTTCTCTAAGAGGTTCAATAAAAAGTATGGTAGAATCCCTGCAGAGATTAAACCTTTTGAAAATTCTGCGAAAATCACTTATGCTAATGCTTTTGACCATGAGTTTTCCTTACTCTTGAGAGAAAGAAGACCTGTTACTTTAATTAATATGCAAGAAGCAGCATTAGAAGGGGAATCTAATATTCTTGCTTCTAACAGATTGAAGGGAAACTCAGCTCAACAAGTTTATGACAGAAAGGGTAAGAAGGAGGAAGCTCCAGTAGTTTCAACATCACAATCTGTAGATGGAAAAATTGATGAGATGGTAAAATTAGTTAAATCCTAACAACAAAACTAAACAAATTGGAATTACAAAAAAATTCCAATAGGCCTATTCAAGAGGGGGATAGAAACCCTAATAATCCAAATCAGTTTAGAAGACAGTTTGCACCTCGTTTTATTCCCAGAGAGAGAAGAAATAATGACATACAAAGAGAGAGAAGAGAGAAGCTAAAGATCAAAAGGTGCCACCCCCACTTCAAAACAATGTCACTGATGAAGGAGAAATAGAAGAAGAAGAACTATTTAAGGATCCAGATCAAGACATGGATTATTTTGGAGAATAGTTGACTGAAGTTTTTGTGACTGAGGAATATTTTTAAAATTCTGAATATTATGATGCAGATGTTTTTTAGATAGAAAATGATTTAAACCTCGAAGTAACCTCTGATATATATCAGTCTGATCCAATGAAAACCATAAATTTAAGATCAACGCCAAAACAGGTGGTTCAAAACCCTGAAAAGAAGGCAATTCTTCCTCCTAAACAGCAATCTGATGCGGCATTAGGGAAATGACAGAATCAGGATAAACTAGAGAAGGTTATTGAAGTTGAAGAAGTGAATAGAAACATGCAGAATTTTAATCTCGAAAATGAATTTTGCAAAATTCAAATCGCCATGCCTTTCATTGAATTGGTAAAAAATCATTCTTACAAAAATTCAATTTTGAAAATGATAGGTTCAGCAAGCAGGCAAGTACCCTCCGACACAATAAATTTACAGGAGGAAAATCCCAAAATTTTTATTAGATCAACTTTAGCAGAGAAAACTAAAAATGATGCAAGTGCATACCCACCTTTTTACATCACATTAACCATTCATGAGCAGATGATACATAATTGTCTTTTGGATTCAGGAGCATCTCATAATCTAATGCCAAAAGCAGTCATGGAGTCTTTAGGATTGAGCATAACAAAACCTTATCATGATTTGTATGCTTTCAATTCTAGAGCTGTAAAATGTTTAGGAGTGATAAAAGACATGGTGGTTAGCTTAGCTCAACTACCAATGAAAAGTGTTATTATGGATGTAGTAGTGGCAGATATCACACCTAAATTTGGAATGCTCCTTTCTAGATCTTGGGCTAAGAAAGTAGGTGCAACTTTACAAATGGACTTAACATATGCAACCATTCCTGTCTTTGGAGGTGAGAACAGAAGGTTGTATAGACAGTTACAATTTGCTTATATTGTGACTGATGACAGGAATCCTACAAATCATCCATTATATGTTGTTGAAAAATATTTGGGTACTTGTATGTTGTACTTTAGTGATGATAATGATGCTGCTGGTATGTTACAGGTTGAAAAATAAAAATCTATTTAATGTACTAGGGAACAGAAGGATGAACTTTGGAAAATGTATTTTGATGCATCATCATCCAAAGAAGGTGCTGGAGCAGGAGTTGTCTTGATATCTCCTAGTGGTGAAGTGGTAAGATTAATGTATAAGTTATAATTTATTACCACTAATAATACATCAGAGTATGAATCTCTGTTGTTAGGTTTGAGAGCTGCAAAGTATTTAGGTATTCAACAAATCTCTGTTTATGGCGACTCCGAGTTAGTTGTTCAGCAAGTAAGGAATAACTATTAAGTAAAGCAAGATTTGTTGAAAGTGTACAGAAACGAAGTATGGGATATGATAGACAATTTCTTTGTGGCTTTTAATATTTCTTATATTCCTAGGGATCATAACCAAAGTGCTGATTCTCTTGCCCTAGTAGCTACACATTTCAGGATTCCTAAAACAACTCAATTGAAATATCCTATTGAAGTTAGGTACAAACCTTCTGTCCCCGATAATATAAAGCAATGGAGAGTTTTTGAGGTTGATTTAGAGATTCAAAGGTTTTTAGAGTTGACTGGGGAGCTCTCTAATTCCTTAATTGACCAAGAACAGGATGATGAAATTGAATATACTGAGGGTGTTGCAAAAAATTAAATTGCAGGTCACAAAATCATTGAGCTGAAAAGTAATTTTATTCCGAAGGGTTTGGTGCCTTTAGAGATGATTTTTTTCGAAGGATGATACCCCTTTAAAACCAGCTATGCAGTCTTTAGAAGAAAATGCAATGGATTGTAATATTGGCACCAAGGCGCACTCTAGAATAGTGAACATATCAAAGGCACTTACAACATAGCAAAGAAACATGTACATCGAGTTATTAAAAGAATATGTTGATATTTTTCCTTGGCCATATGAGGATTTCAAGACTTATGATACTAGTATTATACAACAGAAAGTGCCTTTGAAACCAAATGTCAAACCATTCAGATAGAAATTAAGGAGAATCAATCCTGCTTTATTCCCCATTATAGAAAAGGAGGTAAAAAAATTGTTGGATGCTAAGATTATTGTTCCTCTTTGATATTCTTCATGGGTAGCAAATCTAGTACCTGTCAGAAAAAATAATGGTGAAATAAGATTGTGTGTTGACTTTCGTAATTTGAATAGGTCTTCACTCAAAGATAACTATCATTTACCAAAGATTGCAGAAGGTGGTGGGTGCACAAAGGATCTCGATGGTAGATGTTTTTTCAGGATATAACCAAATTGCAATGCACCATGATGATAGAGAAAAGACAGCCTTTACTACCCCTTGGGGTACTTTTATGTACAACAAAATGCCTTTCGGATTAATGAATGTTGGAGCTACCTTTCAAAGAGCTATGGACATAGATTTTCTTGGAGAGAGGGATAAGTTTGTGGTGATCTATTTAGATGACATAACAGTTTTCTCACAGTTTGATGATGAGCATTTAAAACAGCTAAAACAAACTTTCTTGAAGTGTAGAAAATACGAAATATCTCTCCATCCCAAAAAGTCACATTTTGTTGTACAGGAAGGTAAGTTGTTGGGTCATTTGGTTTCAGCTGATGGCATAAGGATAGATCCAAAAAGGGTAAAAGCTATTCTGAAAATTAGTTTACCAGGAAGTAAGAAGGATGTGCAATCTTTTATTGGAAAAATAAATTTTCAGCGTTGGTTCATACCAAATTTTGCTAAAACCATTAAACAAATTACAGCCATGTTGAAAAAAGATCAGGAAGTGAAGTGGATTGCAAAAGCTAAGAATTCATTTCAGAAGATTAAGATAGCTCTTACAGAAGCACCAGTGCTAGTAAGTCCTTATTTTTCAAAGGAATTTTTGACTTTTTCTTTTGCATCAAAGGATACTTTAGCAGTTGTTTTGTTACAGAAGAATAATGATGGACTTGAACAACCAATTGCATTTTTTAGCAAGACCCTCAGAGACTCAGAGTTAAAGTACAACACTTTGGAGAAACAAGCTTATTCATTGGTAAAAGCATTAAAGTTTTTTAGAATTTATGTTCTACATTCTAATATCATTCTTTATGTTCCTAATGCTACCATTAAGGATGTATTAACTCAACCTGATATTGAAGGGAAAAGGGGGAAATGGATTGCAAAGATAATGGAATATGACATGGACATTGAGCCTACAAAACTAGTGAAGCGACAGGGTTTGGCTAAATTGTTAGATGATTCAAATTTTCAAGCTTTAGGTCTTCATCTGATGGCAGAACAGACTGTACAAGAAGAATTACAACCAGAGCAAGAGAAGGAAAGAATTATGGAGCAGTATGCAGAATCCACATGGTATGCAGACATTGTACACTTTCTTTTGTATTTACAATGTCCAGAAAATCTAGATAAGAAGGCTACTAGGTCATCGAAGTTGAGAACTACTAAATATTGTTTGATAGAACAACAACTGTTTTGGAGAGATCCAGGGGGAATTCTGCTTAGATGTTTGGACAAGCCAGAAATTGAAGAGGTAATATTTGAATCACATGAAGGTGCTTGTGGGGGACATAAGTATTGGAAGGAAACAACTTATAAAATATTGAGAGCCGGATACTATTGGCCTTCTTTATTCTCTGATGTATACCAGCAGGTAAGAGCTTGTATTCCATGTCAAAAGTTTGTTGGTAAGCCAAAGTTAATGTCTTTACCATTGAATTCTATTACAATGAATTCTCCTTTTTAGCAGTGGGGTTTGGACTTCATAGGGGAGATAAATCCTTCTTCTTCAGGGAAGCATTAATGGATTTTGACAGCTACATATTTCTTCACTAAATGGGTAGAAGCTATCCCCACAAGAAATGCAATAGACAAAGTAATCATTGATTTTATTTAGGAAAATATTATTAGCAGATTTGGGTGTCCCCAGAAGTTATTGACTGATAATGCTCAAGCTTTTAAGTCCAAAGCTATGGTGACATTTTGTGAAAAGGATGGGATTGTTTTGAAACACTCAACACCTTATTACCCTCAGGGTAATGGGTTAGCTGGGTCAACCAATAAGAGCATTATTTAGAGTATCAAGAAGTTGTTGAATCAGAATAAAAGGTCATGGGACTCAATGTTAAAATATTCATTGTGGGTGGACAGGATAACAATAAAAAAGGCAATTGGAACTTCTCCTTTTCAACTGGTATATGGCACTGATGTAGTGTTTCCTATTCAACTTGGTATTCCAGGGATTAAATTTCTTCAAGATAGTCAAGAAGAACCCAGTGATATACAAAGAACAATTTATGCACTGATCAAATTACAATAGGAGCGTGAATCAGTAGAAGAAAAGGATTAGCTGTACAGAACAAAGATCAAAGAAAGGTTTGATAGAAAGATCAAAGAGAATACCTTTTTTAATGGAGATATAGTATTGAGATGGGATGCTAGAAAGGAGCAGAAAGGAAAGCATGGTAAGTTTGATAATTTATGGTTTGGTCCTTTCATAGTATCAAATATTCTGGAGAATAATACTTTTGTGTTACGAACCTTGGATGGTGAGGAATTGTCTAATCCAGTTAATGGGTGTTTCCTCAAACATTTTTACAGTCTTTAAGGAAAGAGATTAGATCTTCATTGTATATACTGGTGTGAAGATTAGAATAAAGACTCCATGGCCCAATGGATATTTTGCAGAGTAGCAGGCAGTTCCAGTTACAGCACAGAAGGCACTGATCTACAGGTTCTTGAAGCCTCACAAGCAGGAATTCATCCCGCAGCAGGAGCCAAATGTTATATCCTGTTTTTCTTTCTCGTTTTAAAGCATTTGCTTGTTTTTAAAGTATGGTTTTTCTTTTTATTTTAAAGTTTTGACTTTAGTTTCTTTTAAATTTTTCTTTGATTTGAGTCTTAATTTTGGTTTTACTTAGTGAATTTCATTGTTTTTAGGGGCTTGTAGAGTGTATATATGACTTAAAGGTTCTAAAAAATATCATAAAGTTTTATTCAAAGCTATTAACTAAATTTTAACCCTTTGCTACGAGTTTTGATTTAAAAATTGTTAAAACAGATATTCTTGTAGCGCAAGCTCAGAAAAGGTAAACAAGGGTGCTACAAGAAAATCGTGCTATCTGAAAAATCATGATTTTGGCTCGTAATTTTCAAAATTCGCACATAAGAGAAGTCTTTCACACTTGTCGACGAGTTTGATACTTGTTTCAGCCACAATAATCAATGTGAAAAGTGTTGTGAGATCAGGTAAAGAATCATTTGGGTGAGTTGCGGTTGTCCGGAGGTTATGGGATACAGAGTAGTGGAATTATAATGATTATGCTCGATGAGGATAATTCACTATCATCTACGCATTTCCTAAATGTATGAAGATCGTAGAAGTCGTTTGAAAACATGGTATTTTATGGTTGAATATTGAAGAAGGTTGGCTATTTAGGGTTTGCAGGGTAACTGTTTAGCACTGTCGTGGCAGCTAGAGATAGACTTAAGAAGGATACTGGACACCTGGGAAGACAGGAAAGTAGATTTCTAGCAACCGAATCCATTATTCAAACAGGGTCGAAATACTTATTAGTTTGAGAAGTAAAATTCAGGTCAAGGGTTTAATTTTCTCAGCATATGATTGACTGTTAAATTTGCAAATATTCGAATAGTGTTAAAATTTTTTACTAAAGGAAGAACATTTAAGATCAATCATCTAGAATGAAGAGGAGTGGGAAAACAAATAGGGTTGAACCCTCAGATATGTCTTGGGTTCAATCTTTCCCTTACTGTGCAAGGTTATTTTCAGAGGCAAGATGGCTAAACTATTTTGAGAAGATTGATGGACACCACACAGAGGTTTCATATAAATTTGCTCAGGGATTGGACAATGACATAGTTACTTTTGACACCCTAAATATTGAGCTGACTAGAGAGCTAATAGAAGAGGCTAGAGGCATTCCTGATGAAGGTGAATATTGGTTTAAGAAGGTACCTTTTACATTTAATTCACAGAATTACTTACTTCCAAATGTTGTTGCAGACTGGGGTAAAGGAGTGCATATATAGAAGTTCAAACCATATTGGAGAGAACCAATTAAAATTTTGCAAAGTTATGTAACTTGTGAAGGAAGATATGCATTTGTGTTTAAATATCATTTTAGGTTTTTGCATCATCTAAATCATGAAGCAAAGATGAACCTTCCTTTCTTTTCCCTAAAGAGTTTGCAAAAGATGTCTAGTAGAGTAAAAGAGCATCAAGATCATACTCAATAGTGCATATTTCATCATGGTCTGATAAAGTTAATCATAAGTACAGTGCTCCAAAAGAAGGAAACGACCCGGGACTATTTTATATTCTGGTCTGGGTTTCAATATGAGAAAGAAGACCAATCAAATACAAAACAGGTGAATAAAGCATAGAATTTAGTCAAGAAATTAAAGAAAAAGGTCATAGTCAAAGTAGAAGAAGATAATGTGCAAAGAGAGTTTGTGACACAAAGGGATGAAAATGCTGAAAATGAACAGCATAATAAAGTTGATGAAGATGTAATATCAAAGGTTCAAATGCAGGATTTAGATCATGTAGAAGATAGCCTTCATGAAAAAGTAAATCGGGGAGTAGATGAAAGTTTGATGGAACAAGAACAAGTTCGTATAGAAATACAGTCAGAAAGTAAGGAAAGCCCATTTATTGATGAAGCTAGGGCTGACAGTGTACAATATTTACAAGAGTAGTCTAAAGAGAAGTTGGTGCCACAAAGAGTCAAAAGAAAGGTGTTTCAGCTAGCATCCACAAAACACCAAGGAAAAACTTTGAGCATGATGGGAGAGATTGGGGTAGGTTGGGGACCTAAGACTAGACCCAAGAATAAATTGAGATTGAAGATGAATAAATTGTTAAATCCTAAGTTAGCTCGGAATAAAATCACAGTGATAGAATACTCTTCATCCCAGGAAGAGTTAGAAGAGGATGAAGGATTGGATGTAAAAGAGATGAAGGGTAAAAAACATGTTACTTTGAAGGATAAGTCAGTTTTAACTGAAACTAAAATATCAGAGCTATTAAAAGAGGTTTTAAGGAAAGAGACTTTTGACCATCATCAGGATGATTTAATGAAGGAGCACTCAGTCATGACAAATTTTTGTGCAGAGGAAGAAAAGATTACAGAAGCATCAACTCAATGCAGTTTTGAAGTTAATGAGTCTCTAGGGGTTCTTGTAACTATGATAGAGAAACAAGAGGAGGATGAGGATATCTATAAGAAATTGAAGATTCCTTGGATGCCAAAAGGAATGCATTCAGCCTCAGAAGGACAATGTATTGATTTAGAGAATGAAAACTTACAGAGAAGCATTAAACATTATAAGTATCAGATAGAATTCATGCATGAAACAAATGAGGGGTTAGTAGTTGCTAATAGAATATTAAGAGAGGATTTAGAAGAGGTCAATAGCCATTACCAGGAGTTAATTGCAGTTTCCAAGGAAGCTTTGAAGAGAAAAAGACAGACACAAAGTCTGTGTGCAGAATTGAAGCAAACTATTCAAGACATAACACAGCAAAATCAGGAGCTTTCAAAAAGAGTCAATGACCTAGAAGCTGATCATCATAAAACAAGGATAAAGACTCAATCATTGGAAGGGATATCCCTTTTGGCAGAGGCTGCTAAATATTTGTAAAATGATTTAAATGATAGTGGTTATTAGTTAATTTTTGTAAAGAAGTTAGTTTAGTATGAATGACTTTATTTTGTTAAGTAATTCGGTAGTATGACCTAAAAAACAATATTTCAGTTATGTAACTGTTTTTGGTAACTAAGATAAAAGTAAGACTGTAGAATGATAGTGGGTTTGAATTTTTGTACAAGGGAAGGCTATCAAGATACTATACAGAGCTAAGTTTCAAGAAACTCATATGTATTGTGAATTACTGATTATGGTATATATGCAAACTAGAAGCCCTTTTTATCTTATCTACTGGTTTCATTTACGATTAGTGTAATCACTCAGTTTATAAATTCATTTCTTGTTTAATGTTATTTCTCATGGAATGCTTGTGAGCTATGGATGAAATTCAGTAATGTGCTTATGTTGTTTTGGTTTATGTTTCATATATGATACATCTCAGTATTTCATTGTTGCATGATTTAGTGTTTGTCTTAGCCTTATGAGTTTTTACCCTCTTGTTTACAAACTGCACAACCAAAACCCTAAAAAACCTATTTTACTTATTTTTATTTATTGAGATTGTGTTGGCTTGTTCTTTAGTAGTCTGAGAACAATTTCTGGCACTAACATCTTTGGCACCGTTGTCGGGGATGAAGCTGAAGCATACTTTCCTTGGGTTATTCACCATTCAACTGGTTTTGAGAGGTGGACTTAAACCAACAAATTTTTAAAGACTACATTTCACCAAATAGTTCACAGTGGATACTAAAGGAGTTGGAACAAGAAGTAGACCTAGTTCACTTTTACACTTGGGTGTCTCAAATCCAGAGAAAATTATGAAAATAGCTAGGAAAATCAAAAGGTCTCAGTCATCTCCAGCCTTATGTAACCCTGACCAAATAGAATTATTGTCACCCTTTTCTGTTTCAAAGGAAGAGGAACAAGATTCATCCTAGTTGAAACCTACAATCCCTGTTAGTAATTTTCAGATTTTTACTGATCCTCAATCTTGCAAGAAAGAAAAATCCTTATCTCCTGGAAAAATATCTTTCTTTCACCTCAAAGTCAATAAGAGTCCTTTTCAGCCAAGTTCCATTCAAGTTTTTCCTTCGTCTAAACCAATCAATTTAAAAGTGGCAGCCCAACATCAACCATTAGATATGATGGATTGAATGGCAGCAGCTAGGAATGTACCTTTAGTTTTACCTTAGCCCTTAAATGCTTTTCCTGGTGGATATTACCAAAAGTACTTACCTAGGTTTAATGGACAAGGTGAGACAACAACTAAGGAGCATTGGGATGCATTTCTCAGCTATGCAGATAATCAGAATATCGAGGAAAAATATGTGTTGATGAGGATGTTCATACAGATTCTAGATGGAGAGGTCAAAAGATGGTTCAGAGAGTTGTGGAAATTTTAAATCCTTGATGGCATAAGGAATTTCATAAACAGGCTAAGGATCTAGGCACACAATTAACCTCACATAGAATTGTAGAGAATTTGCATAAGGAGAGAAGAAGAAGAATTAATGAACACACATGAATGAATGATCAATAAATGATAATTGATATTATTAAATAGGTAATACATCCTTATAAAGGAAAATAGAGTTGCTAGAAGACAACTCAAGCTAGCTCATAAATCAGGCTTACTAATTATGATAAACCCCATTGTTGGCTAAAGCACTTTCCTAATCTACCAAGCACCTCTCGAATTAGTATTAGCATGTGTGAGTGATGATGAGTGAAGGAAATACTTGCTAATCCTAGAATATGGAGAGAAAATAATGGAGGATGGGTTGGCGACAAATGCTGACAGTTTCCCAGTTGACTAGCTTTACCTTATCCATAGAAAAGTAGGATAAAGCAGATAAAGCAGATTCTGTTGTAAAGCACAGTTACCAATTCTGGATGACCATAAAGTGGTCAAGATCAACCCAAAATCAGAAATAAATCATTCTTGGGATATATATGGCAAGTGTTGACTCTAGGGTACAAATCGATGCCAACTATCTAATCTAGTGGGTAGGAAATTAATCAAATAATGATTAATTATTTTATGAGTGGTTTTATTATATTCCAACACCCACCTTTAAGCCTGACTTTATGATGATATCCCTAAACTAAACAGAAATATATATGCCTATAGGGCCCAGTAATAAATCTATGGTCACCCTTTTACAATTTATCTTGTCCAAATAAATGAGGAAAGAGGAAAAACCTCAAGGGGAAAATCCTCCCTCAAGAAAGGACATGAAAAGCAATACCAAAAATGCTGAATTGCTGGTATTGCTGCTGCTCCAAACTAAATGCTAATGTTTGGAGGAATCTTCTTCTTGGGAAGAAGATAAATCTGCTCACCTGGATCAAGGACAGCTGTAGGACCATGTAGAACAACTGAGATCCACTGATGTGAAGGCAATACTGAAGGATCTTGAGACTTGTAATCATCTCCAAGATGATGAGATGACTTGAACTTCAAACCAGTAGAGATGAACTGAGCTCCATATAGGTGAAATAACTGTCCAAGCAAATGCATAATGTCTCCATCTTCATTTACACAGAGAGGATGTGTGGAAGTGATCTTGTAGGAACATAGAGAAGGCATAGGATCAAAGAGCGTGAATGAATGGGCTCCATGGGTTGATCTAGATTTCAAAGAATCCAAGAGATCACAAATAAGCACAATAGTAGAATCATGGGAATATACTGGTAAAGAATCCTCTATGGTAGAAGTATGTAAGGAGGAAATATAGTGATGTTCAAAATATTCAAGGAGGCTCTGAGAATGAGTGCCAAGAACAAAGGAGGAGCTGCAGAAGCACATGGGATCAAGTATGGTAAGTGGAAAAACACTAGAAGGACTTGATTTGGCTAAGAAAACATCCTGGAAATCACTGGGTTGTGCACCATCAAGAATAGAGGCATTCACAAAGTGTGAGAGGTCTAGCATATGGATCTCATAATCCATGATAGAATACATAGAGAACACTGAATGTGTGAGTGAATAATAAATAGCAATATCAGCTCCATTAGTCACTTCTTTTTTATCAACAACATCATAAGAAGATGAATCAAGATATTATACTTCAAGAGACACAGAAAAAGATGGCTCTTCAATATTTGCTTCTTCATTGAAATAGGAAGCATTCGAATCAAAGAGAGTAGTAGCAATAGGAACTATATGAGAAACTTCTTCTTCATGATCAACTTCATTAGAGACTATAGAGGCCGAGACATATTGAGAGAGAGAAATCATTGAGGATCTAGAGGCACTCTCCACATAGCTATAAGGATCCTCATTGTCATTTACCAAAACTCTATCCAATGTTGTCTAGAGATCCTTTGGGTAATCAACATAATCAATAAGGTAGCGTATGCATGGATAGATAGCTAGACAAATAGCTCCAATTGCTCTATCACAGTCATTCAACCAGTCACTTGGCTCTTCATAAGACTCTTCACCAGCTCCAATAGATATCTCATAGAGACCTTGTCTCCTTAGATATGAAATCATCTTCAGTTTCCACTTTGAATATCTTGTGAATGGAGAAAGAAGAGGAAGTGATACTCTTGAATCCATTCGAAGTTGAACCTGCAAAATAAACCTGCAAATCTGAAAATGAGGATTAATTAATGAACTCTCAAAGATCTGATATCATGTAGAGCTTTGATATCCTCAGCTCTGATACCGTGTAGAACTTGAACTTTGAGAACCTTAGCTCTGATACCATGTAGAAATTCTAAAGCCTTGATGGCATAAGGAATTTCATAAACATGCTAAGGATCTAGGCACACAATTAACCTCACATAGAATTGTAGAGAATTAGCATAAGGAGAGAAGAAGAAGAATTAATGAACACACATGAATGAATGATGAATAAATGATAATCGATATTATTACATAGGCAATACATCCTTATAAAGGAAAATAGAGTTGCTAGAAGACAACTCAAGCTAGCTCATAAAGCAGGCTTACTAATTATGATAAACCCCATAGTTGGCTAAAGCACTTTCCTAATCTACCAAGCACCTCACGAATTAGCAATAACATGTGTCAGTGATGATGAGTGAAGGAAAGACTTGATAATCCTAGAATATGGAGAGAAAATAATGGAGGATGGTTTGGCAACAAAAGCTGGCAGTTTCCTAGTTGACTAGCTTTACGTTATCCACAGAAAAGCAGGATAAAGTAGATAAAGAAGAATCTATTGTAAAGCATAGTTACCAATTCTTGATGACCATAAAGTGGTCAAGATCAACCCATAATCAGAAATAAATCATTCTTGGGATATATATGGCAAGTGTTGACTCTAGGGTGCAAGTCGATGCCAACTATCTAAGCTAGTGGGTAGGAAATTAATCAAATAATGATTAATTATTTTATGAGTGGGTTTATTATATTCCAACAAGAGTTACTAGCAAACTCTATAACTTTAATAGAAGATCTTCAGGATGTTTTCATTAGAGAGTGGGGTGATACTAAGGATCATACATATTACATTACAGAGTTCGGAGCCCTAAGAAGGAAGAAAGATGAAACTATAGCTGATTTCTCTAAGAGGTTCAATAAAATGTATTGTAGAATCCCTGCAGAGATTAAACCTTCTGAAACTTCTGCGAAACTCACTTATGCTAATGCTTTTGACCATGATTTTTCCTTACTGTTGAGAGAAAGAAGACCTATTGCTTTACTTAATATGCAAGAAGCAACATTAGAAGTGGAATCTAATATTCTTGCTTCTAACAGACTGAAGGGAAACTCAGCTCAACAAGTTTATGACAGAAAGGGTAAGAAGGAGGTAGCTCCAGTAGTTTCAACATCACAATTTGCAGATGGAAAAATTAATGAAAATACTAACAGCAAAACTAAACAAATTGGAATTAGAAAAAAATTCCAATAGGCATGTTCAAGAGGGGGACATAAACCCTAATAATCCAAATCAGTTTAGAAGAGAGTTTGCACCTCGTTTTATTTCCAGAGAGAGAAGAAATAATGACATACAAAGAGAGAGGAGAGAAGCTGAAGATCAAAAGGTGCCATCTCCACTTCAAAACAATGTCACTGATGAAGAAGAAATAAAATAAGAAGAACTATTTGAGGATCCAGATCAAGACATGAATTATTTTGGAGAACAGTTGATTGAAGGTTTTGTGAATAAGGAAGATTTTTTTAATTATGAATATTATGATGCAGATGTTTTTCAGATAGAAAATGATTTAAACCTTGAAGTAACTTCTGATATATATCAGTCTAATCCAAAGAAAACCATAAATTTAAGATCAGGGCCAAAATAGGTGGTTCAAAACCCTAAAAAGAAGGCAATTCTTCCTCCTAAACAACAATCTGATCGAGCATTAGGGAAAAGACAGAATCAGAATAAACCAAAGAAGGTTATTGAAGTTGAAGAAGTGAATAGAAACATGCATAATTTTAATCTCGAAAATGAATTGTGAAAAATTAAAATCCCCATGCCTTTCACTGAATTGATAAAAAATCCCAAAAGCAAACTTTTAAAAAATGATTTAAAGATTCTAGTAGGCAAAAGAGAAAAGAACTATGGATTATTATATTAATATTCTTGGCTTAAAGGCAAAATATTAAATGTTAAATCATTGTGTATAAAAGGATAAGCAATTCCTGGATTCATGTGAATTTGCGGGTTCATAAACATGCACAAAGGTTAAAAGAACCAAAGATAATTTACTATGGTGAATAAAGAAAATGCTTAACCCTCATTCAATGAAGAAACTTATTTCCTAGAAATGGTTAACTCGTCATTTTTGTAATGTTTTTCAACAAATAGAAACCATTCATTAGATTTAGGATTATGATTGAAGAGCAGATGTAAATTTGTTTTGTAGAGATTAAGATGACTTTTTATAGCAGCTTCTATATTTTCTCTTGTATTTCATAACATTTATTCTCCGCAGATCTTTCATGAAATCAAGGATTTGAGCAACAATTTGGCAATTATTCAGAGCCTTTAAGCATGGATGTTTGGTTAAATGATGAGACTAGTATCCAGATATTTCAAGCTTGGTTGGAGTTTGGCCTATTATCAAGATGTGCATTTATGTTAGACAGGAACTTCCAGCTCATTTGGCTCTTTGTTTAGATATATGTGCATTATGTTGACAAGTTGATTCATGAAGATTTTGTAGCCTGTTAAGAACTGCTGACTACTTTGTGTTTGAGGCTCAGTATGTTCATTATTTCACCAAGAATTTTAGGAATTTGTCTAGGAGGAACTCCTTTTAGTCCTCTCTTTTTCACCTTCTAAATCCATCCTTATTTAAAGTTGGTTTACTATTCCATTCAGTGAAATTCCTTTGCAATTAATATTGTGCCTAATTCAGATTTTAAAGTTTTTATTTCTCACTATATGCCCAATGGAAAGGCCTCTGATCTGAGAGCTTGAATATCTCAGTCCCGAATCTGCTAGTAATTGTTTCCAACCAAGTGCATTTCAATTCCTTTGTTAAATCTGGCATACTCTTGTGAATATCTTAAGGTCTAATAACCTTTGTTTCTCAGTAGGAAGAAAGTTTTAGATTAGTAATCTTGTGAGGGAGCCCCCTCTGATCTTAGTGCCAGCTAAATATTTAAAGTATGGTTGAAATATGTCCTTCACTTGATCCCTTACAACCAGGAATCAACTGGAGAACTAACACAAAGTATATCTTGTGATTGGTATTTGTTGGAAACACTAATTGGACATATTTTAAATATCCTGGTATTCCTATCACTCAAAATATAACCAGATATGTTGAGTGGGAGATGATTCTTAAAAAATTAAAGGATAAAATTCAAAACTGGGTATGAGATGGTTATATTCAATTGGTAAAGTTGTCTTCATCAGTTCAGTAAAGTGGGATTCAGTCAAACCAAAAAAGGACATGGAGGTCTTGGTATTCAAGATTCAAGGTTGATGAATTTGCCCATGAGAGCCAAATTGATTTAGAATTTGATTTCATGAGAAAAAGATTCGTGGAAAGATATTTTATAGAAAAAAATTTCACTCATTCTAGATTAAGATGTGTGGTTATATAATTGTAGATGGGAACAAGATGGCTCAACAATTTGGAGGTTATGTAAGGATGTTGGTAGAATTATACAAGACTGTTTGTATTGGATCTCGAGCAATGGAAAAAGGATAAATTTATGGAAGGATTCCATCTTAGGAGAAATCCCTTTAAATCAGAAGAGTGACTCCTCAACGATAAAATGTTGGTTGCAAGGGGAAAGTGTCATAACTCTGTATGATTTATTAGAATGGGGTTGTTATAGCCTCTTTTTGTTTCTCATTTTAAAGCATTTGCTTGTTTTTAAAGTGTGGTTTTTCTTTTTATTTTAAAGTTTTGACTTTAGTTTCTTTTAAATTTTTCTTTTCTTTTAGGCTTAATTTTGGTTTTACTTAGTGAATTTAATTGTTTTTAGGGGCTTGTAGAATGTATATATGACTTAAAGGTTCTAAAAAATATCATAAATTTTTATTCAAAACTATTAACTAAAGTTTAACCCATTGCTGTGAGTTTTGATTTAAAAATTGTTAAAACAGATATTCTTGTAGCGCAAGCTTAGAAAAGGTAAACAAGGGCGCTACAAGAAAATCATGCTATTTGAAAAATCATGATTTTGGCTCGTAATTTTCAAAATTCATGCATAAGAGAAGTCTTTCACACTTGTTGACGAGTTTGATACGTGTTTCAGCCACAATAATCATTGTGACAAGTGTTGTGAGATCAGGCAAAGAATCATTTGGGTGAGTTGCGGTTGCTTGGAGGTTATGGGATATAGAGTAGTGGAATGATAATGATTATGCATGATGAGGATAATTCTCTATCAGCTACGCATTTCCTGAATGTATGAAGATCGTATAAGTCGTTTGAAGACCTGACAGTTTACGGTTGAAGATTGAAGAAGATCGGCTATTTAGGGTTTGCAGGGTAACTGTTTAGCACTGTCGTGGCAGCTAGAGATAGACTTAAGAAGGATACTGGACACCTGGGAAGGCAGGAAATCATATTTCTAGAAACCGAATCCATTATTCAGATAGGGTTGAAATACTTATCAGTTTGAGAAGTAAAATTCAGGTAAGGATTAAATTTTCGCAGCATATGATTGACTGTTAAATTTACAAATAATCGAATAGTGTTAAACTTTTTACTAAAGGAAGCACATTTAAGATCAATCATCCAGAATGAAGAGGAGTGGGAAAACAAATAGGGCTGAACCGTCAGATATGTCTTGGGTTCAAGCTTTCCCTGACTGTGCAAGTTTATTTTCAGAGGAAGGATGGCTGAACTATTTTGAGAATATTGATGGACACCACACAGAGGTTTCATATAAATTTGCTTAGGGATTGGACAATGACATAGTTACTTTTGACACCCTAAAGATTGAGCTGACTAGAGAGCTAATAGAAAAGGCTACAGGCATCCCTGATGAAGGTGAATATTGGTTCAAGAAGGTACCTTTTACCTTTAATTCATAGAATCACTTGCTTCCAAATGTTGTTGCAGACTGGGGTAAAGGAGTGCATATACAGAAGTTCAAACCAAAGTGGAGAGAACCAATTAAAATTCCGCAAAGTTATGTAACTTGTGAAGGAAGATATGCATTTGTGTTTAAATATCATTTCAGGTTTCTGCATCATCTAAATCATGAAGCAAAGATGAAACTTCCTTTCTTTTTCCTAAAGAGTTTGCAAAAGATGTCTAGCAGAGTAAAAGAGCATCAAGATCATACTCAACATTCCATATTTCATCATGGTCTGATAATGTTAATCATAAGTACAGTGCTCCAAAAGAAGGAAAAGACCAGGGACTATTTTATATTCTGGTATGGGTTTCAATCTGAGAAAGAAGCCCAATCAAAGAAAAGACAGGTGAATAAAGAACAAAATTTAGTCAAGAAATTAAAGAAAAAGGTCATAGTCGAAGTAGAAGAAGATAATATGCAAAGAGAGTCTATGACACAAAGGGATGAAAATGCTGAAAATGAACAGCATAATAAAGTTGATGAAGATGTAATATCGAAGGTTCAAATGCAGGATTTAGATCATGTAGAAGATAGCCTTCATGAAAAAGTAAATCAGGGAGTAGATGAAAGTTTGATGGAACAAGAACAAGTTCCTAAAAAAATACAGTAAAAAAGTAAGGAAATCCCATTGATTGATGAAGCTAGGGATGACAGTGTACAGGATTTACAGGAACAGTATGAAGAGAAGTTAGTGTCACAAAGAGTCAAAATAAAGGTGTTTCAGCTAGCATCCATAAAACACCAAGGAAAAACTTTGAGCATGTTGGGAGAGATTGGGGTAGGTTGGAGACCTAAGACTAGACCCAAGAATAAATTGAGATTGAACATGAAGAAATTGTTAAATCCTAAGTTAGCTCAAAAGAAAATCACAGTGATAGAAGACTCTTCATCCTAGGAAGAGTTAGAAGAGAGTAAAGGCTTGGATGTAAAAGAGATGAAGGGTAAAAAACAGGTTACTTTGAAGGATAATTCAGTTTTAACTGAAACTAAAATATTAGAGCTATTAAAAGAGGTTCAAAGGAAAGTGAATTTTGACCATCATCAGGATGAGTTATTGAAGCAGCACTCAGTCATGACAATTTTTTGTGCAGAGGAAGAAAAGATTGCAGAAGCATCATCTTAATGCAGTTTTGAAGTTAATGAGTCTCCAGGGGTTCCTGTAACTATGACAGAGCAGCAAGAGGAGGATGAGGAGATCCTTAAGAAATTGAAGATTCCTTGGATGCCAGAAGGAATGTATTCAGCCTTAGAAGGACAATTTATTGATTCAGAGAATGAAAACATACATAGAAGCATTAAACAATATAAGTATCAGATAGAATTCCTGCATGAAACAAATGAGGGGTTAGTAGTTGCTAACAGAATATTAAGATAGGATTTGGAAGAGGTCAATATCCATTACCAGGATTTAATTGCAGTCTCCAAGGAATCTTTGAATAGAAAAAGACAGACACAAAGTCTGTGTGCAGAATCGAAGCAAATTGTTCAAGACATAACACAGCAAAACCAGGAGCTTTCAAAAAGAGTCGAAGACCTAGAAGCTGATCATCGGAAAACAAGGAGAAAGACTCAAGCATTCGAAGGGATATCCCTTTTGGCAGAGGCTGCTAAATATTTGTAAAATGATTTAAATGATAGTGGTTATTAGTTAATTTTTGTAAATAATTTAGTTTAGTATGAATGACTTTATTTTGTTAAGTAATTCGGTAGTATGACCTAAAAAACAGTTTCTCAGTTATGTAACCATTTTTGGTAACTAAGATAAAAGTAAGACTGTAGAATGATAGTGGGTTCGAATTTTTGTACAAGGGGAGGCTATCAAGCTACTATACAGAGCGATGTTTCAAGAAACTCTTATGTATTTGAATTACTGATTATGGTATATATGCAAACTATAAGCCCTTTTTATCTTATCTGCTGGTTTCATTTCTGATTAGTGTAATCACTCAGTTTATAAATTCATTTCTTGTTTAATGTTATTTCTCATGGAATGCTTGTGAGCTATGGATGAAATTCAGTAATGTGCTTATGTTTTTTTGGTTTATGTGTCATATATGATACATCTCATTATTTTATTGTTGCATGATTTAGCGTTTGTCTTAGCCTTATGAGTTTTTACCCTCTTGTTTACAAACTGCACAACCAAAACCCTAAAAAACCCATTTTACTTATTTTTATTTATTGAGATTGTGTTGGCTTGTTCTTTAGTAGTCTGAGAACAATTTCTGGAACTAACATATTTGGTGCCATTGCCAGGGACGAAGCTGAAGCATACTTTCCCTGGGTTATTCGTCATTCAACTAGTTTTGAGAGGTAGACTTAAACCAACAAATTTTTAAAGACTACATTTCACCAAATAGTTTACAGTGGCTACTAAAGGAGTTGGAACAAGAAGTATACCTAGTTCACCTTTACACTTGCGTGTCTCAGATCCAGAGCAAATTCTAAAAATAGCTAGGAAAATCAAAAGGTCTCAGTCATCTCCAACCTTATGTAACCCTAACCAAATGGACTTATTGTCACCCTTTTTTGTTTCAAAGGAAGAGGAACAAGATTCATCCTAGTTGAAACCTACAATCCCTGTTAGCAATTTTCAGATTTTTATTGATCCTCGGTCTTTCAAGAAATAAAAAATTCTTATCTCCTGGAAAAATCCCTTTATTTCACCTCAAAGTCAGTAAGAGTCCTTTTCAGCCAAGTTCCAGTCAAGTTTTTCCTTCGTCTAAACTAGTCAGTTTAAAAATGGTAGCCCAACATCAACCATTAGATATGATGGATCAAATGGTAGCAGCTAGGTATGCACCTTTAGTTTTACCTCAGCCCTTAAATGCTCTTCTTGGTGGAGATTACCAAAAGTACTTACCTAGGTTTAATAGACAAGGTGAGACAACAACTGAGGAGCATTGGTATGCATTTCTCAGCTATGTAGATAATCAGAATATCGATGCAAAAGATGTGTGGATGAGGATGTTTGTACAGATTCTGGATGGAGAGGTCAAAAGATGGTTCAGAGAGTTACCAACAAAATCTATTACTTTAATAGAATATCTTCAGGATGTTTTCATGAGACAGTGGGGTGATACTAAGGATCATACTTATTACATTACAGAGTTCGGAGCCCTAAGAAGGAAGAAAGATGAAACTATAGCTTATTTCTCTAAGAGGTTCGATAAAATGTATGGTAGAATCCCTGCAGAGATTAAACCTTCTGAAACTTATGTGAAACTCACTTATGCTAATGCTTTTGACCATGATTTTTCCTTACTCTTGAGAGAAAGAAGACCTGTTACTTTACGTAATATGCAAGAAGCAACATTAGAAGTGGAATCTAATATTCTTTCTTCTAACAGACTGAAGGGAAACTTGGCTCAACAAGTTTATGACAGAAAGGGTAAGAAGGAGGCAGCTCCAGTAGTTTCAACATCACAATCTGCAGATGGAAAAATTGATGAGATGGCAAAATTAGTGAAAATCCTAACTACAAAACTAAACAAATTGGAATTACAAAAAAAATCCAATAGGCCTGTTCAAGAGGGGGACAAAAAACCTAATAATCCAAATCAGTTTAGAAGACAGTTTGCACCTCCTTTTATTCCTAGAGAGAGAAGAAATAATGACATACAAAGAGAGAGGAGAGAAGCTAAAGATAAAAAGGTGCCACCCCCACTTCAAAACAATGTCACTGATGAAGGAGAAATAGAAGAAGAAGAACTATTTAAGGATCCAGATCAAGACATGAATTATTTTGGAGAACAGTTGACTGAAGGTTTTGTGACTGAGGAATATTTTTTAAATTCTGAATATTATGATGCAGATGTTTTTCAGATAGAAAATGATTTAAACCTCGAAGTAACCTCTGATATATATCATTCTGATCGAATGAAAACCATAAATTGAAGATCAGGGCCAAAACAGGTGGTTCAAAACCCCAAAAAGAAGGCAATTCTTCCTCCTAAACAACAATCTGATCCAGCATTAGGGAAATGACAGAATCAGGATAAACTAGAGAAGTTTATTGAATTTGAAGAAGTGAATAGAAACATGCAGAATTTTAATCTTGAAAAGGAATTGTGCAAAATTCAAATCCCCATGCCTTTCACTGAATTGGTAAAAAATCCTTCTTACAAAAAATTAGTTTTGAAAATGACAGGTTCAGCAAGCAGGCAAGTACCCTCTGACACAGTAAATTTACAGGAGGAAAATCCCAAAATTTTTATTGGATCAACTTTAGCAGAGAAAACTGAAAATGATGCAAGTGCATCCCCACCTTTTTACATCACATTAACCATTCACGAATAGATGATACATAATTGTCTTTTGGATTCAGGAGCATCTCATAATCTAATGCCAAAAGCAGTCATGGAGGCTTTAGGATTAAGCATAACAAAACCTTATCATGATTTGTATGCTTTCAATTCTAGAGCTGTAAAATGTTTAGGAGTGATAAAAGACATGGTGGTTAGCTTAGCTCAGTTACCATTGAAAAGTGTTATTATGGATGTAGTAGTGGTGGATATCGCAGCTAAATTTGGAATGCTCCTTTCTAGATATTGGGCTAAGAAAGTAGGTGGAACTTTATAGATGGACTTAACATATGCAACCATTCCTGTCTTTGGAGGTGAGAACAGAAGGTTGTATAGAGAGTTACAATTTTCTTATATTGTGACTGATGATAGGAATCCTACAAATCATCCATTATATGTTGTTGAAAAAGATTTGGGTACTTGTATGTTGCACTTTAGTGATGATAATGATGCTACTGGTATGTTACAGGTTGAAAAATAAAAATCTGTTTAATGTACTAGGGAATAGGAGGATGAACTTTGGAAAATGTATTTTGATGGATCATCATCCAAAGAAGGTGCTGGAGTAGGAGTTGTCCTAATATCTCCTAGTAGTGAAGTGGTAAGATTAATGTATAAGTTAGAATTTATTACCACTAATAATACAACAGAGTATGAAGCTATGTTGTTAGGTTTGAGAGCTACAAAAGATTTAGGTATTCAGCAAATCTTTCTTTATGGTGACTCTGAGTTAGTTGTTCAGCAAGTAAGGAATAACTATCAAGTAAAGCAAGATTTGTTGAAAGTGTACAGGAATGAAGTATGGGATATGATAGACAATTTCGTTGTGGCTTTTAATATTTCTTATATTCCTAGGGATCATAACTAAAGTGCTGATTCTCTTGCCCTAGTAGCTACACATTTTAGGATTCCTAAAACAACTCAATTGAAATATCCTATTGAAGTTAGGTACAGACCTTCTGTTCCCCATAATATAAAGAAATGGAGAGTTTTTGAGGATGATTTAGTGATTCAAAGGTTTTTAGAGCTGACTAGTGAGTTCTCTAATTCCTTAATTGACCAAGAACATGATGATGAAACGGAATATACTGATGGTGTTGCAAAAAATGAAATTGCAGGTCACAAAATCATTGAGCTGAAAAGTAATTTTATTCCGAAGGGTTTGGTGCCTTTAGAGAGGATTTTTTCGAAGGATGATACCCCTTTAAAACCAGCTATGCAATCTTCAGAAGAAAATTTAATGGATTGTAATATTGGCACCAAGGAGCACTCTAGAATAGTGAACATCTCAAAGGCACTTACAACATAGCAAAGAAACATGTACATCAAGTTATTAAAAGAATATGTTGATATTTTTGCTTGGTCATACGAGGATTTGAAGACTTATGATACTAGTATTATACAATAGAAAGTGCCTTTAAAACCAAATGTCAAACCATTCAGATAGAAATTAAGGAGAATCAATCCTGCTTTATTCCCCATTATAGAAAAGGAGGTAAAAAAATTGTTGGATGCTAAGATTATTGTTCCTCTTCGATATTCTTCATGGGTATCAAATCTTGTACCTGTCAGAAAAAAGAATGGTGAAATAAGATTGTGTGTTGACTTTCATAATTTGAATAGGTCTTCACTCAAAGATAACTATCATTTACAAAATATTGAACAAATATTGCAGAAGTTGGTGGGTGCACAAAGGATCTTGATGGTAGATGTTTTTTCAGGGTATAACCAAATTGCAATGCACCATGATGACAGAGAAAAGACAGCCTTTACTACCCCTTGGGGTACTTTTATGTACGACAAAATGCCTTTCGGATTAATGAATGTTGGAGCTACCTTTCAAAGAGCTATGGAGATAGACTTTGTTGGAGAGAGGGATAAGTTTGTGGTGATCTATTTAGATGACATAACAGTTTTCTCACAGTCTGGTGATGAGCACTTAAAACACCTAAAACAAACTTTCTTGAAGTGCAGAAAATATGGAATATCTCTCCATCCCAAAAAGGCACATTTTGCTGTACAGGAAGGTAAGTTGTTGGGTCATTTGGTTTCAGCTGATGGCATAAGGATAGATCCAAAAAGGATAAAAGCTATTCTGAAAATTAGTTTACCAAGAAGTAAGAAGGATGTGCAATCTTTTATTGGAAAAATAAATTTTCTGCGTTGGTTCATACCAAGTTTTGCTAAAACCATTAAACAAATTACAGCCATGTTGAAAAAAGATCAGGAAGTGAAGTGGACTACATAAGCTAAGAATTCATTTCAGAAGATTAAGATAGCTCTTACAGAAGCACCAGTGCTAGTAAGTCCTTATTTTTCAAAGGAATTTTTTACTTTTTCTTTTGCATCAAAGGATACTTTAGCAGCTATTTTGTTACAGAAGAATAATGATGGACTTGAACAGCCAATTGCATTTTTTAGTAAGACCCTCAGAGACTCAGAGTTAAAGTACAACACTTTTGAGAAACAAGCTTATTCATTGGTAAAAGCATTAAAGTTTTTTAGAATTTATGTTCTACATTCTAATGTCATTGCTTATGTTCCTAATGCTACCATTAAGGATGTATTAACTCAACCTGATATTGAAGGGAAAAGGGGGAAATGGATTGCAAAGATAATGGAATATGACATGGACATTGAGCCTACAAAACTAGTGAAGGGACAGGGTTTGGCTAAATTGTTAGCTGATTCAAATTGTCAAGCTTTAGGTCTTCATCTGATGGCAGAACAGCCTGTACAAGAAGAATTCCAACCAGAGCAAGAGAAGGAAAGAATTATGGAGTAGTATGCAGAATCCACATTGTATGCAGACATTGTACACTTTATTTTGTATTTAAAATGTCCAGAACATCTAGATAAGAAGGATTCTAGGTCATCAATAGTTGAAAACTACTAAATATTGTTTGATAGAACAACAACTGTTTTGGAAAGATCTAGGGGGAATTCTGCTTAGATGTTTGGACAAGCCATAAATTGAAGAGGTAATCTCTGAATCACATGAAGGTGCTTGTGGGGGACATAAGTATTGGAAGGAAAAAACTTATAAAATATTGAGAGATGGATACTATTGGCCTTCTTTATTCTCTGATGTATACCAGCAGGTAAGAGCTTGTATTCCATGTCAAAAGTTTGCTGGTAAGAAAAAGTTAATGTCTTTACCATTGAAGTCTATTGCAATGAATTATCCTTTTTAGTAGTGGGGTTTGGACTTCATAGGGGGTATAAATCCTTCTTCTTCAGGGCCGCATAAATGGATTTTGACAGCTACAGATTTATTCACTAAATGGGTAGAAGCTATCCCCACAAGAAATGCAACAGACAAAGTAATCATTGATTTTATGTAGGAAAATATTCTAAGAATATTTGGGTGTCCCCAGAATTTATTGACTGATAATGCTCAAGATTTTAAGTCCAAAGCTATGGTGACATTTTGTGAAAAGAATGGGATTGTTTTGAAACACTCAACACCTTATTACCCTCAGGGTAATGGGTTAGCTGAATCAACCAATAAGAGCATTATTCAAAGTATCAAGAAGTTGTTGAATCAGAATAAAAGGCCATGGGACTCAATGTTAAAATATGCACTGTGGGAAGATAGGATAACAATTAAAAAGGCAATTGGAACTTCTCCTTTTCAACTGGTATATGGCACTGATGTAGTGTTTCCTGTTCAGCTTGGTATTCCAGGGATGAAATTTCTTCAAGATAGTCAAGAAGAACCCAGTGATATTCAAAGAAGAATTTAGGCACTGATCAAATTACAACAGGAGCGTGAATCACTAGAAGAAAAGGCTCAGTTGTACAGAACAAAGATCAAAGAAAGGTTTGATAGAAAGATCAAAGAGAACACATTTTTTAATGGAGATATAGTATTGAGATAGAATGCTAGAAAGGAGTAGAAAGGAAAGCATGGTAAGTTTGATAATTTATGGTTTGGTCCTTTCATAGTATCAAAGATTCTGGAGAATAATACTTTTGTGTTAAAAACCTTGGATGGTGAGGAATTGTCTAATCCAGTTAATGGACGTTTCCTCAAACATTTTTACAGTCTTTAAGGAAAGAGATTGGATCTTCATTGTATATATTGGTGTGAATATTATAATAAAGACTCCATGGCCCAATGGATATTTTGCAAAGTAGCAGGCAGATCCAGTTACAGCACAGAAGGCACTAATCTATAGGTTCTTGAAGCCTCACAAGCAGGAATTTATCCCGCAGCAGGAGCCAGATGTTATAGCCTATTTTTCTTTCTCATTTTAAAGCATTTGCTTGTTTTTAAAGTATGGTTTTTCTTTTTATTTTAAAGTTTTGACTTTAGTTTCTTTTAAATTTTTCTTTCATTTCAGTCTTAATTTTGGTTTTACTTAGTGAATTTCATTGTTTTTAGGGGCTTGTAGAGTGTATATATGACTTAAAGGTTCTAAAAAATATCATAAAATTTTATTCAAAACTATTCACTAAAGTTTAACCCTTTGCTGTGAGTTTTGATTTATAAATTGTTCAAACAGATATTCTTGTAGCGCAAACTCAGAAAAGGTAAACAAGGGCGCTACAAGAAAATCGTGCTATCTAAAAAATCATGATTTTGGCTCGTAATTTTCAAAATTCGCACGTAAGAGAAGTCTTTCACACCTGTCGATGAGTTTGATACTTGTTTCAGCCATAATAATCATTGTGAAAAGTGTTGTGAGATCAAGCAAAGAATCATTTGGGTGAGTTGCGGTTGTCCGGAGGTTATGGGATACAGAGTAGTGGAATTATAATGATTATGCACGATGAGCATAATTCGCTATCATCTACACATTTCCTAAATTTATGAAGATCATAGAAGTCGTTTGAAGACCTGGCAGTTTATGGTTGAAGATTGAAGAAGGTCGACTATTTAGGGTTTGCAGGGTAACTGTTTAGCATTGTCGTAGCAGCTAGAGATAGTCTTAAGAAGGACACTGAACACCTGGGAAGACAGGAAAGCAGATTTCTAGCAACCAAATCCATTATTCAGACAGGGTCGAAATACTTATTAGTTTGAGAAGTAAAATTTAGGTCAAGGGTTTAATTTTCTTAGCATATGATTGACTGTTAAATTTGCAAATATTCGAATAGTGTTAAACTTTTTACTAAAGGAAGAGCATTTAAGATCAATCATCCAGAATGAAGAGGAGTGGGAAAACAAATAGGGCTGAACCCTCATATATGTCTTGGGTTCAATCTTTCCCTTACTTTGCAAGGTTTTTTTTAGAGGTAGGATGGCTGAACTATTTTGAGAAGATTGATGGACACCACATAGAGGTTTCATATAAATTTGCTCAGGGATTGGACAATGACATAGTTACTTTTGACACCCTAAAGATTGAGCTGACTAGAGAGCTAATAGAATAGGCTAGAGGCATTCTTGATGAAGGTGAATATTGATTTAAGAAGGTACATTTTACCTTTAATTCACAGAATTACTTGCTTCCAAATGTTGTTACAGACTGGGGTAAAGGAGTGCATATACAGAAGTTCAAACCAGATTGGAGAGAACCAATTAAAATTTTGCAAAGTTATGTAACTTGTGAAGGAAGATATGCATTTGTGTTTAAATATCATCTCATGTTTCTGCAGCATCTAAATCATGAAGCAAAGATGATCCTTCCTTTCTTTTTCCTAAAGAGTTTGAAAAATATGTCTAGCAGAGTAAAAGAGCATCAAGATCATACCTAGCAGTGCATATTTCATCATGGTATGATAAAGTTAATCATAAGTACAGTGCTCCAAAGAAGGAAACGACCCGGGACTATTTTATATTCTGGTTTGGGTTTCAATCTGAGAAAGAAGACCAATCAAAGACAAGACAAGACAGGTGAATAAAGCACAGAATTTAGTCAATAAATTAAAGAAAAAGGTCATAGTCGAAGTAGAAGAAGATAATGTGCAAAGAGAGTCCGTGACACAAAGGGATGAAAATGCTGAAAATGAACAGCATAATAAAGTTGATGAAGATGCAATATCGAAGGTTCAAACGCAGGATTTAGATCATGTAGAAGATAGCCTTCATGAAAAATTAAATCAGGGAGTAGATGAAATTTTGATGGAACAAGAACAAGTTCCTACAGAAATACAGTCAGAAAGTAAGGAAAGCCCGTTGATTGATGAAGCTAGGGCTTACAGTGTACATGATTTACAAGAATAGTCTGAAGAGAAGTTGGTGCCACAAAGAGTCAAAAGAAAGGTGTTTCAGCTAGCATCCATAAAAAACCAAGGAAAAACTTTGAACATGCTGGGAGAGATTGGGGTAGGTTGGGGACCTAAGACTAGACCCAAGAATAAATTGAGATTGAACATGAAGAAATTGTTAAATCCTAAGTTAGCTCAATAGAAAATAACAGTGATAGAATACTCTTCATCCCAGGAAGAGTTAGAAGAGGATGAAGGCTTGGATGTAAAAGAGATGAAGGGTAAAAAACAGGTTACTTTGAAGGATAATTAGTTTTAACTGAAACTAAAATCTCAGAGCTATTAAAATAGGTTCGAAGGAAAGTGAATTTTGACCATCATCAGGATGAGTTAATGAAGGAGCACTCAGTCATGACAAATTTTTGTGCAGAGGAAGAAAAGATTGCAGAAGCATCATCTCAATGCAGTTTTGAAGTTAATGAGTCTCTAGGGGTTCCTGTAACTATGACAGAGCAGCAAGAGGAGGATGAGGAGATCTGTAAGAAATTGAAGATTCCTTGGATGCCAGAAGGAATGCATTCAGCCTCAGAAGGACAATGTATTGATTCAGAGAATGAAAACTTATAGAGAATCATTAAACATTATAAGTATCAGATAGAATTCATGCATGAAACAAATGAGGGGTTAGTAGTTGCTAACAGAATATTAAGAGAGGATTTAGAAGAGATCAATAGCCATTATTGAGAGTTAATTGTAGTCTCCAAGGAATATTTGAAGAGAAAAAGACAGACACAAATTATGTGTGCAGAATTGAAGCAAATTGTTTAAGACATAACACAGCAAAATCAGGAGCTTTCAAAAAGACTCAAAGACCTAGAAGTTGATCATCAGAAAACAAGGATAAAGACTCAAGCATTGGAAGGGATATCCCTTTTGGCAGAGGCTGCTAAATATTTGTAAAATGCTTTAAATGATAGTGGTTATTAGTTAATTTTTGTAAAGAAGTTAGTTTAGTATGAATGACTTTATTTTGTTAAGTAATTCGGTAGTATGACCTAAAAAACAATTTTTCAGTTATGTAACTGTTTTTGGTAGCTAAGATAAAAGTAATACTGTAGAATGATAGTGGGTCCGAATTTTTCTACAAGGGAAGGATATCAAGCTACTATATAGAGCTAAGTTTCAAGAAACTCTTATGTATTGTGAATTATTGATTATGGTATATATGCAAACTATAAGCCCTTTTTATCTTATCTGCTGGTTTCATTTATGATTAATGTAATCACTCAGTTTATAAATTCATTTCTTGTTTAATGTTATTTCTCATGGAATGCTTGTGAGCTACAGATGAAATTCAGTAATGTGCTTATGTTGTTTTGGTTTGTGTTTCATATATGATACATCTCAGTATTTCACTGTTGCATGATTTATTGTTTGTCTTAGCCTTATGAGTTTTTACCCTCTTGTTTACAAATTGCACAACCAAAACCCTAAAAAACCTATTCTACTTATTTTTATTTATTGGGATTGTGTTGGCTTGTTATTTAGTAGTCTGAGAACAATTTATAGCACTAACATCTTTGGCACCATTGTTAGGGATGAAGCTGAAGCATACTTTCCCTGGGTTATTCACCATTCAACTGGTTTTGAGAGATGGACTTAAACCAGAAAATTTTTAAAGACTACATTTCACCAAATAGTTCACAGTGGCTACTAAAGGAGTTGGAACAAGAAGTAGACCTAGTTCACCTTTACACTTGGGTGTCTCAAATCCAGAGCAAATTTTGAAAACAACTAGGAAAATCAAAAGGTCTCAGTCATCTCCAGCCTTATGTAACCTTGACCAAATAGACTTATTGTCACCCTTTTCTGTTTCAAAGGAAGAGGAACAAGATTCATCCTGGTTGAAACCTACAATCCCTGTTAGCAATTTTCAGATTTGTACTGATCCTCAATCTTTCAAGAAAGAAAAAGCCTTATCTCCTGGAAAAATCCCTTTATTTCACCTCAAAGTCAGTAAGAGTCCTTTTCAGCCAAGTTCCAGTCAAGTTTTTCCTTCGTCTAAACCAGTCAGTTTAAAAATGGCAGCCCAACATCAACCATTAGATATCATGGATTGAATGGTAGCAGCTAGGTGTGCACCTTTATTTTTACCTCAGCCCTTAAATGCTCTTCCTAGTGGATATTACCAAAAGTACTTACCTAGGTTTAATGGACAAGGTGAGACAACAGCTAAGGAGCATTGGGATGCATTTCTCAGCTATGCAGATAATCAGAATATCGAGGAAAAAGATGTGTGGATGAGGATGTTCATACAGATTCTGGATGGAGAGGTTAGAAGATGGTTCATAGAGTTTTATAAATTCTAAAGCCTTGATGGCATAAGGAATTTCATAAACAGGCTAAGGATCTAGGCACACAATTAACCTCACATAGAATTGTAGAGAATTAGCATAAGAAGAGAAGAAGAAGAATTAATGAACACACATGAATGAATGATCAATAAATGATAATCAATATTATTACATAGGTAATACATCCTTATAAAGGAAAATAGAGTTTCTAGAAGACAACTCAAGCTAGATCATAAAGCGGGCTTACTAATTATGATAAACCCCATAGTTGGCTAAAGCACTTTCCTAATCTACCAAGCACCTCATGAATTAGCAATAGCATGTGTGAGTGATGATGAGTGAAGGAAATACTTGCTAATCCTAGAATATGGAGAGAAAATAATGGAGGATGGGTTGGCGAAAAAAGATGGTAGTTTCCTAGTTGACTAGCTTTACCTTATCCATAGAAAAGCAGGATAAAGAAGATAAAGCGCAATCTGTTGTAAAGCGCAGTTACCAATTTTGGATGACCATACAGTGGTCAAGATCAACCCAAAATCAGAAATAAATCATTTTTGGGATATATATGGCAAGTGTTGACTCTAAGGTACAAGTCGATGCCAACTATCTAATCTAGTGGGTAGGAAATTAATCAAATAATGATTAATTATTTTATGAGTGGGTTTATTATATTCCAACACCCACCTTTAAGCTTGACTTTATGATGATATCCCTGAACTAATGAGAAATATATATGGCTATAGGGCCCAACAATAAATCTATGGTCACCCTTTTACAATTTATCTTGTCCAAAGAAATGAGGAAAGAGGAAAAACCTCAAGGGGAAAATCCTCCCTCAAGAAAGGACATGAAAATCAATACCAAAAATGCTGAACTGCTGGTATTGTTGCTGCTCCAAACTAAATGCTAATGTCTGGAGGAATATTCTTCTTTGGAAGAAGATATATCTACTCACCTAGATCAAGGATAGCTGTAGGACCATGTAGAACAACTGAGATCCAATGATGTGAAGGCAATACTGAAAGATCTTGAGACTTGTAATCATCTCCAAGATGATGAGATGACTTGAAATTTGAACCAGTAGAGATGAAATGAGCTCCATATAGGTGAAATAACTGTCCAAGCGAATGTATAATGTCTCCATCTTCATTTACATAGAGAGGATATCTGGAAGTGATCTTGTAGGAACATAGAGAAGGCATAGGATCAAAGAGTGCAAATGAATGGGCTCCATGGGTTGATCTAGCTTTCAAAGAATCCAATAGATCACAAATAAGCACAACAGTAGAATCATGGGAATATATTGGTAAATAATCCTCTGTGGTAGAAGTATGTAAGGAGGAAAGATAGTGATGTTCAAAATATTCAAGGAGGCTCTGAGAATGAGTGCCAAGAACAAAGGAGGAGCTGCAAAAGCACATGGGATCAAGTATGGTAAGTGGAAAAACACTAGAAGGACTTGATTTGGCTAAGAAAACATCTTGGAAGTCACTGGGTTGCGCACCATCAAGAATAGAGGCATGCACAAAGTGTGAGAGGTCTGGCATATGGATCTCAGAATCCATGATAGAATACATAGAGAACACTGAATGTGTGAGTGAATCATAAATAGAAATAGCAGATCCATTAGTCACTTCTTTTTTATCAACAACATCATAAGAAGATGAATCAAGATATTCTAGTTCAAGAGACACAGAAAAAGATGGCTCTTCAATATTTGCTTCTTGATTGAAAGAGGAAGCATTCGAATCAAAGAGAGTAGTAGAAACAAGAACTATATGAGAAACTTATTCTTCATGATCAACTTCATTAGAGACTGTAGAGGCTGAGACATCTTGAGAGAGAGAAATCATTGAGGAGCTAGAGGCACTCTCCACATAGCTAGAAGGATATTCATTGTCCTTTCCCAAAACTCTATCCAATGTTGTCCAGAGATCCTTTGGGTAATGAACATAATCAATAAGGTAGCGAATGCATGGAGAGATAGCTAGACAAATAGCTCCAATTGCTCTATCATAGTCATTCAACCAGTCACTTGGCTCTTCATAAGACTCTTCACCAGCTCCAATAGATATCTCATAGAGACCTTGTCTCTTTATATATGAAATCATCTTCAGTTTCCACTCTGAATAGCTTGTGAATGGAGAAAGAAGAGGAAGCGATACTCTTGAATCCATTCGAAGTTGAACCTGCAAAATAAACATGCAAATCTGAAAATTAGGATTAATTAATGAACTCTCAAAGATCTGATATCATGTAGAGGTTTGATATCCTTAGCTCTGATACCATGTAGAAATTCTAAAGCCTTGATGGCACAAGGAATTTCATAAACAGGATAAGGATCTAGGCACACAATTAACCTCACATAGAAGTGTAGATAATTAACATAAGGAGAGAAGAAGAAGAATTAATGAACACACATGAATGAATGATCAATAAATGATAATCAATATTATTACATAGGTAATACATCCTTATAAAGGAAAATAGAGTTGATAGAAGACAACTCAAGCTAGCTCATAAAGCAGGCTTACTAATTATGATAAACCCCATAGTTGGCTAAAGCACTTTCCTAATCTACCAAGCACCTCACGAATTAGAAATAGCATGTGTGAGTGATGATGAGTGAAGGAAAGACTTGGTAATCCTAGAATATGGAGTGAAAATAATGGAGGATGGGTTGGCAACAAAAGCTGGCAGTTTCCTAGTTGACTAGCTTTACTTTATCCACAAAAAAGCAGGATAAAGCATAATCTATTGTAAAGCGCAGTTACCAATTCTAGATGACCATAAAGTGGTCAAGATCAACCTAGAATCAGAAATAAATCATTCTTGGGATATATATGGCAAGTGTTGACTCTAAGGTGCAAGTGGATGCCAACTATCTAAGCTAGTGGGTAGGAAATTAATCAAATAATGATTAATTATTTTATGAGTGGGTTTATTATATTCCAACAAGAGTTACCAGCAAACTTTATTACTTTAATAGAATATCTTCAGGATGTTTTCATTAGACAGTGGGGTGATACTAAGGATCATACATATTACATTACAAAGTTCGGAGCCCTAAGAAGGAAGAAAGATGAAACTATAGCTGATTTCTCTAAGAGGTTCAATAAAATGTATTGTAGAATCCCTGCAGAGATTAAACCTTCTGAAACTTCTGTGAAACTCACTCATGCTAATGCTTTTGACCATGAGTTTTCCTTACTCTTGAGAGAAAGAAGACCTATTGCTTTACTTAATATGCAAGAAGCAACATTAGAAGTGGAATCTAATATTCTTGCTTCTAATAGACTGAAGGGAAACTCAACTCAACAATTTTATGACAGAAAGGGTAAGAAGGAGGCAGCTCCAGTAGTTTCAACATCACAATCTGCAGATGGAAAAATTAATGAAAATCCTAACAACAAAACTAAACAAATTGGAATTAGAAAAAAATTCCAATAGGCCTATTCAAGAGGGGGACAAAAACCCTAATAATCCAAATCAATTTAGAAGAGAGTTTGCACCTCGTTTTATTTCCAGAGAGAGAAGAAATAATGACATACAAAGAGAGAGGAGAGAAGCTGAAGATCAAAAGGTACCACCCCCACTTCAAAACAATGTCACTAATGAAGGAGAAATAAAAGAAGAAGAACTATTTGAGGATCCAGATCAAGACATGAATTATTTTGGAGAACAATTGACTGAAGGTTTTGTGACTAAGGAAGATTTTTTAAATTTTGAATATTATGATGCAGATGTTTTTCAGATAGAAAATGAGTTAAACCTCGAAGTAATTTCTGATATATATCAGCCTGATCCAAAGAAAACCATAAATTTAAGATCATGGCCAAAATAGGTGGTTCAAAACCCTAAAAAGAAGGCAATTCTTCCTACTAAACATCAATCTGATCCAGCATTAGGGAAAAGATAGAATCAGGATAAACCAGAGAAGGTTATTGAAGTTGAAGAAGTGAATAGAAACATGCATAATTTTAATCTCGAAAATGAATTGTGCAAAATTATAATCCCTATGCCTTTCACTGAATTGATAAAAAATCCTTCTTACAAAAATTCAGTTTTGAAAATGATAGGTTCAGCAAGCAGTCAAGTACCCTTTGACACAGTAAATTTACAGGAGGAAAATCCCAAATTTTTTATTGGATCAGCTTTAGAAGAGAAAATTGAAAATTATGCAAGTGCATCCCCACCTTTTTACATCACATTAACCATTCATGAGTAGGTGATACATAATTATCTTTTGGATTCAGGAGCATCTCATATTCTAATGCCAAAAGCAGTCATGGAAGCTTTAAGATTGAGCATAACAAAAACCTTATCATGATTTGTATGCTTTCGATTCTACAGCTATAAAATGTTTAGGAGTGATAAAGGACATGGTGGTTAGCTTAGCTCGACTACCAATGAAACGTGTTATTATGGATGTAGTAGTGGCAGATATCACACCTAAATTTGAAATGCTCTTTTCTAGATATTGGGCTAAGAAAGTAGGTGGAACTTTACAGTTGGACTTAACATATGCAACCATTCCTGTCTTTGGAGGTGAGAACATAAGGTTGTATAGAGAGTTACAATTTGCTTATATTGTGACTGATGACAGGAATCCTACAAATCATCCATTGTATGTTGTTGAAAAAGATTGGGTACTTTTATGTTGCACTTTAGTGATGATAATGATGCTGCTGGTATGTTATAGGTTGAAAAAAAATCAGTTAAATGTACTAGGGAACAAGAGGATGAACTTTGGAAAATGTATTTTGATGGATCATCATCCAAAGAAGGTGCTAGAGCAGGAGTTGTCCTGATATCTCTTGGTGGTGAAGTGGTAAGATTAATGTATAACTTAGAATTTATTACCACTAATAATACAGTAGAGTATGAAGCTCTGTTGTTAGGTTTGAGAGTTACAAAATATTTAGGTATTCAACAAATCTTTGTTTATGGCGACTCCGAGTTAGTTGTTCAGCAAGTAAGGAATAACTATCAAGGAAAGCAATATTTGTTGAAAGTGTACAGGAACGGAGTATAGGATATGATAGGCAATTTCTTTGTGGCTTCTAATATTTCTTATGTCATAGGGATCATAACCAAACTGCTGATTCTCTTGCCCTAGCAGCTACACATTTCAGGATTCCTAAAACAACTCAACTAAAATATCATATTAAAGTTAGGTACAGACCTTCTGTTCCCGATAATATAAATCAATGGAGAGTTTTTGAGGATGATTTAGAGATTAAAAGGTTTTTAGAGCTGACTGGTGAGTTCTCTAATTCCTTAATTGACCAAGAATAGGATGATGAAACTGAATATACTAATGGTGTTGCAGAAAATGAAATTGCAGGTCACAAAATCATTGAGCTGAAAAGTAATTTTATTCCTAAGGGTTTGGTGCCTTTAGAGAGGATTTTTTTGAAGGAAGATACCCCTTTTAAACTAGCTATGTAGTCTTCAGAAGAAAATGTAATGGATTGTAATATTGGCACCAAGGAGCACCCCAGGATAATGAAGATCACAAAGGCACTTACAACAGAGCAAAGAAACAGGTACATCAAGTTATTAAAAAAATATGTTGATATTTTGTCTTGGTCATACGAGGATTTGAAGACTAATGATACTAGTATTATACAACATAAAGTGCCTTTGAAACCAAATGTCAAACCATTCAGGCAGAAATTAAGGAGAATCAATCCTGCTTTATTCCCCATTATAGAAAAGGAGGTAAAAAAATTGTTGGATGGTAAGATTATTGTTCCTCTTCGATATTCTTCATGGGTAGCAAATCTAGTACTTGTCAGAAAAAAGAATGGTGAAATAAGATTGTGTGTCGACTTTCATAATTTGAATAAGTCTTCACTCAAAGATAACTATCCTTTGCCAAAGATTGAACAAATATTGCAGAAGGTGGTGGGTGCACAAAGGATCTCAATGGTAGATGGTTTTTTAGGGTATAACCAAATTGCAATGCACTCTGATGACAAAGAAAAGACGGCCTTTACTACCCCATTGGAGTACTTTTATGTACGACAAAATGTGTTTCAGATTAATGAATGCTGGAGCTACTTTTCAAAGAGCTATGGACATAGCTTTTTTTGGAGAGAGGGATAAGTTTGTGGTGATCTATTTAGATGACATAACAGTTTTCTCACAGTCTGATGATGAGCACTTAAAACACCTAAAACAAAATTTCTTGAAGTGCAAAAAATATGGACTATCTCTCAATTCCAAAAAGTCACATTTTGATGTACAAGAAGGTAAGTTGTTGGGTCATTTGGTTTCAGCTGATGGCATAAGGATAGATCCAGAAAGGGTAAAAGCTATTCTAAAAATTAGTTTACCAAGAAGTAAGAAGGATGTGCAATCTTTTATTGGAAAAAAAAAATTTCTGCATTGGTTCATACCAAATTTTGCTGAAACCATTAAACAAATTACAGCCATGTTGAAAAAATATCAGGAAGTGAAGTGGACTGGAAAAGCTAAGAATTGATTTGAGAAGATTAAGATATCTCTTACAGAAGTACCAGTGCTAGTAAGTCCTGGTTTTTCAAAGGAATTTTTGACTTTTTATTTTGCATCAGAGGATACTTTAGTAGTTGTTTTGTTATAGAAGAATAATGATGGACTTGAATAGCCAGTTGCATTTTTTAGCAACACCCTCAGAGACTCAGAGTTAAAGTATAGCACTTTGGAGAAACAAGCTTATTCATTGGTAAAAGCATTAAAGTTTTCTAGAATTTATGTTCTACATTCTAAATTCATTGCTTATGTTCCTAATGCTTCCATTAAGGATGTATTAACTCAACCTGATAGTAAAGGGAAAAGGGGGAAATGGATTGCAAAGATAATGGAATATGACGTCAACATTAAGCCTACAAAACTAGTGAAGGGACAAGGTTTGGCTAAATTGTTAGCTGATTCAAATTGTCAAGATTTAGGTCTTCATCTGATGGTAGAACAACCTGTACAAGAAGAATTGCAAGCATAGTAAGAGAAGGAAATAATTATGGAGCAGTATGCAGACTCCGCATGGTATGCAGACATTGTACACTTTCTTTTGTATTTACAATGTCCAGAACATCTAGATAAGAAGGCTGTTAGGTCATTGAAGTTGAGAACTACTAAATATTGTTTGATAGAACAGCCACTGTTTTGGAAAGACCCAGGGGGCATTCTGCTTAGATGTTTGGACAAGCCATAAATTGAAGAGGTAATCTCTAAATCACATGAAGGTGCTTGTGGGGGACATAAGTATTGGAAGGAAACAACTTATGAAATCTTGAGAGCCGGATACTATTGGCCTTCTTTATTCTCTGATGTATACCAACATGTAGGAGCTTTTATTCCATGTCAAAAGTTTGTTGGTAAGCAAAAGTTAGTGTCTTTACCAATGAAGTCTATTGCAGTGAATGCACCTTTTTAGCAATGGGGTTTGGACTTCATAGGGGAGATAAATCCTTCTTCTTTAGGGAAGCATAAATGGATTTTGACGGCTACAGATTTCTTCACTAAATGGGTAGAATATATCCCCACAAGAAATGCAACAGACAAAGTAATCATTGATTTTATTTAGGAAAATATTCTAAGAATATTTGGGTGTCCCCAGAAGTTATTGAGTGATAATGCTCAAGCTTTTAAGTCCAAAGCTATGGTGACATTTTGTGAAAAGAATGCGATTGTTTTGAAACACTCAACACCTTATTACCCTCAGGGTAATGGGTTAGGTGAGTCAACCAATAAGAACATTATTCAGAGTATCAAGAAGTTGTTGAATCAGAATAAAAGGTCATGGTACTCAATGTTAAAATATGCACTGTGGGCGGACAAGATAACAATTAAAAAGGAAATTGGAACTTCTCCTTTTCAACTGGTATATGGCATTGATGTAGTGTTTCCTGTTCAACTTGGTATTCCAGTGATCAAATTTCTTCAAGATAGTCAAGAATAACCCAGTGATATTCAAAGAATAATTTATGCACTGATCGAATTACAACAAGAGCATGAATCAGTAGAAGAAAAGGCTCAGCTGTACAGAACAAAGATCAAAGAAAGGTTTGATAGAAAGATCAAAGATAACACCTTTTTTAATGGAGATATGGTTATGAGATGGGATGATAGAAAGGATTAGAAAGGAAAGCATGGTAACTTTGATAATTTATGGTTTGGTCCTTTCATAGTATCAAAGATTTTGGAGAATAATACTTTTGTGTTACAGACCTTGGATGGTGAGGAATTGTCTAATCCAGTTAATGGACATTTCCTCAAACATTTTTACAATATTTAAGGAAAGAGATTTGATCTTCATTGTATATATCGATGTGAATATTAGAATAAATACCCCATGACCCAATGGATATTTTGCAGAGTCACAGGAAGTTCCAGTTACAGCACAGAAGGCACTAATCTACAGGTTCTTAAAGCCTCACAAGGAGGACTTCATCCCGTAGCAGGAGCCAGATGTTATATCCTGTTTTTGTTTCTCATTTTAAAGCATTTGCTTGTTTTTAAAGTATGGTTTTTCTTTTTATTTTAAAGTTTTGACTTTAGTTTCTTTTAAATTTTTCTTTGATTTCAAGCTTAATTTTGGTTTTACTTAGTGAATTTCATTGTTTTTAGGGGCTTGTAGAATGTATATACGACTTAAATGTTTTAGAAAATATCATAAATTTTTATTCAAAACTATTAACTAAAGTTTAACCCTTTGTTGCAAGTTTTGATTTAAAAATTGTTAAAACAGATATTATTGTAGCGCAAGCTCAGAAAAGGTAAACAAGGGTGCTACAAGAAAATCGTGCTATTTGAAAAATCATGATTTTGGCTCATAATTTTCAAAATTCATGCATAAGAGAAGTATTTCACACCTGTCGACGAGTTTGATATGTGTTTCAGCCACAATAATCATTGTGACAAGTGTTGTGAGATCAGGCAAAGAATCATTTGGGTCAGTTGCGGTTGTTCGGAGGTTATGGGATACAGAGTAGTGGAATAATAATGATTATGCATGATGAGGATAATTCGCTATCAGCTACCCATTTCTTGAATGTATGAAGACCATAGAAGTCGTTTGAAGACCTGGAATTTTATGGTTGAATATTGAAGAAGGTCGGCTATTTAGGGTTTGCAGGGTAACTATTTAGCACTGTTGTGGCAACTAGAGATAGACTTAAGGAGGATATTGGACCCCTGGGAAGATAGGAAAGCATATTTATAGAAACCGAATCCATTATTCAGATAGGGTCGAAATACTTATCAGTTTGAGAAGTAAAATTCAGGTCAAGGGTTTAATTTTCTCAGCATATGATTCACTATTAAATTTGCAAATATTCGAATAGTGTTAAACTTTTTACTGAAGGAAGTACATTTAAGATCAATCATCCAGAATGAAGAGGAGTGGGAAAACAAATAGGGATGAACACTTAGAGATGTCTTGGGTTCAAGCTTTCCCTGAATTTGCAAGGTTATTTTCAGAGGCAGGATGGTTGAAATATTTTGAGAATATTGATGGACACCACATAGAGGTTTCATATAAATTTGCTCAGGGATTGGACAATGACATAGTTATTTTTGACACCCTAAAGATTGAGCTGACTAGAGAGCTAATAGCAGAGGCTACAAGAATTCCTGATGAAGGTGAATATTGGTTCAAGAAGGTACCTTTTACCTTTGATTCACAGAATTACTTGCTTCCAAATGTTGTTGCAGACTAGGGTAAAGGAGTGCATATACAGAAGTTCAAACCAGAGTGGAGAGAACCAATTAAGATTCTGCAAAGTTATGTAACTTGTGAAGGAAGATATGCATTTGTGTTTAAATATCATTTCAGGTTTCGGCAGCATCTAAATCATGACACAAAGATGAACCTTCCTTTATTTTTCCTAAAGAGTTCGCAAAAGATGTCTAGCAGAGTTAAACAGCATCAAGATCATACTCAACAGCCCATATTTCATCATGGTCTGATAAAGTTAATCATAAGTACAGTGCTCCAAAATAAGGAAAAGACTTGGGACTATTTTCTATTCTGGTCTGGGTTTCAATCTGAGAAAGAAGACCAATCAAAGAAAAGATAGGTGAATAAAGCATGAAATTTAGTCAAGAAATTAAAGAAAAAGGTCATAGTCGAAGTAGAAGAAGATAATGTGCAAAGAGATTCTGTGACACAAAGGGATGAAAATACTGAAAATGAACAACATAATAAAGTTGATGAAGATGTAATATCGAAGGTTCAAATGTAGGATTTAGATCATGTAGAAGATAGCCTTCATGAAAAAGTAAATCAGGGAGTAGATGAAAGTTTGATGGAACAAGAACAAGTTCCTAGAGAAATACAGTCAGAAAGTAAGGAAATCCCATTGATTGATGAAGCTAGGGCTGATAGTGTACATGATTTATAGGAATAGTTTGAAGAGAAGTTGGTGTCACAAAGAGTCAAAATAAAGGTGTTTCAGCTAGCATCCATAAAACACCAAGGAAAAACTTTGAGCATGCTGGGAGAGATTGGGGTAGGTTTGAGACCTAAGACTAGACCCAAGAATAAATTGAGATTGAACATGAAGAAATTGTTAAATCCTAATTTAGCTCAGAAGAAAATCACAGTGATAGAAGACTCTTCATCCTAGGAAGAGTTAGAAGAGGATGAAGGCTTGGATGTAAAAGTGATGAAGGGTAAAAAACAGGTTACTTTGAAGGATAAGTCAGTTTTAACTGAAACTAAAATCTCAAAGCTATTAAAAGAGGTTCAAAGGAAAGTGACTTTTGACCATCATCAGGATGAGTTAATGAAGCAGCACTCAGTCATGATAATTTTTTGTGCAGAGGAAGAAAATATTGCAGAAGCATCAGCTCAATGCAGTTTTGAAGTTAATGAGTCTCGAGGGGTTCTTGTAACTATGACAGAGCAGCAAGAGGAGGATGAGGAGATCTTTAAGAAATTGAAGATTCCTTGGATGCCATAAGGAATGCATTTAGCCTCAGAAGGACTATTAATCTGTCACAATAGTCTAGGGACTAAACACAAGTCTCATCAAAGATTAATAACAATAAGACATGAAAATGGTGTAATAGTGCTATAAAATGAGTAGCTGCTATGTATATTCACACAAAGAATGAGTAATACAATAGAATATCATGCTACAAGCATGAATGAAAAGGCAATTCAAATTCCCAAGGAGGTCATTTGAATTGAATGAGTGAGTATAGCTTAACTTAATGTAATCCATAGTCTACACTCAAGTTAACCACTGATCAAAACCCTAATTGACTCAACTGAGCCCTAACTAAAGTCGGAGTGCAATAAATGACTAATTCTAACTAAAAATAGGTCGGGCACATGTCACAGCAAGCCAACCAACAAGTGGTAGTGCATCAATGACTCCAATGAACCCTGATGAGGTTAACTGAAGTGTAACTTAACATTAGAAGTGGTTGGAGATGCCTTTGTTGACTCCAGTTCATTAAATAATCAATTTAATGAAGGAGGGCACCTTCATTGATCTGTTTAACTTATTGTAGTTAGCAATATGGGGCATTAATTACACTCAGATCACCCCTGGAGTGCTCCAGTTATCCTCTTCGAATGTAGGAGAAGGTTAAGTTAGCCTCCTTGAATTAAGGTAGGCATGGGTGTGATCTAGATGGCGTCATCTAGTGCTCCTCTGATGTCAATTAAGTCAACAATACTTAGGATAGTGGTTTAACTAGGCCAAATTGACCAAAATGAGTGTGTATGGTGGTAAATGTCTCCAACACCCCCCCTTAAGCTATACTCAGAAGGAGTAGAAAACATAAAATGCATAAAAATGCTAGGGCCCCAGCAACTAAGGCCATAGGTCACCCTGTACAATACTGAACTGAAAAAAATGCTAAAAAACAAACTAAGTGAGGAAAAGAGGGAAAACCAAGTGGGAAAACTCCCCCTCAAGCTAAACACTGAAAGTAGTCTGATCACCCTGATGGACTCACCCCCAACAGTGAACGGAGGTACGTGAACTTCTTTTCTGAAAATCTATCAGTGAAGATGTTTGCAATCTGCTCATCAGTCGGGTAGTATTGCATAATGATGGTCCTGTCATGCACTAGCTCCCTGATATAATGCATGTGGATCTCTACATGCTTGGTCCTCTGCCTGGTAACTGGATATGTGGATATCTTAGTAGCACTTTGATTGTCAAAAAAGAGGACAGTGGACAAAGTAATACCAAGATCAAAATCTGAAAGAATGCCTTGCAACCAAACTGCTTGGATGCAAGCATTCATCGCTCCTCGATACTCAGCCTCTGCTGAAGATAATGCTATGGCAGCTTGCTTTTTTCTATACCAGAAAATGGGGCCACCACCAAACATGAAGACATGTCTAGAAGTATACTTCCAATCAATAGAATTTCCCACCCAATCAGAATCTGTGTATCCAACCAACTCTAGCTCGGAGGCTGCAGCATAGTGAATGTCGTAGGTCCTGGTTCCCCGAATATACTGGAGGATCCTCTTGGTTTCCTTCTAATGAAGATCATGAGGCTGCTGCATGTATCTTTATATAGCATTCACGGCATAACAGATATCAGGCTGAGAATGTGTCAAGTACAAAAATCTACCAATCAGCTGTCGATAGATAGTGCAGTCCATGGGAGGTGTGATTTTTCCTTCTTCAAAGCCGATCCCTAAAAGGAAAGGGAATGGTGCAGGCCTACATTCAACCATGTTAAAATTGACTAACAGTTCTAATATGTATTTGTACTAAGTGACCATTATCCCATCAGAATTTTTCTTAATTTCGAGCCCCAAAAATTGTTTTAAGAGCCCCAAATCGCTCATTTCAAATGCATTGTGGAGAGCAGTTTTGATGGCTGAAATGGAAGCAATTGTGCTACTTGTGGTCAGTAAGTCATCAACATATAAAACAATAATAATCAAATGACCATCAGACTACTGTATATACACATTTGGATCTGATCTACACCTTTGGAAGTTTTGCGAGAGAAGGAAGGCATCCATCTTGGAATACCACTCTCTTGGGGCCTGTTTTAACTCGTATAGTGACTTCTTTAGCTTGCAAACCAAAGCTGGATCAGGAATGTAGCCCTTAATCTGCTTCATGTATATCTCCTCATGAAGATCTACATGCATAAATGCTGACTTAACATCCATATGATGCACTTCCTAGTGCTTAGATGTTGAAATTGCCAAAACAAGGCGGATGGAGTCCAGTTTTGCAACCGGTGCAAAGGTCTCATGGTAGTTCTGTTACCACCTAAGTTGTACTTAGTAGTTTTTTATCAAGTGAGCCTGGTGAACCAGGCAAGGATAACTTGTTTGGACTTCAGAAGACCTTCAGTCTTGCTTCTCAGAAGCTTTGTTGTACTATATCACATGTTCATACCCCATCGGGGAATTGTAATAAATTTTCTAGCATGATAGTGTCTGTAAAAGACTCGGTCTCTTAGAATTTATTCGTCAATATGATCATCCCAGGGTGCTTTTTCCCTTGGTTATTATTGGTTGTTGAATAAACGACTAATAATTTCTGAGTTTTTCACTCCATACCTCCAAAGTTGGGGTGGTCGGCTTGGCATTTAGGCCTATTGAGGTTATTAGAGTCTATGTGTCAATGTATAAACATTCTAGGCATCATGGTCGAGTCATATGAACATGTCTAAGCCCCCTAGGTTTTTTCAACTTTTTAAAAAAATTTAAATTTTTTCAATGTTTTTTATTAAAATTTAATTTTTCCAAAACTTAGGCTATTTTTTTAATAGTTTAATTGGAAAAATTGATTTTGTAATAAAAGTGGGATCGGAAGTCAGATTCATTCATGTAGGTGCTCATTTTCAAGCTAAGAGCACCCAGTAAACATATAGACCCACTATTTCCTAGTTTTGAGTGATTTTCCATAACTCAGGTCAGAAAGCCCTGAAAAATCATTTATTGATTATTTTAATTAATAAATTAATGAATACTGGAGCAAATCCAAAATCCTAGATCAATGGATTCTCAGCCGATTTGATTGAAATTAGTCAGATCTGAACCAGATTGACTGGATCTGACAAATCCTTGACTGAAGTAGGTGATCTGGATAGATCTAGAGTTGATCTTCATCATCCTTTATGGGGAATTGCACCCTCTCTCTCTCCTCCACATGTGTGGGCTCTCCTAGAAGCTCTGTGGATTGATGTGTCAGTATGTGAATTGATGTGTCAGTTTGTGGGTTGATGTGTTAGCCCAATTAGCCCCTCGATTTACAGGTAGGCTCATTTCGACTTTAGATCAGTATTGACTGACTCTCCTTCAGCTGCAGTGGTTTGTCTCCTTGGGATTTGCGCCCCCCTGGGATAGATCTCCTGTTTTTTGTATAAATAAAGCTCAGGCTGCCTCTTCCAAGCTAGTTAGAGTTGGATTGAGGAGCTATTGCTGTTGTAATACTGTGTAATATATTTTTCTATTGGAATAAAGTGAAGCTTTGGAGGCAATATGGTGTCATGTCATTGTATGTGTGGATGAGCATTGCCATGTTTCACTGAGGTAACTTGTATCTATATTCATAATTTGCTGATTGTTTGTGGATTCATTGCTAAGATTGATAATAAGTTTATTATAATATTGATAGGAAAGGAGTTTGTTAATAAGTTTATTGGCCATCTCTTTCCTTTTTGATGCATGTTTAGAGATCTAGATTCAACATGTTTTATAAGTTTATATGCATGTTATTCTGAAATCTCTATGTATGTATTAACCAGATCTCACAAGTATTTTAGAAAGTGTTTGGATTTAGTCGCAAGATCCTAGCTTGGAGAGGATGTTGATCTAGTTTGCTTCTTCACTCTCTCCAAAACCATTCAAAGGCATAGTCCCTTGACATTCCACCAGACAGCTCCACAGTTGATCTTCAAGGCTTCCAACAAAAATGCTCTTCTTTTCCTCTTCCTCCTTCAATTTTTTCTAAAATCAGTCTGGTTACTTGTTTGCAGCTTTAAAATTGTTTAGATCTATAAATTTCAGAGTTCATATTACATATATTTTGTGGCCTTAAAGCTCAATAAACTAGATCTCATTCCTAAAGAAAATGTACAAGCATTCTAGATCTAGTTTTAGGGAAAATTGTCATTTTTCAAGGCTATGAAAGTAGATCTAAAACTTGTTGAATGCATGGTTGTTTCCTTAGAATATAAAAATTTATATTCATCAATTTAATTGCTTCATATTGGCTGCACCAAAATCAAGCCAAGATCCCAAGGAAAGATTGCTTTCCTTGGTTCTTTTTCTACTTCATTAAAACTAGTTTTAACTTAGAAGTTTTGGGTAAAAAGTTTGTTCATCCAAAAGTAATTTCAAAGTACTTTTGAGCATATTTAACTATGATAAAATTGATTGTTTTTAGCAGGTGTAACAGAAAAGAGGAGGAGGTGCTGTCCGGAAAGCATTTTTGGACCATTCGAAACCCCCAAGGGGGTCTCCGTCTTCCAAAAATTTCAAATTTTTGTAGTTTGTAAACCTTTGGTCTCATTCCATATAAGGACCAAATGGATTAAATTCAGTTTTCTGATATTTTAATTCCTTCTAATAAAAATAAAAATATCTTCGAATAGGCTCTTTCAAGCCCATTCACCATCCCCCCTGGGGGGATTTGCGTCTATGTCATTTTTGTTCATCTTTTTTCCATCTAGTGTAGTTGTAATATGTAGGGTCGTATACTTTGACTTATAATCATTTCCATATTCCATATCTATTGGTTTCAAAGTAATTTTAATACTTACCCCACGAGCGTCCTTTTTGAGCCGAAAGGTGAAGAAAGGGTCGTGGTAGTCTAATTAGAAAACTGTTGTTTGATTTTTTTGTTTATGATTCATCTAATATCATCATTTTTTTTGGTAATCATAATAAAATCAACCCCTCCTTGATTCCCCGATTGAGGTCCACTTGGACCGAAAGAGGTTCCTGAAGGGTTTTCTTTTTAACGAAAACACCTCTTTTAAAATTTACTAAAAATAACAAAGACTCTGGTGTGTATGCTCTGTACTTGGATGTGGTTCATTCGATCAGTCAAGCTGCATCAAAATAACTTGAGTGAATACATTAATTAGTATTCACCTCCCAAATTGACAAACCATTAGGTGAAAATCCAACGCCTCGAACAAACTGTAAGCTGTGGAAAAATACCCAAGAAGTGGGAACAACTAGAAAGTGACCTCGAGGTGCCGATCTCTGTCACACCCTGATGGGTGCGTTATGAACAATAGTCTCCAAGACTCCATTCCAGCCCAAAAACACCTTGTGGGTAGCCGTGAAAGTTCACTTTTAGACATACTCCAAGTACTCCTTGGGTATATCCAGAGTCCCCTTTTCACCTAATTTAATTCATTCACATTCCACATTAATTTAAAATCTACCAAGAGACATTTGCAAAACATTCATTCAAGCGCATGCAAGCACATTATTTTCACTGTTGACTCCATTTAAGGCATTGGTGATTTATTTTGATCAATGCTTTCGATTATATATATATTGAGTGTCATTACTGTGCTTATATGCTTTAAATATTGCATCTTGTTATCTTTTATTTCCACTGGTTAATTTCAAAACTCCTAAACAACATAATCAATCTAACATCGTCACACTAAGTAATTAGCCTTAGTAATTTAATAGGGTCTACCCTCCTTGGCTTCGTTAGGAGTTGAGCCTAAACGGAGGAGTCAAGAACAAGGTGACAGCCTTGACTCAAGACTTGCCCCAAGGACACACCGAGTGGCTTGAAGATTTCTTCCATGTAACCCAGGTGTGTGAAAGGTGGCAACACTTTTTGTCGCCGTTGCCGGGGATAAAAAATTTTATTCCCAAGTACGACTTAGCTTAACTTTTTTCTAAACAACTAAAATGATAGAAACTTTTGATTGATCTAGTCTTTAAGAAACATAAAAATTAAAACTTGATCCATCTGGCGACTCCACTGTCTGACATCCCTTCAAGAATTTCTACCTGAAGAAACCATCGACAATTACTCAATCCTCTCCTTGATCCCGAAATGTTTATTAGGGAAAGATTGAATAGGCAGACTTCCCATAGAAACCTTGAAAATTTAGGAGACCAATCCCTCTCAGATATCCATCACATATTTGTAGAGAGTCATGTTCACCAACCACAAGAAATGATAGAATTGTTCAAACCCCTTGACTTTTCTCAGATAGCAGGTGCTCCCCATGCCATTCCAAAAAATGCTATCAAGAAGCTCCCCATATTTTAGGGCAATAATGCCATCACTGCCAAGTCTCACCTTTGAAAATTTGAAAAGAACCTGGTCAGTTATTGCAATGATGCTACCCATGATCATGACGATGTCAAAATGAAGCTCTTTTATTTATCCTTAGAAGATGATGCTGAAGAATGGTACCTCGACCTAGATGATGATTCATATAAAACTCTTAGTGAATTCCTAGAGGGTTTTAAGAAGAAATGGGGAGAAAATAAAGAACCAAGACATCTGCTTGCTGCCCTTCATAACATTAAGAAGATGGAGAATGAAACCATGGATGAATTTAACACTAAGTTCAAGCATGTGGTTGCGGACATCCCTAAAGAAGTTAAGCCAAAGGATGCCTCCATCCTCATATCTTACATTGAAGCTTTCACTGGTGATTTGAGGTACTAGTTAAGAGACAAAGAGCCGGCCAATCTAAAAACTACTCAGGAATTGGTCGAGAAAATAGAAAAGAATATGCAGTCGTCAGGAAAATCCAACATTCCAGGTTACACTAGGGGAAACACTTCATACAATGAAGAAAAGGGAAAATTATTTGAATTAGAAGAAAATGGAGCCTCTAAATATCCCATGGAAAAGGTAATAGACATGATAAAATACTTGGTTACTAGTCAAAACCAACTTATGGCAAATCAGTCCGCACAACTAAATATTATGCACAATAGAATAATCACAATGGACCTAGGAACTTTCAGCCTAGGCAGAATCAGATGTATCAAAATAAGTTTCCTCAGCAAGAGCCTAGTATTCCAAACCAGTTAGACTCACATAACATGGTAGAAGAAGTAATTCCATGGTGTAGACCCTGTGAACAATTCCACCAAGAAAGCACTTGTTATGTTGCAAATCAAGTCATGGAACATGGACTTCCCAAGGTCAGTAACCAGGAAACAACTTCAAGCGATCCTGATCATATATACATGGTAGGCCAGGCCTACCCTTTGTCACCATCTAAACAGTACAAACCTAGGGATGAAACCATTGCAGAATCTTATAGTGAAACTTATGATGAAAACTATAATGTACATGATGGGACTCCTATGTGTTCTCCATATAATGATGACAGTATGGAAGGTTTACTGCCTTGTGACCTTTTATTTGAAGAAGATGAGTATGAAAATGAGGACAAGTATAGCTTGGATCATGATACAAGTGACGAAGACTCCCTTATCCCCAACAAAGATGTTGATGAGGAGTCCTAGACATTCATGGAAATTCTAGTCTATGACATGAATAAAGAGGAAAAAATTGAACTAGAAACTTTTGATGGTTTTGTTGATTTTTCTATCTATGGCATATCTAAAGGAGAGAGCATGGACCATGTGGCCTTGGGAAACTTTGAGATGAAAAAAGATCATGCGGTTTATCCACATGATCAGTCTAAGCCATATATCAGTATCAGTAATGAATACAAAGATAACTTGATATCGGAAGCTAATATCAACAATGGGGAATCCATCACATCTAACATAGATGATGGTGATGACTATTGGGATTTTTGTGAATATCTTATTAAGAATCCTATCTATACTATATCCAGCAAGGGGAGTGTCTATTTGGAAATTTGTGGAAGTCCAATCTACTATACTTCCATAGAGGGAAGCATGGATCTGGAGACCTTGGAAAATCCTAGTATGGAAAAGCAACATTCAAAACTCTTATATGATCATTCATAGTCATATCATGTAGAGCCGCACAAAGGTATCAATAATGAAGACATGGAGAAGCAATGTTGTGAAAAGTCAGATGTGATCCAGTCAGTGGAATATCAGTCTTAGCCATCTTTTTCACATCTAGAGGTTCCTTATGATTTGGAGCTACTTGGGGCTTGTGCAACGAGTTATCATTTGATAAGCCCCAGTGATCAGTATGATGATGTAGTCAGTTTGCCTCATCATTCTGATTGGTATATCAGTTCTATCCAGTCATGGATAGAAGCAACTTGCATGAGCACATACAAGTTGGGGAAGAATTTTTATGACATTATTCATGCCTATGATCTCCCATCCATCCCGCTCGTTCTGAATCATCACGCAGGTTTGCATTTTCTAAATAAGGTATCCTTACTTTGGCTGGTAACCAAAGATAGGGAATTTTTTTTATGTTAATAAGATGCTTAGGTGGTTACATTGGATTTCTGATTACACTTAACCCTTTTTATATCATGCTTAGAGTAGGAAAATAAGCTCCTTGAAAGAGAGCATTTACTTTCTGCATTTCTATTTTATACTTAGCTATAATAACACTTTGCTTCTTTTAGTTAGTTACATTTATTTTGTTTAAATAAATCAGTTTAATGGTTCATTTGGTTTTTTATAAAACTTGTGCTACTGAGGTTTTTCTTGTCAAGTTGAGATGTTTTTACAGGGTATATAAACTAGAGATTCTGGTGTTCTCGTATCCTCTCCTTGCCTTAAAGACCAGATCGAGCACACATCCCAGAGTTGGAGCCAGAATGTTACCACCTAAGTTGTACTTAGTGGTTTTTTATCAAGTGAGCCTGGTGAACCAGACAAGGATAACTTGTTTGGACTTCAAAAGACCTTCAGTCTTTCTTCTGGGAAGCTTTGTTGTACTATATCACATGTTCATACCCCATGGGGGAATTGTAATAAATGTTCTAGCATGATAGTGTCTGTAAAAGACTCGGTCTCTTAGACTTTATTTCTCAATTTGATCAGCCCAAGGTGTTTTTTCCATTGGTTATTATTGGTTGTTGAATAAACGACTAATAATTTCTGAGTTTTTCTCTCCATACCTCCAAAGTTGGGGTGGTCGGCTTGGCATTTAGGCCTATTGAGGTTATTAGATTCTATGTGTCAATGTATAAACATGCTAGGCATCATGGTCGAGTCATATGAACATGTCTAAGTCCCCCTAGGTTTTTTCAACTTTTTAAAAAATTTTAAATTTTTTCAATGTTTTTTATTAAAATTTAATTTTTCCAAAACTTGGGCTATTTTTTAATAGTTTAATTGGAAAAATTGGTTTTGTATTAAAAGTGGGATCGGAAGTCAGATTCAGTCATGTAGGTGCTCATTTTCAAGCTAAGAGCACCCAGTAAACCTATAGACCCACTATTTCCTAGTTTTGAGTGATTTTCCATAACTCAGGTCAGAAAGCCCCAAAAAATCATTTATTGATTATTTTAATTAATAAATTGATGAATAATGGAGCAAATCCAAAATCTTAGATCAGTGGATTCTCAGTCGATTTGATTGAAATCAGTCAGATCTGAACCAGATTGACTGGATCTGACAAATCCTTAACTGAAGGAGGTGATCTGGATAGATACAGAGTTGATCTTCAGCATCCTTTATGGGGAATTGCACCCTCTCTCTCTCCTCCACATGTGTGGGATCTCCTGGAAGCTCTGTGGATTGATGTGTCAGTCTGTGGATTGATGTGTTAGTCTGTGGGTTGATGTATCATCTCAATCAGCCCCCTGATTGACAAGTAGGCTCAGTTCGGCTTCAAATCAGCATTGATTGACTCTCCTTCAGCTGCAGTGGTTTGTCTCCTTGGGATTTGCGCCCCCCTGGGCTGGATCTCTTGCTTTTTGTATAAATAAAGCCCAGGCTGCCTATTCCAAGCTAGTTAGAGTTGGATTAAGGAGCTATTGCTATTGTAATACTGTGTAATATCTTTTTCTATTGGAATAAAGTGAATCTTTTGGAGGCAATATGGTGTCATGTCATTGTATGTGTGGATGAGCATTGTCATGTTTCACTGAGGTAACTTGTATCTATGTTCATAATTTGCTGATTGTTTGTGGATTCATTGCTAAGATTGATAATAAGTTTATTATAATTTTGATAGGAAAGGAGTTTGTTAATAAGTTTATTGGCCATCTCTTTCCTTTTTGATGCATGTTTAGAGATCTAGATTCAACATGTTTTATAAGTTTATATGCATGTTATTCTGAAATCTCTATGTATGTATTAACCGGATCTCACAAGTATTTTGGCAAGTGTTTGGATTCAGTTGCAAGTTCCTAGCTTGGAGAGTATGCTGATCTAGTTTGCTTCTTCACTCTCTCCAAAACCATTCAAAGGCATAGTCCCTCGACATTCCACCGGAAAGCTCCATGGTTGATCTTCAGGGCTTCCAACAAAAATGCTCTTCTTTTCCTCTTCCTCCAAATTTTTCTAAAATCAATCCAGTTACTTGTTTGCAGCTTTAAAAATTTTTAGATCTATCAATTTCAGGGTTCATATTACATATATCTTGCTGCCTTAAATCTCAATAAACTATATCTCATTCCTAGGGAAAATTTACAAGCATTCTAGATCTAGTTTTAGGGAAAAGTGTCATTTTTCAAGGCTGTGAAAGTAGATATAAAACTTGTTGAATGCATGGTTGTTTCCTTAGAATATAAAAATTTATATTCAGTAATTTAAGTGCTTCATATTGGCTGCACCAAAAGCAATCCAAGATCCCAAGGAAAGCTTGCTTTCCTTGGTTCTTTTTCCACTTCATTAAAACTAGTTTTAACTTAGAATTTTTGGGTAAAAAGTTTGTTCATGCAAAAGTAATTTCAAAGTACTTTTGGGCATATTTAACTGTGATAAACTTTCTTTTTTTTATCAGTTTTAACAGAAAAGAGGAGGAGGTGCTGTCTGGAAAGCATTTTTGGACCATTCGAAACCCCCAGGGGGTCTTCGTCTTCCAAAAATTTCAAATTTTTGCAATTTGTAAACCTTTGGAATCATTCCATATAAGGAACAAATGGATTAAATTCAGTTTTCTGATATTGTAATTTCTGCTAATAAAAATAAAAATCTCTTCGAATAGGCTCTTTCGAGCCCATTCACCATCCCCCCTGGGGGATTTGCGTCTGTGTCATTTTTTACTTTTTGTTCATCTTTTTTCAATATAGTGTAGTTGTAATATGCAGGGTAGTATACTTTAACTTATAATAATTTCCATATTACATATCTAGTGGTTTCAAAGTAATTTTAATACTGACCCCACGAGCCTCCTTTTTGAGCCGAAAGGTGAAGAAAGGGTCGTGGTAGTCTAATTAGAAAACTATTGTTTGCTTTTCTATTTATGATTTATATACTATCATAATTTGTTTTAGTAATAATAATAAAATCAACCCCTCCTTTATTCCCCGATTGAGGTCCACTTGGACCGAAAGAGGTTCCTAGAGGGTTTTCTTTTTAACAAAACACCTCTTTTAAAATTTACTAAAAATAACAAAGACTCCGGTGTGTATGCTCTGTACTTTTCTATGGTTCATCCGATTAGTCAAGCTGCATCAAAAGCACTTGAGTGACTATATTAATTAGTATTCACCTCCCAAATTGACAAACCATTAGGTGAAAATCGAATGCCTCGAACAAACTGTAAGCGGTGGCAAAATACCCAAAGAAGTGGGAACAACTAGAAAGTGACTTCGAGGTGTCGATCTATGTCACATCCTGATGGGTGCGTTATGAAAAACAGTCTCTAAGACTCCGTTCCAGCCCACAAACACCTTGTGGGTAGCTGTGAAAGTTCACTTTTGGACACACTCCAAGTACCCCTCGGGTATATCTGGAGTCCCCTTTTCGCCTAATTTAGTTCATTCACATTCCACATTAATTTAAAATCTACCATGAGATATTTGCAAAACATTCATTCAAGCGCATGTAAGCACGTTATTTTTACTATTGACTCCATTTAAGGCACTGGTGATTTATTTTGATCAATTCTTTCGATTATATATATATTGAGTGTCATTACTATGCTTATATGCTTTAAATCTTGCATCTTGTTATCTTTTGTTTCCACTGGTTAATTTCAAAACTCCTAAAAAAATTAATCAATCTAACACCATCACACTAAATAATTAGCCTTAGTAATTTAATAGGGCCTACCCCCCTTGCCTTCATTAGGAGTTCATCCTAAACAGAGGATTCAAGAACAAGGTGACAGCCTCGACTCGAGACTTGCCCCCAAGGACACACCAAGTGGCTTGAAGATTTATGCCACGTAACCCAGGTGTGTGAAAGGCGGCAAAAAGTCCACACCTTGGACCTGAGAGAAACCTTTTTCCACCAGCATTGCTTTATATTTTCAAGTGCTGCCATCAGCAGCAACCTTGGTCCAGAACACCCACTTGCATTGAACCAATTTCCTTCCCGAAGGAAGAGAAACTAGCTCCCAAGTAGTGTTTTTTTGAAAAGAATTCATCTCTTCATCCATGGCAACTTTCCTTCTCGTATCCTTCCGAGCATGGTAGTAGTATTTTGGGTCTGAAATAATCATCAAATAACAATTTTTGGATAGCAAATTATCAATACAAGAGAGCGCAATACCTACTCTTTGGAAATCATACTGGGTTCTCCTTGGATCATTCGGATTTCCAATATTATCTCCTACGGAGGAGAGTGTCTGTCGGGCCCATTTGGGAAGATGATTTTGTACTTCAGGTTCTGATTCAGAATTTTATGTTTGCTGTACACTGATATCAGAAACTAGAGGATCCAAATTAGGGTCATCAACCCCAATTTCATCATCCAAATATTCAGTAGAATAGGAAGGAAATTCAGCAGTTTTCTCCTTCACTAGTTCCACCTCCTGAAGAGGCTCATTGAACTTGAAAATTCTCTCAATGATGATTTGTTTTGGTTTGATATCTAGCAGATTGAAACCTTTTTATTCATTGGGATACCCAATAAACAGACATTCTATGCTTTGCGGTTTCAAAGCCCTTCTTTTATTAAGTGGAATTCGGGCCCATGCAGTGGACCCAAACACCCGTAGGTTCAACACATCTGGCTTGTGTCTGAAGTATGCTTCGAAATGGGTCTTCCCTTTCATGGATGAGTGTGGAACTTTGTTTTGAATATATGTTGCAGCATGCATGGCTTCAGCCCACAAATTTGCAGCCAACTTCTTTGATTCCAACATATAGGTGGTCATCTCCTTGAGAGACTGATTCTTCCTTTCCGCTACACCGTTCTGCTAGGGAGTGTAGGGAATTGAATGTTGGACCTGAATACCACTTTGGGAGCATATGTGAAGCAAATATACTGACATACTACCCACCATTATCATATCTCAATATCTTGATCTTAAGACCAGAGGCATTCTCGATCAAGGCCTTTAGTTCAGAGACTTTTTCACATACTTCAGAATTCTTTTTGAGAAAGAAGACCCATGTGTACCTTGAAAAATCATCAATAAAATTTAGACGATACCTTGATCCATTCATGGATGTGATAAAATTTGGACCACTGATATCAAAATGTATCAGCCCCTAGATCCATGTAGCTCGGTTTTCCTTCCCCCGATCAAACTTGTGCTCAGGGTGTTTTCCAACCACACAACCCTTGCAAATTCTAGTGGTTGCCTTGATGATCAGGAGGCCTTCAAACATGGAGTTTTTCTATAATTTCTACAAATATTTGAAATTTATATGGCCAAACCTTTCATGCCACAACCTATTAACTTCATTTCCATGAGTTAGTAGTGCGGTGGGCTTTGCATCCGCAACAAAGTGGGAGAACTCATAGGCTTTTGCATGATGGTTTGCAAGGCCTTTAGCAATGAGTTTCCCGGATGCAAGTTCCATTATCTCAACATCATTTGGGCTGAAATATACTCTCTTAGGCACTCCTTTATGTTTCATATGATAGACACTAAGGATATTTGATGTCAGAGACGGTACATACAAAACATTTGAAAAATAGCCATTCTCAAGATCAACCATACCTTGTCCTTCTGAAATGATGGTGGAGTCGTGTCCCATGTGGATGGGGATGGATTTTCCAATCTACAAGGATGAAAAGGAGTCTCTTTTAGACATCATGTGGTTCAAATCTCTAGAATCAATTGAGAGTGCTTTGGACTTTGAAGTGATTTCCATGAGGGCATGACCTTTTTCATGCTATGGTTCCCGAATTTGCTAATCTCTCCTCCGAAAGCTTTCCAGAAAATTGATGTGATTTATCTCAAGGAGAGAGGTAGCTTCATCAAGCTTCTTCTTCATGTAGGCATGTTTAGGGTGGAAGCCCTTCCCACAGTATGAACACTTGACTTTTTCCTTTCCATGATTCCCTTTTCCTTTGTTCTTCTTTGAGCCGGAAGACTCATCATGCTGCTGGTTTTCAACTTTAGGCTTAGGAGCTTCGAATTTAGTTTTTGGGTTCTTCTGCTGCTTTCCTTCACCCTTCAGATATTTGGGCCCCAAGACATGGAGGGCTTGATCATGGGAGGATCTGATGATCCCCATATGGACAAGCTTATCGTGTTCACTTGTTAGGGACTCAATGAAGGCATTGAGTGTAGGCATCTTCCATCCAGGGGTTGTGAGCTTCCCCGCACAGAATGTAGAGACAAAAACTAAATAATCAGCTCCAATTTTAGAGCTTATGGTGAGGATGAGCTAATCATCCTCCTTCTCCACTTTGCATTGCTTCAACAGTAAGACAATGTGCTTGAACTTTGTGGAAAATTCATTCAAGGCCCGAAATTGGAAGGCTGGAGCGACATCAATTCATTTTCGATCTGGTAAACTCTCAAATCATTCTAGTTTCCATATAGGGTTTCCAATTTGTCCCAAATTTCCTTTGGATTCTTCAATCCCGAAAGATGGAAAAGAAGATCCCGGGAAATAGAGAGGCACAAGAATATAAATGCTTCATCCTTCTTGTTCAAGAATCTAGATTTGTCTATTGCAGAACCAGGCTCTTCTTCAGTGTCCATGGTGACCCTATAGAGTCCTCTAGAATGTAGTTGGATCTCCATGTCTCCTTTCCATGAGTGGAAATTGAACAGAGTCAAAAAATCTACAGAAGAATCCATCTGAATCTGCTAGAGCGAATACTTTAACCTGTTAAAAACCTAAAAATCACAACAAAAGGCACAATGTAAGGTCAAGCAGCCTGCACGTTTTAGTCTTTCATCACACCCAGCATAGTCAATCAAGCAAGCTTGATCAACAAGTTCTTTACTTGGGGTATTAAGTGGTAAGCCTTGGCTTTTGGTGCAGTGCTAGATTTTTGAGCTATTGCTCAATTTTCATGCAAGATTTGTCAAAAACCTTGTTTTTGAGAGATCTGAGCTTCGTCCCACCATGAGCTCTGATACCATATTAATCTCTCACAGTAATCTAGGGACTAAACACAAGTCTCATCAAATATTAACAACAATAAGACATGAAAATGGTGTAATAGTGCTACAAAATGATTAGTCGCTCTGTATATTCACACAAATAATGAGTAATACAATACAATATCATGCTGCAAGCATGAATGATAAGGCAATTCGAATTCCCAAGGAGGTCATTCGAATTGAATGAGTGATTCTAGCTTAACTGAATGTAAGCCACAGTCAACACTCAAGTTAACCATTGATCAAAACCCTAATTGACTCAACTGATCCCTAACTGAGGTCGGAGTGCAATAAATGACTGAGTCTAATTGAAAGTAGGTTAGACACATGTCATAGCAAGCCAACCAACATGTGGTAGCACATCAATGACTCCAATGAACCCTGATGAGGTTAACGAAAGTGTAACTGAACATCAGAAGTGGTTGGAGGCACCTCTGTTGACTCCAGTTCATTAAATAATCAATAAATAATCTATTTAATTAAGGAGGGCACCTTCATTGCTTTGTTTAACTGATTTTAACCATCATTTAGCAATATGGGGCATTAATGACACTTAGATCACCCCCAGAGTGCTCCAATTAGCCTCCCCGAATGTAGGAGAAGGCTAAGTTAGCCTCCTTGACTAAAGGTAGGTGTGGGTGTGATCTAGATGATGTCATCTAGTGCTCCTCTAATTTTAGTTAAGTCAATAATACTTAGGATAGTGATTTAACTAGGCCAAATTGACCAAAATGAATGTGTATGGTGGTAAATGTGTTTCAACTAGCATCCATAAAACACCAAGGAAAAAATTTGAGCATGCTGGGAGAGATTGGGGTAGGTTGGAAACCTAAGACTAGACCCAAGAATAAATTGAGATTGAACATGAAGAAATTGTTAAATCCTAAGTTAGCTCAAAATAAAATCACAGTGATAGCCGCACTCTTCATCCCAGGAAAAGTTAGAAGAGGATGAAGGCTTGGATGTAAAAGAAATGAAGGGTAAAAGACAGGTTACTTTGAAGGATAAGTTAGTTTTAACTGAAACTAAAATCTAAGAGCTATTAAAAGAGGTTCAAAGGAAAGTGACTTTTGACCATCATCGGGATGATTTAATGAAGTAGCACTTAGTCATGACAATTTTTTGTGCAGAGGAAGAAAAGATTGCAGAAGCATCAGCTCAATGCAGTTTTGAAGTTAATGAGTCTCAAGGGGTTCCTGTAACTATGACAGAGCAGCAAGAGGAGGATGAAGAGATATTTAATAAATTGAAGATTCCTTGGATGCTATAAGGAATGCATTCAGCCTCATAAGGACAATGTATTAATTCAGAGAATGAAAACTTACAGAGAAGCATTAAACAGTATAAGTATCAGATAGAATTCCTGCATGAAACAAATGAGGGGTTAGTAGTTGCTAACAAAAGATTAAGAGAGGATTTAGAAGAGGTCAATAGCCATTACCAGGAGTTAATTGCAATATTCAAGGAAGCTTTGAACATAAAAAGACAGACACAAAGTCTGTGTGCAGAATTGAAGCAAAATGTTCAAGACATAACACAGCAAAATTAGGAGCTTTCAAAAAGAGTCGAAGACCTAGAAGCTGATCATTAGAAAACAAGGAGAAAGACTCAAGTATTGGAAGGGATAGCCCTTTTGGCAGAGGCTACTAAAGATTTGTAAAATGCTTTAAATGATAGTGGTTATTAGATAATTTTTGTAAAGAAGTTAGTTTAGTATGAATGACTTTATTTTGTTGAGTAATTCGGTAGTATGACCTAAAAAACAATTTTTCAGTTATGTAATTGTTTTTGGTAACTAAGATAAAAGTAAGACTATATAATGATAGTGGGTTTGAATTTTTGTACAAGGGGAGGCTATCAAGCTACTATACAAAGATAAGTTTCAAGATACTCTTATGAATTTTGAATTATTGATTATGGTATATATGCAAACTATAAGCCCTTTTTATCTTATCTGCTGGTTTCATTTCTGATTAGTGTAATCACTCAGTTTATAAATTCATTTCTTGTTTAATGTTATTTGTCTTGTAATGCTTGTGAGCTGTGGATGAAATTCAATAATGTTCTTATGTTGTTTTGGTTTATGTTTCATATATGATACATCTGAGTATTTCATTATTGCATGATTTAATGTTTGTCTTAGCCTTATGAGTTTTTACCCTCTTGTTTACAAACTGCACAACCAAAACCCTAAAAAACCTGTTTTACTTATTTTTATTTATTGAGATTGTGTTGGCTTGTTCTTTAGTAGTCTAAGACCAATTTCTGGCACTAACAGGGGTAAAACTAGAAACTGGGCAAACTGGAAAAATATGAATGCTCCTCTGAATCCCTCATTTGATGCGCTTCTTCAAACTCTCCATGGAATTTCTATGATCAGTTTAGAAACAAAATACTAGAGGCTATGGAAAAAAGGGATTCTATTATGTGAAAGAGGGGTATGAAAAAATCTACATGGAGCAACTACATCCTCCATATTCAATAATGTGGGATAAAATTTGGAAACAGGATGGACTACCAAAAGTAATTATTTTCTGCTAGGATTTGGTGCAAGGGAAAATCCTTACATTTGAGAACATTAGAAAAAAGACATATTAAAGGACCTCCAAGATGCATTTTATGTAAAAGATATGAAGAGACTATTTCCCATATTTTTTTAATTTCCAGTATATAAAGCAGGTCATGAATAATATTGTAAAATAATTAAACAAGAATATCGACTTGTCTGATAATTGGAATGGATACTTTCTCGATTTGAAAGGTAAATTTATAAGGAATTTAAATGGGAAGCATGTCCTGACTTGATTCTAGACTACTCTCCCAAAATATGTCTTCTGGAAAGTTTGGGTAGCTAGAAACAATGTATTTTTTTACAATAAGATGACCTCATCACTAGATACATCAATTGTTGTTAGACCTCTTTTGCGCAAATTCATTCAGGGGTGCATTAATTGAAAGCACTTGAAAAACATATGGACAACTAAAGAGGATATATGGATAAAAGTATTTTATCTCAAAACTAGTTATTGACCCAGAGTATTAGAAAGAAAGTGTAGAGTTGTACTTGGAAGTTTGAACTAAATTGGGAAGAGTTTCAAAAGTGGTTTTACAGTATTCGGTGCCATACTCTTTTTTTATGGATCCTCGAAGGGAAATCCTAGGGAGGTAGGCGTGGGGGGGGAAGGGGCTAGTTGTATTTGGTCTCAGAGGAAATACAATGTTATCATATTCTTATATATTAGGGATTAACATAAATAATCAAGCAGATCGATATGATTTATTTTTGGGCTTGAAGCAATTAGTTTCTTTAGGTATCTATTCTCTAGTAGTGATTGGAGATTCTCTTATTATTCTTTCTAAAACTATATTTCATCAGGAAATAGTGGATCTAATCATTTGAAGATACATAAAAAAATTATTGGTCTTCTTTCTCAACTTCAGTCTATTCAGTTTTATCATGTTCGAAGAGTACACAATTCTAAAGAAGATTGACTAGAAAATGTTTCCTCACATCTTCCTCAAGGGAGTTTAATAGAAAATGGGGGTCAAGTAAAAACTTGTTGGCTTCCATAACATTAGAAATTGGTAATAGGGGAAGTTCTTTTGGATTTATTTATGGAAAATAAGTTTGAGGAAATATTTGGATGAATTAAGACTGTTCAAGGAAATTCTAGTGACTCTGGGTGGTTTTTTCTCACTCTGTGTGATAAATCTTAGCTTTTACTCCGAGGTGTGGCGAGAATTTCCTATTGTTTGGTGAGAATTTACTTTGGTTTTGAGGGCTTATTATGAGTTTTGGAGGGATTTTCATTTTGTATGGTAGAAATTTGTTGTTGAATGGTGGGAATTTCATATTGTAAGGCAGACATTTCCTATTGTTTAGCAGGCTTATTATGAGGTATGGAGGCCATTTACTGTCTCTTATTCCAATTTTTTGTGGGCATTTTGTGTTGTATGGTGGGTATCTTCAATTCATGGCTACATGTACCTTGTGGGGCGTGTATATGTTATCAAGACCAACTCTTTCATAGAACACGTGGATTGTCAAACCAAGCTTGATTTTGAATCTCAATATCAGAGTAACAAGTGTGGGCATTTCTTATTGCATGGAAGGAATTTCTTCACCAGTACATATGGCTCAAACGTTCCATGAAACATTGCCACAAATAAGTTAAAATGGAAATTTTTGTGGATAAATAGAGAAAAATTTTGAAAATAAAATTTTCTAGCCCCCGATAATCGTCTCTATTGTGACGTAAAGAACTGTTTGTCTTTATAGCGATGAATGTTCATCTCTATTGCGATGAAGACACATGTTTGTCGCTCTAGCAATGGAAATATAAACACTTGAAAATCAATGGTCATCACAGTAATGATCATTGACTTTTTCTTATTGTTGAAATTTGATTGTTGTGCATTTGTGCTGGAACCGCCACGATCATTGATCCATAAATAGATGTTATTAAGACATATTTCATCAAATTATTTGCTATAGTTGTAACAATTTTTCTGTTGATTGTTCAATCTGTGACTTCAAGAGTCCGATATTGGTTTAACACATCGAATTTTTGATCTCCTTTGGTTTCCAGCGTGGTGTTTTTAAATTATTCGTCTCCTTTAATGTGTAGGGTCATACATAAAGTGAGTTGACTATTCATTTTCTCCTCAATACTAACACATCCAATTCCAACATGGCAAGTGATGGATGATTAGGAGGTATTGATTTGAATGTATCATGATAGAGTTTATAATTTTGTTAGGGAAGGTACATGATAAATAATGGGTTCATCTTAGATTAATGGGTGTTTTAGGTAATAGCATATATTCTTATTTAAAATAGATAAAATGGTTACATGAACATGAAATTTATTCAATTTCAAAACCTTTGTAAAATTTTAATTTTGAATTGAGGTTTCTGGTTAGTGAACTAATTTTTTCCCAATGAGTAAATATAATGTTATTGAGATTGTTCTCTTAATCATTGTCTGATTAAAAAAAGATGAACATGAACTAATTAGGGAAGAAACATCATTGCTTTTGAAATGTTTTATTTTTTTAGTTTCTTATTTCTAGAGGGGTAAACTAGCATGTGGTAATATCCTATGTGAAAAATCGTTTAAACATTATGATCCCATGTGCTTGTGAGAAATCATGTTTCCTAACTTGGGAGAACATAACCGTTGGGGGGGGGGGGATTTAAATTTTATCACTAAATATCGAAAAATATAATGGTTGGTGGTAAGAATAGACCCCCATACTAACTTATCCCTTAATAATTTGGAAAGAAGGAGTGTTTGTGATATGTAACCCATCGAAGTAAAGTCAACTTGGATTTACTAATTAGATTTGTCACTTTCTATGTCACATCCTTTAATTTTCTATCTCCTTTAATATATATATTAATATATATACTCTATTTAATTTACTTATACGTTGATTGAATTTTTTTTGTTCTTATAGGCTATTAGAATGTCAAAGAAATATACTTGGGAAGAAATAATAAGAGGTATGCCGAGTTTAAAGCAGCATTGGAGGCGAGGAGCGATCGAAAGTGTTATTGCCCTTGCAATGATTGTAGGGGTTTGCGAATGAGAATAATTTTAAGAACAAGTTTTGAGAAACATTGTAAGGATAAGGGGCATGCTGAAGGGGGGTTTGAATATCATCCCTTGGTAAGACATTATTCATTACATAATGTACTTCTTGTAATAGTATTGATCATGTATTCACAAAATGTTTTATTATTTTAAATATATGTGTTTTATATTATACACTAATGTTATTACATTGTTTGTAAATATAAAGACAATGCACCCTAAATGTCGACCGCCAGAGAGCTATTTTCCACATAATAGTAGAAATACTACTTTACAAGTTGAGGAACTTGGAGATCATAATATTCAAGATCGAGTTCTTAATGATCCTATGGATGAATATGAGATAATATATTGACCCAAGACACATTTGGTCCATTGGATGAGGAGAACCTCCATGATATTCATGATGTTCCTCTACTCGAGAACTCCCAAGAACCTATTTATGAAGGCTCAACAAAAAATGTTCTATCTGCTATATTGTTGTTGGTGAACTTGAAGGTTTTGAATGGTTTATCAAACACTTGTTTCACACATCTCCTAAGGTATGTAATGTATTAATTGCATCTTCACCTGGTATGTAATGTATTAATTGCATCTTCACCTTGCATCTTCAGGTGGCAAAGTATAGTATAGTTTATGGATTACCACGCAAAGAACAAAAGTGAATATGGTGTTCTTTGAATGCCTACATATGGTTATGCATTGAAGAACATCGAAGAAAAATGGCAGACTTTCATTAGCAACTGATGGTTTCAATCCATTTGGAGAGCTTCATTATACTTACTCAGTGTGGTCTGTTTTCGTCATAAACAATAACCTTCTCCTTGGATGTCGATAAAGAGAGAGCACACAATGTTTGCAATGATTATTCTAGGTATTTTTTGAAAGTAATTATATTATTTCATTTCTTTGTTTCATTGCTGCATGAGAACACCTTGTATATATTGGGACACATGACTAAATAGAATCACATGTTGAATAAATGAGGTAAGTACCAAGTTAAATATATGAATGTATATATTGAGCCTCTTATCAATGAGCTATTGAATTTATGGGTTGGCATCACTATGTATAACATCCCTAGACCAATATGGTAGAAACAATTTCAGTTCCATGGAATAGTTGCGTGGACAATTCATGATGCTCCTGGGTTAACACATTTTTGTGGTATGTAAATTTATGTTGCACTTTAAAATAATATGTTTTTAAAGGTAAATATCATGAATTTTTTATTTAAATTAATAATATTTTGATGCTTATATAACATTAATACATATATCATGCAGTTCTTCAAACAAATGGAAAATTTCCATGTCCAGTCTCTGATCCTAGGATAAAATCTCGTCGTTCAAGAAGTTTAGGAAATGAGGTGTTTGATGAGTACATGCACTTCCTCCCTAAGAACCATAGCTATCGAACTACCAAGAAAACAAAATTCAATGGTAAAGAAGAGAATGGGAAGAAACCATGAAGAATGGCACCTCACCTATGGAAGTTGGAATATAATAGAAATCATCATGGTATGCAAATTGTATATGTAGCATATACATATGTAATATTATGAATTTTATATTTTTATTGAATTTTCTCTACCATGGGTGTCATGAATTATTGTTAATGTGTTTTCATTTATGTTTAATATTGAATGTCGTGAAGGCATGAATGGGCTTCCACGAGGAATGAAGATTTATCCCATACAATTCAGTAGGTTTCCTTACTACGAGCACCTACAAATAGCTCATTTGTTTGATACAATGCATATTGGGAAGAATGTAACATAAATGATATGATGAATCTTAGATGGAAGGACTGACAAAGATAAAATTGGAAAAATTTGTAGTGACATTGCAGAAGCCAATTACGCATTGCAAAGTGTAATTAATTCCAATGCCGAAGAGGGGAACCAAAATATTAGTCTTCCATGGTTATTGACAGAGAAACAAAGAAATGATATAAAATAGGTCGTTTGGAAAATAAGATTCTCGACGGGGTTTTCGTTGAACATACAAAATACTTAACGAAAAAGGTGATTTTGGTGTTGTTAAAACTCATGACTGGCATACATTCATTAAGATAATTAATTACGTATATAATTTCCATTTAGGACATATTTTTAGTAATTGTTGTCTCTTATTTGGAAATAAATAATGATTTTCCTTTTGTTACATCACGTTCTACCTCTATCTCTCCCAGATAGCTTTGGTGACAACATAAAACAAGTTATATATGATCTTTGTAAATACATGAGGTAAGTAACAATTTATATGCATGAAAATGTTTGTTCCCTTTGTTGCATAGCTTATTGACATATTGTGTTTTACATCTTGGAACTTTATTATATATTCCTCAATCTTTTTTATCATTGTTATTTTCTTGCATCATTTGTAGGTGGATTTCATCTAAATAAATCCATAAAGAAGATATTAGGTGTTGGAAGAGAGAAATTCCTCATCTAATGTGTGAAATGCAGAAGTATTTACCTCTAGGATTTTTTAATGCACAAGAACACTATCCCATAGACCAAGTTGAGGAAATTTAATTGTGTGGACCTGTACACACAATATCAATGTGGATGGTGGGATTTTGTTATACAAAGAGAACATCATGAGGTTTCTATTGTGTAGGGCTATATGGTATATCAATCCATGGTGTACATTAGTCAGTATCTTCCAAATTTAGCAAAAAATATCAATCTTCCTCGCATTTGGCATGTCAACTCAATCATCAAATTTGAAGGGGAGGTCCTGTTGGGGAAAGGTAGAACAAGGAAAGTGAAAGGTAATTAGCTGGTGTAGATTTAATTTATTATACAATTATTTTTTCAATTTCACACACACACACACACACACACACACACACACACACACACACACACACACACACACACACACACATATCTTACTCATAGCTCGATGGGTTAACTCAAGTGGTTGAGAGTTGTTTATGCTAGTAGAAGGTCTCGGGGTCGAATCCCTGGGTGGCTATGTCGGGCCTCACTCAATTTCCCCACAGGGTCAGGCCCCGTAATAATGGTCGACATTTTACCTTGGGTACCATCCTAAAATAAATAGGGAAGTAACTGAGGGTTTCCTAAGCATTGTTCCAAATAAAAAATAAAAATAAAAATATATTACTCATGTAATTTTTATTATTCCATCATTATTTTAAGGTAAAGTTAATTTCCTTTAATGATAGCTAATTTATAATTCTTAATTGTTATTTTTCCATATAGTTTGTCACATGTGGGATGCACTACATTTATACATTGCAAAAAATCTTGATTGGAAGGAGGAATGGATAGAAAGATGTATAGAATTCTATGGTACCTTATCATGGGAAGGGGTGAGTAAATTGATTAAAATAGTGCATCGTCATCGAGAAGAATATCTTGGTGAACTTACACAAATGGAAATTCATTTAGCATGTGGTTTAAAAGATAAAAAGGAAAGTATATTTACCTTGATCTTTTTTTTCATTGTTTCCCATTATCAACACCATAATCATCATCGTCATCACCATATTCATCATCGTCATCATCACCATCTTCATCATCATCATCATTGACATCATAATCAACCTCATCATCATCCTCAGCCTCATCATCATCAATGTTATAATCATAATCATCATCAATGTTATCATCATCATCATCATGTTCATCCTCATCCTCATCATCATTTACATACTCATTAGAATAGTCGTAATCATCATCATCGCGTTCATCCTCATTAGAATAATTGTAACCATCATCATATTCATCTTTATGATCATCAATGGTATCATAATCGTCATCATCATCATCAATGGTATCATCAAAATCATTGTCATATTCATCCTCACATTCTTCCTCGTTGGCATAATCATCATCATCATCATCACCATTGCCATCGTCAACACCATCATCATCGTCATAATCACCATCTTCATGATCGTCATCATCATCATCATCCCCATCTTCATCATCATCATCATTGACATCATATTCAACCTCATCCTCATCCTCAGGCTCATCATATTCAATGTTATAATCATCATCGTCATCAATGTTATCATCATCATCATAATCATGTTCATCCTCCTAATCATCATCATGTTCTTACTCGTTAGAATAATCGCAATAATCATCACCATGTTTATCCACTTCCTGTGTTCTAACATCAATAGTTAAATTGTCATATTTGTGGGAAGTGAAAAATGCACAAAAGCAATTTTTTATGAAAGTACAAGCCTCATTACACTACTTTTCCCTAATTGAATTTCATTGGTCATCTTACATATTTGTTACATTATATTCCAATACACTCGCTAACATTGAACTAATTCATCACAATCTGATAAATTTTAATATGTGAAATGGCCATTTAACATGTAGAAAACATAATACCAAACACCTAGTGAACTTTCTGACTCCTCCTTAAATGTAATTTTGACTTAGCCAAGGATGAAATACATTATCAATAAGATTATATAATGATGTACAATGACATACTCTTACATGGGCTATATCTGATTCGATCCAATGTACATAACTTCAAAATCAAGAGACAAGTAGTGTAACAAGCATGAAAAAGCAAAATTAGGAGGCAAACACAAATTTGATAGTGCAATTGAATCAAATTTTCTTTATGGTCCTTCTTCCCCAATGAAAATGATGTTTTAAAACTTTTCCTTCTTTATTATCCTTCGAATATATTTACATAGTAAAAACTTATTTCTCTATTATCCCTTCAATATATTTGTACACCACAAATTTAATTATTCTTTTAATATATTTCAACACTAAAATGAATATTTTTCCTTGAAAGAAGGCTAATATGATAAAGAAGTTGCAATAGAACCAATTATTAAAACTCTTCTTTATTTTTCTTTATATCTTTCGTAATCAAATGATTATCCCCATTGATAATCATGTCTTAGATCTCTTCATTATATATCCCCATTGTGCCCTAATTTACAAGGTAACAACAGATTATTGTATGCCATAAACTACATTACCACAAATAGGAGACAATGACTGGTGCATGCGCATAGGAGGTAGAGGCGCTAACCAAAAGTGGGGATATTTGGTTGATAATCCTACTATGAGAGGAATCAACTCTTTTTTGTTCAATGAACCCATTCCTTGACACAACCGGAAAGCTAGCTATAGGCCGCACGCAAAGGAGGTAGAGGTGCTAACCAAAAGCGGGGTGATTTGGTTGAGAATCCTACTACTAAGAGGAATCATATCTTGTTCGTTCAGTGAACCCCTTCCTTGCCACAACCAAAAATCTATCTTGTGAGCATGGAGAACCCCTTAAGTTGCACTAGACATAGACCAATTTCTTGTTGGACTCAATTTTTGTAGTACGGGTTCTTCCTATAGGCCACTTTTTATTGGGTAGGCATCGGGCTTCGACTCATTTTTTATCTCTCCCAGCTTTGGGGGATTTCTATGCTCAAGGCTTCCCACCCCCTTCATCTCAAAAAGCTACGCAAAGGGACATTCATAGATTGATATTGAGACCCATAAGCAAAGGTGAAGGTCACTAAGGCATCAAGAAAAGCATATGTTAAGGAAGCTTCAAGACCAAGTGGTTATAAACCAGTAGTAGATCGAGTATAAGTATTTTTTTACCCATAGAGATGTCTTTAGTAAGTAAACTAATTTCATTTAATCCATTAAATCATTTTCTAACATAAGATATAATGCTTTACGTTTATGAGATTTGCTCCTATCTTCCCTCCATAAATTGCAGTCAGGGTTTTATTGATAGATACAGTCAGGGTTTTCTCCTATATTCCCTCCACTAATTGATTAGGATGGATGGTTTTATACAAAAATACTTCACCTACTTCCTATCAACCCTGCTACTACATACCTTGACAATCAACCCCGCTTATGGATAGTGGATAGACATACAATGTGGATAGATATACAATCTTGTCTTGTCTTGTAAGGGCTTTCAAAGCTCATACTATCTGGTTTGATACCAATTTAGTTAGGTATGGGTTGGTACGGTCCAGTTAGGTGAGGAGGATAAATCATGACTAAGAGCTTATCCAGTGAGGTATGGGCTTCTACCGGGATTTACAGTAAGGGTTGTAAGGACCATTGAGTTGGTTCTTAGCTTCTTATCATGTTTGGATATGCACATTTATAATAGAAATATTTTGAACTATAATTATTCACTAGACCTTCCAGCCTATGCACTCATCCTTGGGAGTAAAACACTTTGAAAACTCAGCATCATACCTATGCCTTGGGGAATTCAAATTATTACCTATGTATTTGAAACATAATTTTCAACCTTCCTTTTTACCCACCTTATGAATCATACCTACGACTTGGGAACCTCCCGAAACTCTTCCTTTGGACCCTATGGCCTCATACCTACTCCTTGGGACTAGCCGAAAATCAAACTTTTGTGGGGATATCCTAACCTATGCATCAGACCTATGCCTTGGTGGGACCTGAAACTCAACCTTTTTAAACTCATCAAATTACTCCTTTGTACCTTCTTCCTTGGGACCCCTTAAACTTAGAATTTTTACTAACCTTGTAACTATACTTTGAAACCTATATATACTACCTCATTGGAAACATATTTACACTTAGCCCACAAGAGAATTTGACCACAAATTCTGATGGCCTAAATGTCTAATTTTTGACATATTGATGTCAGCAATTCAAAAAATTTCTTTCTTTTAAAACATCAGTGGAATTTCATATCAATTCCGACAAAGAAAAAGACTCGTCAGATTTTCGACACCCCTTTGTTGAAACATCAGCATCAAATGACACTCCTTACTCGTCGGACTATCGACGACCACACCTTCATAGAAATAGAATCTTTTATGACTCACTCCACAATGGATTTCGACAAACCTCTTAATACATGTCGGATCACTGATGGACAGGAGGCGTCGAAATTTAGCAGGGTCATCAGATTTGATGGATATCCGACGACCTCCATCACCAAATAAAGGTCATAAATCTGATGACACTTCATTATTTGTAGTGGGATAATTGATGATGAATGCATCGGTAGTGTAGCATAGTCATCGGATTGGATGGATATCCGAAAAAAAGTGGCACTTCGACATGTCAAAAAACCGATGACCCCGTTTAAATTTGAAAAACAATAAATGGAAATATTTTCAAATCCAAAATAAAAGGGATTTGAATGTACTAGAATTCAAGCTCAAAATTTGTATGTCTCTAAATTCAAATCATCATACGTTTGGGATTTTATTTGGTCAAATATAGAGACAATTAAAATTACTACAGACTAATGAAAATAGAAAAAATAAATTTGTTTATATAAATTTTAAAAAGAAATACTTGCAACAAATTAAGGTAACCATACACCCATAATTAATAGAGTAAAAAAACATACAAGGATTTGTTTACATGTCCACAAGCATAAAGTTACCATCAAAATCAAAATAAATGCAAAGGTTGCAAAAGACATGCATGTGGAGAAAGGGTTTTAAGTAGCAGAAGTGGGCCAGCATTGAGAACAAAACTAACCTTCGTCAAAGAAGAGGATCCTTCTTCTTACATGATATTCTGAACATAATAAAATACACCCTTGTATTGATTTGATGTTCCCTATACCAAAATTAAAATTTAGATTACCATTGTCATCATGCTTCTCCTACCTTACTATTTACAAAAGGATATGCCTCTTGTCTATGAATTGACTATATCTTAAATCACTTTTTAAATGGATACCCGAACCATCAATCTAGTCTTGATTACATCAATAGGAGTATTTATTGCACCAATAACAACACTTGCATGAAAATCATGACATAGTATTTGATGATATGTCCAACATCATGTCTCATTAAGGAGATGAATATTCTCAAGTTGTGAAAATATAGGTCTATCTATTGCTATGTTGAAATTTGGTATTAATAAAAGAATACAGATACAACCAAAGTTCAGAGTTAAAATCAAAAGTTACAAGAACCCTTGTTCAAATGACTTTGGCTTGCTTTACTGTATTGAAAATGAATAAGTTATGAATATTTGTGTTATATTTTTATCATTTAATCAATATGATCTAGGATATTATTTGAGAGAATAACATGCACAACAATAATCGCAAGAGATAAGAGACACAAAGTGTTTTCCTCGAGGAAACCATAAAGGAGAAAACCCCGCAACTTCCTCAGAGAGAGAATGAGCCCCAATAGAAAAAGTAAAACCCAAAAACACAAAGAGGATCTCCGATAGATGTTCTCTCTCTCACTTGTGTGAGCTCCTCTTCTCTCACTCATGCGCTACAGTTGAGTGAATGTGTTTCAAATAGAGAGTCTCACTCTCTATTTATACTAGTTTTCCACTTGACAATTACTCACCAGGGTCGACTTCTCTAGGAGAGTCTAATAACCCTAGTACCCCTCAATTGTGGGGACTATTTCCCTGACTTACAATGGAGGGTTAACGTCTATGACTTTACATGACTTAATTACATTAATTATTCTCAAGATAGGAAGATCGGGGTACAAAGAAATACAATATATAAAATATACAAGTGAATACATTCTTAAGTTACAAATACATCAACACTCCCTATTAAATAGGAGGGTATTCTCTTAACACAATTCATCAGCACATGTCTTCATCACTAGATCATTCATCAAAGCTGGATCACCACTGGATCATCATCATCATCACTGCTCCTGCTATCTCGATCAAATGGTGCTATCTCTCAATTCTTCTCATCATAGGAAGTTCTAGAGAGCCAGCCCTTTTTCATGTTGGTTGTAGGCCTAGCCTCCATGTAGGTCTTCATCAATAGAGCCAGCTGTTGGAGCAGGGCCCCGCAGCTACAGAAGAAGCTGCTAGTTTTGGCGGAAAGATATAGTTTTGGCGGAAAGAAGACAAGGCAAAGCTACGACACCGTAGCACGTTTCCAGCTGGAGAGCAGAGCCGGAAACCGTGACTTTTTGGGATGCGAAAGTCAAAGAAAGGAAACGGTACCTGAGCGGCCGAGAAGGGAGAGCTCACCCACTACACTGAAGGCAGCGGCGGAAGACAGGAGGGCTCAGCGACCCTCATAAAGAAGAAGGAGCAACGAGGCTCAAGCATTAAAGGTGAAGGACAGAAGAGAGAAGCGGTGCATAGTACCCATGGTCAGTGCCGGGAAGCATGGAAGACTGCAGAGAGCTGTGGTGTGACGGGAAGCGGCTACCTCAAGGACAGACAGGACCAACTGTCACTAATTAGGGTTTGGGTTACTGTTGGGACAGGCCCACAGTGTTTTAATGGTGAGACCTTCGGGCCGCCTATAAAAGCTTGTATTTTGTATTCTAAAGGGTTGGTTGGTTAGTTGGTTCGTAGGATGAGTCGTCAGTTGGTCAGTTGATTATTTTTGAAGTAGACTCAGGAGTCAGTCAGGCAGATTGTGTTGTAATGATCCAGACACCTAGCTTGTCTGTGAGTCATTTGAGTCTGTATGTAACCGTCCACAGAGAGGAAGAGAGGGAAGTATATATTGAAAGAAAGGCAATATAGAGATAGAAATAGGCCAGAGATCTAGAAGAGATCTCACGCTGCATATGCAGTGCAACAGACTGTGCTAACTTCCCTCAAGATATATAATAGAAGCACAGTTTGGTGGACGTAGCTCCCATCCTGGGGGTGAACCACGTTAAACCTGCGTGTTATGTGTTGTATGAATGTGATTGCATTGGCTTATTGTACTGGTTATCATGCATATAATGTTAGTTGCAGTAAGTGAATGTATGTATTGTTCAGTTCACGGTAATGCAGGAAGATAGAGATAAGTTGAAGTATTTTAGTAAGATGCTTAAAGGCTCCTTTACGTCTGTTTCTAATTACCATTTAATCACAATATAACTTCTGGGAAGTAGAGTCTCGCACATTGACACAGTCAACGCTAAGAGTGCAAAGTCGTAGTGGTAGGATATCGCAGAGAGGCGATATCGCACCGGCAAAGGAGCTGCGGTGCGCGATACTGCGAGCTGAGGTCTTAGCGTGGAGGAGAGGTTGGGTGTCTCGCGGTGCGCAGAGACACGATAAGGGTGGAGATATTGTGAGTAAGTGGAAGTTGTGCGACGTGGGAAGGAACCGTGCGACTTGCGCGTGGATAAGAATCGCACAGCTAAAAGTGCTGCGAGTAGAAGGGGACGTGCGATGCGCCGATATAGTTGATCTTGTGACTCACAGGAGTAAGAGAAGAGAAGTAGGATGCGCAGAACCTGGTCCAAGACACTTGAGTCTTGGCCAACCCATTAGATTCACTTCGGGTGAGACTTCAGATCGCTTCGCGGTCTGTCGCCGAAAGGGCCAGTGAGTTAGGGGTGTTGTTGATTGATTATAGTAAACCTGGGTCTGCCCATGCAATCAACACCAGCCCTTTTTCATGTTGGATGTACTGTCTTTCCCTTGCAAGGACTTCCCCTACAGAGCCAACCCTTTTTCATGCTGGATGCAGCACCTTGCCTTTGCAAGGATTTCCCCTACAGATCCATCCCTTTTTTCATGTTGGATGCAGCACCTTGCCTCCACAAGGATTTCCCCTACAGAGCCAGCCCTTTTTCATGCTGGATGCAGCATCTTACCTCTGCAAGAATTTCCCCTACAGAGCCAACCCTTTTTCATGTTAGATGCAGCACCTTTCCTTTGCAAGGATTTCCCCTACAGAGCCATCCCTTTTTCATACTGGATGCAGTACCTTGCCTCTACAAGGATTTCCACTACATATCCAGCCCTTTTTCATGCTAGATGTAGTACCTTACCTTTGCAAGGATTTTCCTACAGAGCCATCCCTTTTTCATGTTGGATGCAGCACCTTGCCTCTACAAGGATTTACACTATAGATCCAGCCCTTTTTCATGCTAGATGCAGTACCTTGCCTCTGTAAGGATTTCCACTACAGAGCCAACCCTTTTTCATGTTGGGTGCAGTACCTTGCCTCTACAAGGATTTCCACTACAAATCCATCCCTTTTTTCATGTTGGATGCAGTACTCAACACTTACATTTGACCATGGGAGGAACTAATCCTACCACCATGTCGAAAAGGCACAACACTAATATATGACCATGGGAGGAACCAATCCTACCACCATGTCAGAAAGGCACATCACTTATATCTTACCATGGGAGCAAAAAATCCTACCACCATGTCAGAAAGGAACAACACTTATATCTGACCATGGGAAGAACCAATCCTACCACCATGTCAGAGAGGATCACGGACTCGTTACTTCCCCTTGGGAGGAACATCGATCTAGAGAACACCAAGCTTCTCCCTGAAGTACTCAAACTTTACTCTGGCTAATGAATTGGTCAACAAATCAGCTATATGTTCATCTGTAACAACATACTGGAGCTTCACTGCTCCTCTATGCACCATATCCCTGATATAGTGATATTTGATCTTGATATGCTTTGAACTTTCATGGAACATCGAGTTCTTCGACAACTTCACACAACTCTAGTTGCTGCAATATATACAAGTAGCATCCAACTGGATATCAAACAAATCATATAGTAGCTTCCTCAGCCACACTACCTCACAAATAGCCGAACAAGTTGCGACATACTCTGCTTCGGCTGTACTCAGTGCCACGCAGGAATGCTTCCTTCTAAACCAAGAGATCACACTTGATCCCATACTAAAGTAGCACCCTGAAGTGCTCTTCCTAACAATGGCCCTGCCTGCCCAATCCGAATCCACATAACCCTCCATGTTAATCTTATGATTCTCTTCATACTTGAGCCCATAATCAACTTTACTCTTAAGGTACCTCAGAATATGCTTTGCATCAATCAGGTGAACATGTCTTGTATCTGTCAGGAACTGGCTCAATGTGTTCACACCAAATCAAATATCTGGTCTCGTATTCATCAAGTACATAAAGGACCCATTCATCTAACGATACATCATGGCATCAACTAACTCTGATGAAGCATCACTCAATAGCTTCAGTTTTGATGCCATAGGTGTGGCCATGTCCTTACAGCCCATCATCCCGAACCTCTTCAATATCTCCACTACATACTTCCCTTGTCCAAGGGGGATTCCATCCATACTCTGCCATACCTCCATTCCTAGAAAGTAGTGCATCATACCCAAGTCCTTTATCTCGAACTTGGCAGCAAGTCTCCTTCTTGCAACTTTAATGAGTTCCTCATTCCTTGTCAGGAACAAGTCATCGACATATAACAGAAGCATCACTGGTCTTCCTCCTTCAAACTTGAAGAAAAGGATGGAATATTCTTTATTCTCACTAAATCCTAGAGCCATCATTAATCTGTCCATCCCATCATACCATGTCGAACCTCAGGATCTTCTGCAGTCACTCCCTCTAAAGCGAAGCATCATTCTCCCTCTGCCTTTCGTACTCTATGTATTGAAACATTCTGTACTGGAGTGACAAGTGGCTTCCTATGCTACTAATCTTTCCTTGTATCCCACGATGTTGCCATCTAGTGCATGCTGGATCTTGTAGATTCATATGGAAGACACTACGGACTTCCCTTTAGGTCTTGATATCGCATTCTGGTCATCATTCTTCATTTTGGATTTAGAGTGAATCTTGAACTGTCGTCACTTGTTCTTTGGAACAAGTCTCATCCTTCTTTTCTTGTAGGAGATTGTACGCAATCTTTCCTATAAGTCAAATGCACCAGTTGTATGGTTAGAAACATTTCATAAGGCATGTTATTAATGGCAAATTCTTATGCATAAAGATATAACAATGCAACTATTATAGACAATACAACATTCATCCATATCTCACAAAAACTTTCTAGATGCCTTCCATTTCTACCAAGACATCATTGAGATTGTGCACTAATCCAATATGTCAGCAAGAAGGTTTCATTCTAGATAAGTAGCAATGGAGAGCTGTATAGCACCATGAGCTACTTACCCATCACATGCATATTAGTAGTATATTGTCATTAATGCAAACAGTATATCATGCATAACACATCAACTAAATATAAACAAATGCATAACCAAACAATATCATGAAATAACAATTGAACACTTCTATTTATTTGTTTCATGGGTAGACTCCTTCTTTTAGCTTCATCATCTTCTTCATTCATAATAGCATCATTTCTTATCCAAATTCTAAGATGGATAGGAGGTTCTTCAAGAATTGAGTTCTTCATATTCCTCATCACTTGAGAGATCTTCTTTGGATTGTGAGAGCTTGATCTTAAGTTGCTCCCATTTTCTCTTATCTTATTATGAGTCAAGATTCTTCTTATGTGTGCTCTTCCCAAAGTTTACTGAAGGTGATCACTTCCTTCTGGCACACATTCCTCGAATGAATGAATCCCATGATCCTGGGAGGCCATTCAGGGTGGTTATAACAATATCTTCTTCTACTTCGATTGCTTCATCATAGCATCGAACACTTCCTTTTGGTGTCTTCAAGAGGGATGAGATGATATTTAATAGAATATGCAATGATTCTCTTGGCTCTAGTCTTAGCCTCATCTCCCTCTGGCTCTTATAACTTTCGTACTGAAATACTAATCCGAGTCAATTTCTTCAAGGATTACAACGTTCCAATTTGAGGTGTCCATCCTGGTTCCATATATGGATGATATAGGGTTTGTCAGAGAAACCCTAATTTTAAAAACTTGGAATATTTCATATTTGATTGTATAGAAATATGTGCCTCCTGAAGGAGAGCTGAGCAGCATACTCATTTTCCCAAAACTGTGATCAGAACTGCAAAATATCTGATGCCCTAGTTTTCTTCAATTTCTTCTGCAGAATTTCTTGATATTGTTTTTGTGGTATCTCTGAATGTACTACTCCTCTATGTCTGAAAATTCACACTAAGGTAGCCTCATCTGTCCTCTTTCCAACACTATAGGTTTGAGCAGACTTGGTTTCACCAATTGGTACTTATGAGAGTTTTCCCAAGGTGACGTATTTCAGGAATTTTCAGCATAGCAAACTTGTACAGACTGCCTCGTGTCACTATTTCACCTTAGAGGCCTGAAACATTTACCAAATAAATTAAATTACGTTCCCTATTTGTAACATCTTGCAAAATTTCCTTTGGACCTTTGTAGCCCGATATATAGCGATTGTCCCAAGGTGTCATGTTTAGGGATGAATATTGAGAGAGGCTGGAACCCTGATTTGGAGGAATCATATCTCCTAGAATATAGTGAATCAGAGGCTGAAACTTTTACACAAGGTACATCAGGAATTTATCTTCAGCCTATGAAACTTTCGGCTCTTGGTCCTTCTCCAATATCAAGATATAGCGAATGCACCAAAATGACTAGTTTTAGTCTTTTAGAGTTTTCTGGTCTGAGGTCAAATTGGGGTTTGACTTTCTCGGAGTTTTACCCAACCAAAAATTTTGATCTTGGTCTCTAAATTTTGATTTTGAGGAGGAGAGAAATCCTATACTAGGCTCACTCAAAAATTACTCTTCTGTGAAAATCCTTAATTTCTCACAGCACTGACAGGTCAAAAAGTGAAAATGCCCAAAATCAAATTATGCCTCGACAGAAAGATGCGCCCTTCAATGGAGAGTTATCCTAGACTCCTTTTGCTGATGATATGTGGAGAGAGACCCAAAAAGTAAGAATCCCTAGCTTCTGTAGCTTCACAATGTCTTCTTCTTAGGTTAGTTCTGATACCATGTTAGATTTTTATCATTTAATCAATATTATCTAGGATCTTATTTGAGAGAATAACATGCACATAAATAATCACAAGAGACAAGAGACACAAAGATTTTTCCTCGAGGAAACCATGTTAGTTTTTCAACATTAATCTAGCATTATTAGGATCTTTAACTGAGAGAATAACAAGTACATCAATCAAGAACAAGAGACAATGAACACAGTGTTTTTCCTTGGGGAAACCATAAAGGAGAAAACCTCGCAACTTCCTCAAAGATAGAATCAGCACCAAAACAATAAAATCCCCAAAACAGTAAGTGATCTCCCAACAGCAGTAATCTTCTTCTTGTCTAGCCCCAGTGTCTTTTCCTTCCTCAACTATGCGCTACACTTGAGTGTGGATTACTAGTGTGCTAAATAGAGACTCTAGTTCTCTATTTATACTAATCCCGACATGACTAAAACCCTACTAGGGCCGGCCTCTACTAGGAGAGTCTAATAACCCTAGTTCCCTGAAACTACGCGGACTTTAACCCTTAGACAATCAAAGGGTTACCCACTATGACTTGACATGACTTGTTTACATAATTGATCCTCCCGATCGGAACATCGAGGCATGACAATATGACTCAATTACATTATAGATATATCCCGGAATAAAAATCGGGCTACAATACATAGGATACATAAGTTTCGATTAGCCTTATTATTTCCTTTGGAATCCATCTTTGAATCTCTAGCAACCAAAGCTTGATCTTTGGAAGGTTTGATGGTTCCCATCATGACCAACTTATCTTGCTCCTGGGTCAAGGATTCCATGAACTATGCAAGTGAAGGAATCTTCCAATTTCGAACTGTCAACTTCGTCACAACATGGAAGTTCAATACAAACACTGAATAGTCAAGACCAAGCTTTGAAAATATGGCCAATACTATTTGTCCATCTTTCTTTTCAATACCACACTGCTTTAGTTGAAGAACAAGAGTTTTAAACCTGGAGAAGTAGACTTGTAAGGAATCAAAATTGCTTGGAATCAGTTAAACAAGCTCATTCTCCAATGAATGTCCCCTCATTTCATCTGTCTTTCCAAATAAGGTTTGGAGTTTCTCCCATACTTAATTTGGTGGTGTCAATCCATCTAGATGGAGAAGAAGGTCTCTGGAAATACTGAGACACAAGAGACAATAATCCTCATCCCTCCTGTTGTACAGCTTGATATTCTCTGTAGCTGCATTAGGCTTAGCTCCTATTGCCATGGTCACTTTGAAGAGGCCCTTTCTCCTCATCAGAATCTCCATCTATGCTTTCCATTCGAAGTAGTTGATGGAGTCAATATGATATGGTAAGATTGATCGATTTCTTCAGCAACTGCGCCCTGAGGTAGATTGAATGTGCTCCTTGTGATAGTGATGATCGATCCTGCAATAAAAATAAGAGAGGAGAAAAATCAAGCTGAAGAGTCTCTGATACCATGTGGAAATTAAGCCTGGTCTTAGTACAATTGAACTCACAAAAAATTGCTAGAAGACATGCATAAATCCACTCAAATTTGGAGACTGAAATTGGTGCATAACATTAGCTTGCATTGCTTAAGTATACATGAACCAAAATTATAGAAGAATAAGTTGTCCAAATATATAATTACATCATATATTCAAATTCCTGAGGAGGCAATTTGCATACCCATAATAACATGCTTACTAAAAGTAAAAAATCCTTCTAGGTACATAAAACACTTTCCAAATCAGTCAAGGACGTCATGAATTGGATGAATGATGTATGCCAGCTGATAAGTGGGGGAAAGTAAATATACTCATGCTTTCAAGAGAGAAAAAATATGGAGGATGAGTTGTGTAAAAATCAATGCAGTTGTCATGTGACTAGCTTTACCCTTTTTTCCTTAAAATAGTTTTACTCTGGATAAAGAAGCAATGCGCACTTAATAAACTGGGCAATCTGTATAGTTGTCAAAATCTTATCCAAAATCTTTGAAGTGCACTCCTCGCGCACTCTTGGAGGCAGTTTTGGCAAGTTTTGACCAAGTGGTGCAAGTGGATGCCAACTAGCTAGTGTAGGACCTAGGAAATTAATCAAAAAGATTAATTAATGTATCCTAAGTATGGGAATGCATTTTTTATTATTCTAATAGATAGAAATATTTTTTGGAAGTAATGATAGTCAAAGACTAAGAAAGATCAAAGTAAACCGATCATAAGTGAAACTTGAGTGTACTAAATAAGGTATACACACAATCTCATTACTTGAAAAATATAATTTTAGTATGACAAACTTTAACTTTTGTAAAAGCTTAATTTTGAAAAGTTTCTCTCTCTAGATTCTTGCATACATCGATGGTAAAGCTTTTAGTATACATCGATGGTATGTGATAAATTACTTTATTTACAAGCAATATAGCAATGTCAATACCAAACATAATGACAATTTAACATTCTAAAATAGAGTAATTCACAAATTCACTTGATCCTCACTTTGATCAATAGGGAAATGTCAAAATCAAAACATAGCAACAATTTAATATATATATATTCAAAGCACAAAGATCTTTTTCAATGTTTAAAAGAGTATTGGCCATTTCTTTGTGTAGTTTGAAGAAAAATAATATTTAAAATAAATATGGAATTAAATTTCATTTAATTATATGTTGTTATCAAATAGTTTATTTATTATAAATTTATGGATGTATCATGCTTCCAAAATCAAATCCGTTGATGTGTAAACCTTTATCAAATCTTTGTACTTCAAAAGAGTTTTCGCATGGAGCAATTAGTTTTTACATGGAGCAATTTGATCATTTTGGCTGGTGGTAGATTGATTTAAGCTAATAAACACACAAATTAAAAATGAAGTCTATTTGGACAAACATTATGCTCACAAATAAACCAAGATAAAGGGTTTTAGATGCTTAAAACATAAAAATTTACACTAGTTTATATTAATACAAATCGTCTCAATTCTAGATGTATCATGTGTATAGAGAAATCAAACACTAAACTAAAAACTCTTCTGAATAAAGATTTACATCTTAAATTTTATTCCTCTCAATACATAATAAATTTAAAGTTGATATTGATCTATATTCATCACAAATATTATTTATCAATAAATATATATCCCATCTTCCTCATAATATAATATAAAAAGTGCCTTTAAACATAATTACTTTTATATTTATTTTATTATTATAATAATTTTCAAAATTATTTACTTTCTTATATAAAAGTGCCTTTAAAAATAATTACTTTTATATTTAGTACTATTATTATAATTTTTTTATTAACTTTATAAAACATTACTTATATTGTTATACATTTCAGTTTATTTTTTCTTTTTCCAAATCTTTCATCATAAACCTTACTTATTAAAATTAAAATTGTAACATCAAAAGTCACTACCACCGTAAACCTCACTCAACCTTGGAGAAAAAGTACAAGAAATTATGAAAATTGTAACATCAAAACTAACTACCACGATAAACTTTACTCAACCTCATAGAAATAGAAAAAGTACAAGAAATTATGAAAATTGTAACATCAAAACTAACTACCACAATAAACTTCACTTAACATCAAAACTAACTACTAGGTGATTCATGTATCGAAATAATTTTAATGGGTTTGTTAATCCGGTCTCCATTCTTAGAGCTCACTCAATGGAAACGTGTTAACCCTATTTCTATTCTTAAAGCTCACTCGTAACTTTTTAACTAATGAAAAGTTGGTTTCTTTACATTTTATAAAAAAGGAAAAATTAAACCAAATTTGATATGTATATGTTTTGTCCAATTTACGAAACTTTAAGAGAATTATCCATAATAACCACACTGCTAGACAAACTTTAATGCAAGGGCAGTTGGGCAGCAGGCTATTAAATCTTAAGTTGCTTAAAATCCAACAACTTATTATATAGTTGCCCTCACATTAAAACCTGCATAGGAAGCTGATTCTTTTTCGCCCTTAAAAGATCCTCACTTAGCCTCCGCACATGCATGAAAATGACTTAATCTGGAGTGTGCTTCAATCTGACGTCATGGTAACTCAAACCATGAGTTCGCGCACATGGAAATGTAAACCGACCATTAGCTATGTACTTTTCTGTTCACGGTTTTATTATAAATTTGAATTTCTAACCTGAATTCAATCTATTTTCTTGTCAATTCAAAAATACTAAACATACCGTACAAATTATCCGACTTATTTTTCATTTGTCAGTGAAAAGGCCTAAGACGACCTAGGCTGCACAACATTTTTTTCCTAAACTCTCATGATTACACAAAAGAGGGTTAAAAGCGTGCTCAGAGCCAATGTTTTGTGTCCATGTGCGGAGGCTTGCTATTGGATGCTCACGTGAAAGGCAATAACGACTCGGTATGCTATTAATAATCTAAATGAACTCAAATGATCAGGCTTCAAATTTGAAGCCATCAGAGCCCTTCAAAGGCCATTTTAAATGTCATAGAAGGCCACAAGGAATTTTACGATGCAAAAAAAAATTAGTTTCATTTCCAGCACTTCAATAATGAAATTGAATAAGCCTCGGTAAATTTGCAACAGAAAGGTAGCGACAAAATTTGCCTATCCAGGGATTCAGTGGACTATGGGAGAGTTGGGACTCAGAGTCTTCCCAAGCGCCCTTGAATAGTCGGATCATGGATGAGGATCTCAATCCCAATCGACACAGACCACAGTGGGCCACTAGGCTGCCTAGTGCTAAGTTCAAGTCGGTGAGTCAGGATTGTGACTCACGATTCGATGTTCACTTTCAAAGCATTTAATGGCATTAGCATGCATTACTAATTCACCAACTTCATTAAATCTTGGTATGAGATGATGCCACCTGCCAACTTGATTTTCCATCTATCATCTTATTGTTCACTGAGTCACGTGATCTCACAACTTACAAGTCACTTGGGTATTTGAGTATATGATGTGAAATTAAATACTCATATGAGTCATATCTATGGATGGTGAATTGATTTGATAACCCTCCACTGTCAAGGCTCCGTAAGGAAAAATTAAGGGTATTGTTTTTTGGGTTACAACTTACAAGTTGCAATTTACAATGCATTGAGCAATCTTTGCTAGATTTGAACCTAACGTGGTCCAATGGGTATGTAAGTTTCCAAACCAGGGTTTCACCCAGCGCTAGACATTTCTACTATGACCACCACAAGACTGGGATGATGGATCTTTGGTAGCAGGCTAGTAGCACACTGCCCTTTGTTTGTGCTCATGAATCATATCCTATACTAGTTAGTCCAAGATTCTAGGATTTATTGCAATTTCCATTCAGTTATTGGGGCTAGAATCATGTGAATCAGCACTCCCAGTCTCCCGTAGTCCACCTAGGCCGCTTAGTCTACCTGTCTCGTCGGAGGAAGGGGGTTAGGTAGTAGAGACAAAGGCAACTGGAATGGAGGGCCAGCCAGAGAGAATGGTTGTACAATATGCATATAGTCATCTCTAAAAGAAACAAAAGAATTTGTCATATACCTAACTGAATATATTCATTACTTAATTTGTCTGGATGCTTACACGGTAACTCTTGCGCCCGAGCTGTTTATGAGGGTTTCCTATGTCTATAATGGCTACGATTTAGAGAGGCTCGTTCCCATCATTATAACACCAGTGGGTTTCTCCTGCAAATATCGCTATTATGTCTCCCCTCCTCACTCACCTCACCTCACCTTTTGACTTGAGTCTTCTTCTTCTTCTTCTTCTTCCTCCTGTGGGCTCTCTGATCTATGCCCTGAGCGCCCTCATAACGAAGAATGATCTCTGAAAGTCTCTGGAAACCTTGAGAAAACAATACCCAGTTTTCCCTCACCTGCACAAATACATCTATGTTATGTAGAAGCAATTATAAAATGATTTTTTTTGTAATCATGTGAAATACAAAAACACGCATTCGCCTACCTTGGGCAAGGTAAACCAACTCAGGAGCGCCAGGATATTGTGGAATTGAGATGGCGTTGCTTCGAATCGTCTTTCCGTAGAAGGAAACGGTTGCAAACTCTAATTCCTTGTTGTCTTCTACGGTGGGCAACTCGAAGGTTCCACCTTTTTCATAGGTAGGAGCAAGAGAAGCAAAGGTAGAACGTTGGGCAGGATGGATTGAGCTTCCCCGAACTTAAAGAGATTGGTGAAGTCTGTGATAAAAAACATTATTCTGGGTTTACGAGTATAGGATAGTCAGAGGTCGGGACTCAGACTCTCGATTCTCCAATTCTATGCTTCAGTGTCTCCCTAATTTCTATTTCCTCCAGAAGATTATGCAGAGCTAAGCTGTCGACTTAGTTGTCGTGAATTTACAGGTATGTATAGCATTTTATATGTGGATAACAGTTAAATGTGTTTCTTGTTGGAGTTCCTTCTGGTTCTGTAAATATAAGGGTTTAAAATTTCTCCATCCAAAATGTTGTTTGAAATTTGTAATGTATTATGCGATTGCGTTTCCGCTAGGCTAAGTCTCAAATACTCAATAGATGTAACCTTAAAAAACCCAGTATGAACCAAAACAATGTATACTGTTCATAGTCTAGGACCACAACTTCGTTTGGGCGGAGGAGCAAGAAGAAAGAGCCTTGTATTTGAGTTCCAAATATGTCAATGTTATTTATCTGCCGTGAATTGTAAACATTAGATTGAAAGAAAGAACAATATTTGAATATAAGTGTTTGAATTGTTCCAATTTCCTTAATGAAATCCAATAGTTGAAAGGATAAAATATTTAACAACCGACACTGTAAATGTTGTAGACCCTGACCCCTTCGTTTTCCTGTCAGCCTTCTAATAATGGAAACAAGAAGTACAAATTGTCTACCAATATATCTAAACAAGGGAATCCCTCGACGAACATTCATGAATGAGGGACTAAGGAGTGCAATGATCTAGCGAAGAACACGATTTCAACATCCTCGTTGTCACAAACCTCCCAAACGTGTGTTTATGATTTGTCTTCCTTATTGACTTTGGTAGAAACTAGACACCCAACTTGTAGTGATATTTGTTGGGGAATTTAAAGTTCTTCCTTATAGTGGACTGATAAATACTTAACCTTTTCGATAGGGCTGATAAACTCGATATAGATTGGAGGGACTATCCATAATCTACCTAAAATTGGGGGTTTTGTTTGATCACTTTGAATTGGGGTATAAACTTGATATACATTGGAGGGACTATCCATAATCCACATAAAATTGGGGCCTTTGTTTGATCACTTTGATTTGGGCATGTGGGGAGGACATGATTCAATTCTAAAAATAATTGCTGAATTTAGGGTTAATAACAAGTTTCTCCATGAAAGCATTAGGTATTACATTCTGGGGTTTTTCTTTTAGGTAGGCCCAATCACACTCGACAAATAGAGCCACCATCAAGCTGAATCAATCCTCCATTCAAAGGTCCTTCCAAATTCCAATGCCTTATTTTATCAACCACCTAACAACCGCTGCCCAATAAACTATGTCCCTTATATAAGTTCAATAAACTATGTCCCTTATATAAGTTCAATAAACTATATGTGAGAGTACATGGTTTACCTCACTAATTTCATGTAAATGTTGAATCACTCGAGATTTCTTCTTGTTGTCATTTTTTTTCTATACATTATTTTTAATAAATAATAAAATTTTGTTGTACACTTACAATTTCAAATGAAAAAAATGATTTAGTTTTACATATGAAAATTGAAGGGTGCAATTTCTCACAACCCTTCAAAGTGAAATGGGACCCTACCCTTCACATTTGATCCTTGCAAAGTTGCAAATGATCATGTTAAGTTGCAAATGATGATATATTTTTTAAATGTCATAGTACTTCATGTTCCACCGGAGAAAAAACAAAAAGGCAAGAGCTATCCATTGAGCTACAGAGCATTTAATGCTGCAGGCTTGATGACCATTTAAATGCTCTGCCGCTCAATGGATAGCTCTTGCCAGAAAAAACAATGTCCCATCAACAACTTACCACTCGTGATCATTATGACTTTACGCGGAATGGGAGGCCCCACCTCCTTGTGGCGTTTGGCGTTTATATTTATTATTGCCATCTCCGTGTCCAAAGCGCGTCTATGGTTGGAATCGGTATCTTTAGATCCTCGGATCGATTCCCGCTGCACTCACTCCAGGAATTTCTGTGGCGTGTCTCGGAGTTTCTACTTGGTGGGAAGCTCATACAGCTTTAAATCATGAAGTAGGAGAACAGAGTTTCTATGTTGGGATTTTCATAGGATAACGCCACTGTGTGTCCTTTCTTTACGGTAATTTCAATCCTCTGTTAAGATATAATTTCCCCAGGAAGTTTGAGCTCTGGTTCGACATTCAACCCTATGAAAAGGCTTTAACAATGGCGGATAGTACTTCAGCCGAGGGGGTTTCGAACAATGCGGTCGGCAGAGAGGAACTGAGAAGGGTTTTCTCGACATTCGATAAGAACGGCGACGGGTTGATCAGCAAAGAGGAGATGAGAGAGTCCTTCGATAAGCTCGGGCTGTACGTTGGTGAAGAGGAACTGGCCTGCACGATTCGAACCGTGGACGTCAATGGCGATGGCTACGTGGATTTCGATGAGTTTGTGACGCTGTATGAATCGATGAGTGGTAAACGAGAGGAAGGAGAAGAAGCAAACGCGGATTTGGCTTCCGCGTTCGACGTTTTCGACGACAATGGCGACGGTTTAATAACGGCAGAAGAGCTCCAGTCTGTGCTCAAGTCGTTGGGTCTCAAGGAGGGCCGAACGATTGGGGATTGCAAGAAGATGATACAGAAAGTTGATCAAGATGGTGATGGGAAGGTCAACTATGCGGAGTTTAAGGAGATGATGAGCGCAGGATTTTGGAGGCAGTAGCTGCGGAATTTCACCTGATTCTACAGTACAGTACAGAGGCAGTGTATGTACGTCTAAATATTAAGTAATGCAATTTGCCCATTCTGTGATTCTTTTAGAGAGGTGGCGTCTGTGGCCATTGTAGTTCAACTGGTTAGTGTTACGTGTGTACTGTGGCCATTTCTGTTTAAATGGTTGCTCTGTATTAATGTAATATGTCCATTCTGTAATATGCCATATCAGTTTACTGGTTGTTGTATTCTTCCCTGTAGCTCACAAATGTATCCTTCTCTTCCGGCCAGTTTCCCGTATCTAAATGCTATTTATGACCATATATTGTTGCAATATATTTATACAAAACATATGTCAAACACTGAGCCTCTGATGGCTGCCATTGCCGGCTTCCTTCTCTCTGTATATTCTAAATTGTGACAGCCTTTACAAACTCTGAGCGATTTGTAGCCAAGGATTTGTGTATTTGTGAATTGAAATCAATAAGGATTATGATAATTTTTTAGCCATGGAATGAACATGTGAATAGAATTCAATAGGATTGTGATAACTTTGATGAAATTGCACGTGGAAAATAGTACAGACGGACATAAGGTAAAATATTTAGCTTTTGTAATTTCTACTTTTTTTTCAGAAGTTTTGTAATTTCTACTTACAACCATAGTGGGAAAGGATTCAAGATTATATTTTTAAACTTGAAAATAAAAATAAAATTTAAAGCTATATTTGTAAAACTAGAAAATAAAAATTATAATAAATATGAAAATTGTTAAAAATTATTATTAATATATATATGTGAGTGAAAATTTCTAAAATAACATAAATATGAAAATTGTTAAAAATTATTATTAATATATATATGTGAGTGAAAATTTCTAAAATAACATTAAATTGATTTTTTTTAACTATATTATTGTTTCAAAATAAATTTTCTAACTAATTTAAAATAATATGTAAATCAATATGATAGATGGAAAGATAAACAAAATGGTTGAAAAGGAAATATAGGTAGAAATATAGGCTAGAAATATTGAAGTTGTATTAATTAAAGATAAGTTTGTAAGGCTTGATTTCAGGTGTTATTAATAATGGTATGATTGATGGCATGCTAAGTAAACATGACTAAAAGTACATGGTGACCAACTTCCAAGTGGTATGTCGCAAAATGACTAGGACAATGTACTAGTGTGGAGAAGGAGGATCAAGGTATTCTTACCTTGTATAGGCGAATGATCGATGAGGTGTTGCATAGCAAGCTTTAGCGGAGGACAACATGATTCTCAATGTTGCATAGCTTGTGTTGTTTGTGGCAAGGCAACAATGTTGATAAGTGCATTGAAGATATGCAAATGCTTGATAAATTAGGGATATGATTGAGCTCCAGGGACTATCAAGCGTTGGACTAGATGGATGACAACATGATCTCATGTTGAGGAGTCAATTGCTCATATGTGCATGGCTCAAGGGAGGCAACAAAAGGTTTCCTATGGTTGGGTGGCGATGACGTAGCATCACATATGGTTGAATGAGCACTCTAGAACATTCTATAAGTATAAGGTGCATGGCTTGGGTTTAGTCAAGACATGTCGATTAGGTGTATTTTGAGTGGTTGATGTCCATGCTCAATTAGCAAGGTCATGTTGTTGAATTGTGACAAGGATCCTTGGGTGGTACGGGACACTCCATCAAAACACAAAGTCTAGCCCTATGAAAATTGGTATTAAAGTTGCATTCGAATGTGGAAATTGTAAAAGCGTCTTCACCTCCAACACCTCTTTCATCATATGAGGCAATGGGATCATGTTGATGAGGACATCAATGATTCAAGAGGGGGAGGACCTAACTTGAGGTTCCATTGACAATTGCATGTCAGGAAAACATGAATAAGGGTGCATGGTGAGTCTACAATTTTGATAGCCTTAGTGAGTGAATCGAGGGTGGAAAATTGCAAGACAATTAGGATGATGTATTAGCATATGCTAGGAGTACCAAGGAAGTCTTTCCTTGCAAGAGAAGAGGATTGACAAGGTGCTACATAATAGGCTTCAGTGGAGAATGACATGATTAATTTGGTGGATTGTGTGTGTTTTCCATGGCAAGGAAATAGTGTTGATACGTGCATTGAAGATACATGAATGCTAAATTCATCAACAACATTATCTTCATGGACTATTATGTGTTGGCCTAGATGGATGCCAACATGGTCTCATGTTTAGAAGTGGGTTGTTAAAGTATCCTTGGCTTGGGAGAGGTGACAAAAGATTGCCTCTGGTTTGGTGGCAATAATATAGCGTCACCTATAGTAAAAGGAGCACTCAACATTATCCAAGTGCAAGGTGCTTGGCTTAGAGTCAATCAAGACAAGTTGGTTAGATATATTATGAGCGATACAAGTGGTTGATGACCATGCCCAACTAGAAAGATCACATTTGTGTTACATGACAACTAGACTTTTTGAATAGTATGACATGCTTAAATATAATTAAAATTCTAAACCGTGACAAAGTCCTTATGGATAGTATCACACTTCTCCCTCTTTAAATAAAAAGAGGATATATAAGTTATTCTAGTAGTAATATTGTTATAGTATTAAGTGGTCACATTTGTTTACATGTTTAAAGGTTTTTATGATTATGTGTAATATTTAAAGGAATATTAATGTTTTTTTTAACTATACCAATAATGTAAAATATTGTCCAATATTAATGACTTTGTGTACATGTAGTGGGACATCAACAAATTTATATGGATTGATTTATTTTTAACTTGTAATGTCCCTTCTTTGGAAATTTTATCAAAATGGCCAATTCTTCAATTCTTTCACAATGTATTCAAATTCATCTTTTTACAACTATAGTTATATGGATTCAATTTATCCAAAATTTCTCCAAGTGCTTTCAAACTTGGTGAGGAAGGTCCTGAGGGGTTATGGGACATATTAGCACATCTATCAGACATATAATCAATTGATATACCCAACCATGGTCTGCAATTTGCAAGGGAATAAGTTTTGAGACAAGACTAGTCAATTTGGGAGGTGGAAATCCCCTCTGGGTTTTGGAACAAATCTCTTCACAACACTGTACAAACTTCACTAATGGTGGGTACGATACTTGGCTATATTATCAAACATTAATTCAAGTATATTTGAAGCATCATATGTGGTTTTGGGGTCGAATAGGTATCCAAGGGAACTCCACGAATTTACTAGTAATTTTGAGGTTCCAACCCCCAATGGTAGATGACTCCAAATAGCTCCAAATGCTCTTGAATTGTACAAGAAGGTGTATGAGTGATACAATAACTTAATTATAATGTTTAGGGGTATATTATGGCCTTCCAATTACTTCTGCAAGTCTATATCAAATCCTAATTAAGATAGATGTTTTAACTAGCAATTTTGGGCCTCAAATCCCCACCGGGTAATTGCCGGAATGGCTTCCCAAATGTGCAGAAACTCACTCGAATTCTCAAATTGAAGCAGTGTATGTGTAGAAGACATTATGAGAGACTCATATGCAAAACCAATCGAACTCCCATGGCTGTTATCACTTCTTTCAATCATATATTAAAAAACTAGTTTTGGACCCTTGGAAAATGAGATGTAGTTTGCTCCAATTTCTATGAAATTCGACCCAATGGCCACAAATTCTCATTTATTGAATATGAAACCCCTAATATGATTTAATGACATTCCCTTCATTCATAAATCATCAATAGTTTACACAGCCATTCAAATCTATCAATATTATAAGAGTTTACAACAAGGAGATGGGGAAATGGCATTGTTTCTTTATTATTGATCAATAACAAAGAGATTTCTTGGCCTTTCAACCTGAGAACTTTATGAACATAGAGAGAAGAGAATTTACATAAGAATACAAAATACTGGAGCAAGAGGAGCTCCCTCAAAAAGATAAATGGATCACCAAGTGCGACTCACTCCACTAGGCTGAAATATGGTGAAAGAATGTGAGATGGGAGGGGGAATGCGCTGAATCCTGAAGTGTCCACAACATGTTGTAGCTACACCTGTATAGTATAACTCCATTGAAACTCCTTGAAATACCTGAGTGGCATCTCCAATCACCAATTAGGATGGGAATCTTTCACCCTCGAAATTGGCTCAAGCATGAACTAGTCACTCACTAGCTCTCTCTCTTCACAACAACAAATTTCACAACTGATCAAAAAAATTCTTCTCATGGTTGTTCCCTGTATTTTATAAACATTAATGGTCGCGTCAGCTTCCAAATACATCCATAAACCAAATCCAAGTCGAATTGGTGTGGTTGCTCATGCTATGCCATTTGGCCTCTCTCTTCACCTTCCATCTTCTCCCAAATTGAGTAGGAACCCATTGGGATTATCCAAATCACATGAGAGCTCTATTAGATGCTCTATCTTGACCTGATATGCCGAAGATGTTAGATGTCAGCCTTCAGATCTGACTTGTGTCATAAGTGTCATAGAATCTCCATCATTGGTGTCATAGATGTCATAAGTGTAAGGGGAATCTAGCCAAGTGTCCATGAAACTCCCCATTTGGATTTAAGTTTTCTCATGTAAGTTACACTTCATCCCAAATTCGAACTATGAAGTATTAACCTTATAATCCATCCAAAAACATTAGGCTTCCCATAGGTTCAAATTTGCAAGAGGAGGATACCATTTAACATAGGAATTCTAGCTTGTGTGGGTCCCACATCCTCCATGTGTCTTCATGATCAATTGCCACTTTCATTTTCCCTTGTATTTATTTATTTATCTCCTTTATTAATTATTTATGCTAGTATAATGTTCAAACATAATTTATTGTCCCGCTTATTCCAAATCTCAAAGCTTCCACCCCCAACCTAGGGAACTAGTGATTTTCCTCCTTAGCAATTATTTGACCTTTAGCATCAATTTGACAACTTTCATGAATATGGAAAATGTGATTTGACCATTGTGACCCAATAAAAAATTTGGGACATTACAAATCCTCCCTTCCCAATATAGGCTTGTCCTCAAGCAATTTCAAACATGGTTGTTGAATAATCTACTTTCTATATGATTCTTTGAAGTTGCCATTGAGCTGCCCACTTTGAGTCTTTGAGATTCCATGAAGATTTTAGAGAGGAACCACCATGCTTGCTGCTACACTACTCTGATTGACATCACCTTATTAAGTGGGGAATCCATATCCCATACTTCTTGTTTCCCAAAGAATTTGAAATCAATGGGACTAAAACTATCCCTGGGTCCCATTGCTTGCATTGCACTCCAACAATTAAGAGTGCTCTCCAACCCATACCATTAGGAAAGAGAATTCCCGGATCCCATTTTCTTGTATGCATTCTTCCAAACATCATGAGTACATAATATATATCATCAAAGTATATAACAACATAATAAAAATGTACATCAAGGAGGTGCCTCGCCAAAACATCATGAAAGTGCTTATACCTCCCAGTGAGTAGACTACCATTTGCCAAGAGCATACATGCTTCAGGTGACCAATCAAATCTGCTCCAACGACATAGGTGAAGATCCCATGTCCTATAATGATTTTCCAAAAGTTTGTGATATGCATCAGAATTTTCAGCCATGTATTCTTTCATCCAAGAAGTGGATGAAGAATCTCCACTCAAATATGAACCCAATAATGAGTAGGAAAAAAAAGGAGACTTCAAATGACTCAAAGAAGTCTCACCCATACATCCATGAATGAGTGAATCATAAAGATATAACAATGTATGTGGCTGGTAACAAAAATGTTCTCCCATCATAAGTCTATTCACCCCAATGTTGGATGAAGTTCCTTCAACATCAAATGAATGAAGTGTTGAGCAAGAAAAACCATGAGTCTTCAAGTGACTCAAATGCATATCATAGGTGCATCCATGTAGATGTGCATCATCAGGAAGTAACAAGGAATGCTGCTGCAAATGTGAATAAGAATGTGCTCCAAATGATATGTAATTTGCATCAATATAATCATCCATGTGTTCTTTCATCCAATAAGTGAATGGAGAACCTCCACCAAAATCTGAACAAAATAAGGAGCAAGGAAAACATGAAGACTTCAAGTGGCTCAAAGAAGTCTCATCAATACACTCATGAATATGTATGTCATCATGTAATATCAGAAGATGTTGCTACCAATAATAATGTTCTTCAATCATATAAATCCTCACCCAAGCGTGGGATGAAGTTCCTCCAACTTCAAATAAACTAGGAAAGGGGCAAGGAACATCTTGAGTCTCCAAGCGACTGAAGTGAACATCATAGGTGCACCCATGGAGATGTGTATAATCATAATGTAAATAAGGATGCTGCTACAAATGTAAATAAGATGGTGCTCTAATAATTCCATCGTCAAAAGGAGAAATAGAATGTACATACTCTTCATGTGCCACCATCAAAATGAAACCTTTCACCCATACTTCATTAGGATGAATGCTGCAAAATATGGAATTGTAGGATATAGGAGAATGAACTAACTCATTCAAATTCGGATTCTCACCCAATCACCTTCAAATTTTTTCCACTGTGTTCGTTTCCCATTTATGCTTCCTTGTCCCTCTTTAACAAATTTTCTCATTCTTTCATCCCACTTTTGAAAGTCACATTTTATGTTTCCCTGTCCCTCAGTAAGTGTCCAAAACCCAGTCAAACCCCAATTACCCACCCAAGTTTTTCCCAACTCAAAATTTTCCTTCTTTAAAACCCTTTCCATTTTTTTTCTACCCATTTCCCTAAATAATAATAATAATAATATGCTTATGGTTGGAACTTGCGTCGGCGTAATAAAACAAATGGAAGAATAAATTGCCGCCGTCAAGACCAAACTCAAAGCTATGGATTAAAAAATTCTTGGCCTTTAGCTTCCGCATTCACCCATGAATAACCGACGATAGCCTGAGTCTTCTGCAGGCACTGGGTCCTCTTCCTCTAGCAAATTTCATGGGCCAAAGCTTTATTTTCTTCGCTTCAATGGTGATGATCCGGCTGAATGGATTTATAGGGTCGAACAATATTTCAGTCTGCATAACACTCTTGATGTCAATAAAGTCCCACTTGCATACTTTCATTTGGAACATGAAGCCCTTCAATGGTTCCGTTGGTACATCAAGGATCATGAAGCGCCACAATGAACATATTTTTGCCAACTCCTTTTGCACCGATTTGGCCCTCATGGTTTTGATGACTTCATAGGAGCACTCACCAAACTTCACCATACTGGCACTGTGCGAGAGTATCAGACCGAATTTGAGAAATTGGTCAATCACACAGAAGGATTGTCTGATGCATTCTACAAGAGTTGTTTTATCAGTGTTCTGAAGGATACAATCCGATGTGAGGTTAAAATGTTCTGTCCCAACACAATGATGGAAATCCTAGGGTTGGTTAAGTTGGCGGTGGACAAGGTCAGGGCTCAGCAACACCCCAAATCCACTTTTGTTGCATTCAGAAATATGGTTCCCCAAAGACCTGCAATCCATCCAACTCCAAGAACCACTCCTTTTAGCCATTTGTCTGAAGTCGAGATGCAGGCACGTAGGGAAAAGGACTTTGTTATAATTGTGATGAGAAATTCACTCGGGGACATCAATGTACTGAACAAAATCTCTATCTCTTGGATGTCGATTCTCTTCCTGCAATTGAAATTCGTGAAGCTTCTCAGGATCCAGTAGATAATCAAGTCGGCATTCAACAACCACCTGTTGACCCTCATTCTCATGTCGACCACCCAAATATATCTCTCCATGCATTAGTTGGAGTCACCACCCCACAAACCATGCAGGTCAAGGGTTTCTTCAAGAAGATCCCTCTTACAATACCCATTGGTTCTGGTAGCACCCATAAATTCATTGACCCTCATATTGCCAAACAGGCTGATTGTTTTGTCTATCCTTGCTCCAGCTTTAACGTCATGGCTGCCAATGGGAACACCTTACCTTGCAAAGGAAAGTGTCACAATGTGCGTATCTCTATTGGAGATTATAACTTGCGCTCTAACATGTTTTCCATGCCCCTTAGAGGATGTGATGTGCTTTTGGGCACTCAATGGTTACACACACTTGGACCCATCTTATGATATTTTGTTGAACTGTGGATGCAGTTTTTAGTAAATGGGAAAAAACATGCATTCAATGGCTTACAACCAGGGTCTCTTAGCATCATCAGTTCACATCGCATGGAAAATATCGTTAAGAATAATTCACATGGTGTCATCGCTCAGCTCCATTTCATTCAGATGCAACCTCCAGCAGTCTCAACTACTCCTTTGGATATTTCATTCTGATGCACCCTTTAGATGCCTAATTTTTCCAAGTTCTTCACTCTTGATAGTGATGCTTGTGACAATGGACTTGGCCCTTGTCCTCTTTCAAGATGAAAATCCCATTTCATTCACAGTCAAATCCCTTTCTAGTAAAAATTTATCCACCTCTACATATGAGAAGGAAATGATGGTTATTTTGCACGGAGTACAGAAGTGGCGACCATACCTCTTAGGGAATGATTTCAGCTTCAACACTGATCACCAGAGTTTGAAATATTTCTTGGAACAACAAGTCTCATCCCCAACACAACAGAAATGGGTTAACAAACTCATGGGTTATGACTATGAGATCACTTAAAGAAGGCTAAGGACAATCTTGTGGCGGATGCACTTTCCCGCACATTTGATGCCCATGTTTATCTCTCATCTATTTATATTCCTATTCCAACTTGGTTACATTCTGTTCAACAAGGCTATGTCAATGACTCCTCATTAGCTAAAATCATCCAACTGTTGGCCAGTAACCCTTCTGTGGTAGCGCATTACTCTTGGGATGGTTCTTCTCTGAGATACAAGTGTCATCTAGTGCTTCCCTAGTGCACAGATCTTAAACATGCGGTCTTTTATAAACTCCATGATTCTCCATCGGTTGGGCACTCTGGGTTCCTCAAAACATATGAGTGGGCACGACGCAACTTCTTTTGGAAGGGAATGAAACAAGAAATTCAACAGATGGTTGTCAAATGTGCTACTTGTCAGTGGCACAAGGGTGAAACTACAATCCTTCCTGGATTGCTCAAACCTTTGCCCATCCCTACAAGGATTTGGACAACTATTTCAATGGATTTCATGGAAGGTATCCCTAAATATGGAGGGAAGACCATAATATTGGTTGGGGTTGATCGAATCTCCAAATATAGTCATTTTTGTTCTCTCATCCATACATATACCACCTCCTTAGTTGCTCAAATTTTCATGGAACAGATATTTCGTCTTCGTGGAATCCCTTGTTGATGTATTTGTAACTTCGAATGTATTCATCTATGTATCTTATGTATTGTAACCCGATGTTTATTCCATGATGTATCTATAATGTAATTGAGTCATGTTGTCATGCCTCGATGTTCCGATCGAGAGGATCAATAATGTAAACAAGTCATGTCAAGTCATTGTGGGTAACCCTCCGATTGTCTAAGGGTTAAAGTCCCCGCAGTTCCAGGGCACTAAGGTTATTAGACTCTCCTAGTAGAGGTCAGCCCTAGTAGGGTTTTAGTCATGCAAGGATTAGTATAAATAGAGAGCTAGACTCTCTATTTAGCACACATCACAAACACACTCAAGTGTAGCACATAGTTGAGGAAGGAGAAGACACTAGGGCTAGATAAGAAGAAGGTTACTGCTGTCGGGAGATCACTTACTGTTTTGGGCTTTTACTATTTTGGTGTTGATTCTATCTATGAGGAAGTTGCAGGGTTTTCTCCATTTATGGTTTCCCCGAGGAAAAACATTGTGTTCATTGTCTCTTGTGTTTGATTGTTGTACTTGTTATTCTCTCAGTTAAAGATCTTAATAATGCTAGCTTAATGTTGAAAAACTAACATGGTATCAGAGCTAACCTGAGAAGAAGACACTGTGCAACTCCGGAAACTAGGGCTTCCTATTTTGTGGATCTCTCTCCACAGATTTTCAGCAAAAGTAGGGTGGAATAACTCTCCTCCCTAGGGCGCATCTTTCTGTCAAAGCAGAATCCAATTATGAGGTTTTTCAGTTTTGGACCTGACACTACTGCCGGGAATTAGGGCTTTTCACAGAAGAGGAATTTTTTAGTGAGCCCAATCCTGGATTGATCTCCTCCCAAAATCGAATTTAGGGATAAATTTCAAGGCATTTGGGTGGACAGAACTCTGGAAAAGCAAAACCCTAATTTGCTCATGATCTAGTACTGCGGGATTTCAACTCCAAATCCAAATATGACATCTTGACCTGGTAAGATCTAAATATTTTGTTTTTCCATTTGAGGTTCTCAGTTTAAGATGTCTCATCATACCAAGCTTGATGAAAATCTTGAGGGAGCTGATAACTTCCGAGCCTGGAAGTATAGGATCTCCCTAGTCTTGGAAGAAATTGAGTTGGACTCCTACATCCATGAGGAGATTCCAATTCCAAAGGGAGATGAGGAAAAGGCCTTGCACAAGAAGAAGTTGGTTATGACAAAGAGGATCATTGTTGATTCTATCAAGGATCACCTTATCCCACAGGTGTCCTCTCGCAAGACACCTAAAGCTATGTTTGATTTCCTAACCGAATTGTTTGAAGGGAAGAACATAAACTGGAAGATGACCTTGAGGAACCAACTGAAGAATGTGAAGATTCAGAATGCAGAGACCATCCAGTCTTACTTCACAAGGGTTTCTCATATCAAGGAACAATTAGAAGTTGTAGATGAAGAAGTGGAAAATGCAGAAATTGCGATGACAACACTGAATGGCCTTCCTAGGTCATGGGATTCATTCATCCAAGGAATCTGTGCCAGAAAGAAGTTAGTCAAATTCAGTAGACTATGGGAAGAATGTTCTCAAGAAGAAGCTCAGATAGCAGCTCGAGAAGAGAAGATGGGAAGTGAAGATCAAGCTCTCACAGCTCACTCCAAGAAACGCAGAAGAAGATCTCATCACTCCAAAGGTAAGGATCCTCATCATAGAGATAACAGTAGAAGGGACCTATCTAAAATGAGATGTTATACATGTGATGAAAGAGGACAATTTGCAAAAGACTGTCCTAAGAACAAGTTTCACTCTCATAAGAAGAAGGGGAAGAAGAGAAGACATCATGCTCATGCTGCAGAAGAACCATCCAAGAAAAGAACCAGATATGAAAGTGAAATTTCTTCAAGTGAAGATGAATATGTTTTCATTTCCATTCTTACGGGAAACATTACTCATGGAAGCATTGATTGGCTTATAGACAGAGGGGCTTCCAAACATATGACAGGATTCAAGGAATCCTTTGTGAAACTTTTAGAACATGAATCACCTCACAAGGTGAAGCTAGGAGATGACTACCAGTATCCAATAAAAGGTAGTGGGGAATCCTCCTATATGCTAGACTCTGGAAAGTCTATAACAATGAAGGAAATTTTGTTTGTGCCAGGACGCAAGAAGAACCTCCTCTCCATATCTGCACTAGATGCAAAAGGAATGAGGGTTGCATTCATAGATGGTCAAGTCATCATGTGGCCAAAAGGAAAGACTATCGATGATGCGATGGTGATTAGAGAACAAGAAGGAGGATTGTACAAATTAAAGGGCCATCCAGAACAAGCATTGGTCCATGACACAATAGAGCCAAGTGAACTTTTGCATAGAAGGCTTGCACATGTGCATTATAGAGCACTTCCAATTGCAAGAAAAGTTGTTGCAGGTCTTCCAAAATTCCAAGCAAAACATGCCAGAATACATTTCGAAGTTACAAATACATCAACACTCCCTCTTAACTAGAAAGGTATTCTTTCGACATAGTTTTCAGCATTGGTCTTCTTCTCTGCATCAACTGGATCAACTCGTCATCTTCATCTCAAGTCTTCTAAGTCTTCAAGTCATCTTCATCTTCAAGTCATCATCAATATTTGAATCTGGATCATCTCTCAATCTGGATCATCATGGGACATCATCACTCAATCTGGATAATCACTGGTCATCATCACTAGATTTGGATCATCACTTGATCTGGATCATCACTGGTCATCATCACTGGATCTAGATTATCACTTGATCTAGATCATCACTGCTGGATCATCATCATTGGATCTAGATCATCACTGGCCATCATCACTAGATCTGTATCATCACTCGATCTGGATCATCATCACTAGATCTGGATCATAACTTGATCTGGATCATCACTGGCCATCATCACTGGATCTAGATCATCATCACTAGTGCTATCTCATGATTCTTCTCATCACAGGAAGTTCTATAGAGCTAGCCCTTTTTCATGCTGGTTTTAGGCCTAGTCTCCATGTAGGTCTTTCTTTAGCACTTGTATCTGACACTAAGTCGAAATGGCCTGCCCAGCACTTACATCTGACCTACTCATCAGAAAGGCACACCCAACACTCACATCTGATCATGTAGGAACCAATCCTATAATCATATCAGAAAGGCCCAGCACTCACATTCACCAGCATGATAGGAACTCAAACTACTATCATCTGTGAAATGGCTCAGCACTTACAACCACCAGCATGATAGGAACCCAAACTACTATCATCTGTGGAAAGGACACTGCACTTACATCTAAGTACGTGGGAACACATCCCTCAGTCACATCAGAAAGGCTCTGCACTTACATCTGAGCACATGGGAAGGCATCCCTCAGTCACATCAGAAAGGCTCTGCACTTAAATCTGAGCACATGGGAACACATCCCTCAGTCACATCAGAAAGGCTTTGCACTTATATTTGAGCACGTGGGAACACATCCCTCAATCACATTAGAAAGGATCTGCACTTATATCTGAGCACGTGGGAACACATCCCTCAGTCACATCAGAAAGGATCTGCACTTATATCTGAGCACATGGGAACACATCCCTCAGTCACATCAGAAAGGCTCTGCACTTATATCTGAGCACGTGGGAACACATCCCTTAGTCACATCAGAAAGGATTTGCACTTATATCTGAGCACGTGGGAACACATCCCTCAGTCACATCAGAAAGGATCTACACTTATATCTGAGCACGTGGGAACACATCCCTCAGTCACATTAGAAAGGCTCTGCACTTATATCTGAGCACGTGGGAACACATCCACCAGTCACATCAGAAAGGCTCTGCACTTATATCTGAGCACATGGGAACACATCCCTTAGTCACATCAGAAAGGCTCTCAGTCCTAGACTGAGGATCCTTGGTACCTCACCAGGTATCTCCATTCAAAGAATGGCAGTAGCCCTTATATCTGACACTAAGTCAGAATGGATTAGCACTCATATCTGACATGGGAGGAACCTAATCCTTTAGCCATGACAGAATGGCTTCAGCCCTTACATATGATCAAGTGGGAACACATACCTATGTCACATCAGAATGGCCATGAACTCATATCTGATCATGTGAGAACAAATCTCACGGTCATATCAGAATGGCCCTCAGTCATAAATTGAGTTTTCTTGGTACCTCACCAGTTAGATCCATTCCAAAAATGGCAATAGCCCTTATATCTGATCATGTAGGATCCAATCCTACAGTCATATCAAAATGGCTTAGCACTCACATCTGTCATGGAAGGAATCAATCCTCTCACCATGATAGAATGGCTCAGCCCTTATATCTGACCTGCTCATTAGAATGGCTACGGATCTCAGCACTCATATCTGTCATGGAAGGAACCAATCCTCTCACCATGACAGAATGGCTCAGCCCTTACATCTGACCATGGGAGGAACCAATCCTCTCCCCAGGTCAGAATGGTTATGGGACTCATCACTTTCCCTTGGAGGAAACCTCGATCTGGAGAACACCAAGTTTCTCCCTGAAGTACTCAAACTTCACTCTAGCTAATGGCTTTGTCAATACATCAGCTATCTGTTCCTCCGTTGCAACATACTGGAGCTTCACTGCTCCCTTTTGCACCATATCCCTGATATAGTGGTACTTGATCTCGATATGCTTCGACTTGTCATGGAACATTGGATTCTCTGACAACTTCACGCAACTCTGGTTGTCACAATGTATACAAGTAGCATCCAACTGGAGATCAAATAGATCAGACAGTAGCTTCCATAACTAGCTGAACAAGCTGCGACATACTCTGCTTTAGCTGTACTCAGTGCCACACAGGATTGCTTCTTGCTAAACCAAGAGATCACACCTGATACCATACTGAAGCAACACCCTGAAGTGCTCTTCCTATCAATGGCACTACCTGCCCAATCTGAATCAACATAAACCTCTAGGTTAATCTTTTGATTCGCATCGTACTTGAGCCCATAATCAAATGTACCTTTCAGGTACCTCAGAATATGCTTTGCATTAATCAAGTGAACATTTCTTGGATCTGTTAAGAACTGGATCAAGGTGTTCACAACAAAGCAAATGTCTGGTCTCGTGTTCGTCAGGTACATCAATGACCCAATCATCTGACGATACATCGTAGCATCAACTGAATTTGATGAAGCATCACTCAATAGCTTCAGGTTTGATGCCATAGGTGTGGCCATAGTCTTGCAGTCCATCATCCCAAACCTCTTCAGGATCTCTATTGCATACTTCCCTTGTCCAAGAAATATTCCATCCATACTCTACCACACTTCCATACCTAGAAAGTAATGCATCATCCCTAAGTCCTTCATTTCAAACTCGGCAGCAAGCTTTCTCTTCGTATCAGCAATCAACCCATCCATACCTTTCACAAATAGATCATCTACATATAGTAGAAGCATCACTGGGTTGCCATCCTCAACCTTGTAGTAAAGGTTGGAGTCTGCTTTACTCTTGGTAAAGCCCAAACTAGATAGAAAGCTGTCAATTCTGCCGTACCAGGTCCTGGATGCCTGTTTTAATCCGTACAGGGCTTTCTTCAATCTGCATACATGAGACTCTGTCATGTGTCTCAAAACCAAGTGGCTGTTCTACATACACTTCCTCTTCCACTACACCATTCAAGAAAGCAGCCTTGACATCCATCTGGTGTATCTTCCATTTCATCACTGCAGCCAGAGAAAGTACTGATCTGATGGAAGTGTATCTGGCTACAGGTGCAAAGGTTTCTTCATAGTCTATTCCTTCTTTCTGAGATAAACCCAAGCCACAAATCTTGCCTTATACTTTTCAATGCTACAGTCTGCAGCATGCTTGATCTTGTAGATCCATTTGGAAGTTACAACTGACTTCCCTTCTGGTCTTGGGACAACATCCCAAACATCATTCTTCATGATCGATTGGTATTCTTTGATCATAGCATCCTTCCATTCTTTCCCTTCTGCTGCTTCTTCATAACTGGAAGGTTCTTTATCAATGAAATCACATAGTAAAGCTACATACCCGGAGCAGGATCTGGTCCTCTTTCTTTCTCTGTGATTTTCTTCTGGAGCCCCATATCTTTCCACACCTTGGATAAGTTCTCGTACCCAAGTAGGTTTCCTCTTATGAGGATTCTTCTCCAGAGGTGGATCTACAGGTCTTTGTGGTTCTTCAAATTCTCTATCTTCTTCCTGAGCTTCTTCATTCATGGTTGTATCATGAATTCTGGGTGCTTCTACTTCTACTTCTTCAGGTTCTTCAGGAGGTATCTTTTTGTATTTGTTGTAAGCTGTGTCTTCATCAAATGTCACATCCCTGCTGATGTCAATCTTCTTGTATCCTGGGAAATATATTCTGTAAGCCTTTGAGCTTTCAGAGTATCCCACGAATATACCCTTCTTTCTTGAAGGATCTAATTTTGTCATTTTCTCCTTTAGGATGTGTATGTACACAAGACAACCGAATATCCTGATATGGCTGACTTCTGGTCTTTTGCCGGAGAAGACTTCTTCAGGAGTATTGTTCTTGAGTAATCTATGTGGAGTACGGTTCTGTACATACACCACTGTTCTGGCAGCTTTAGCCCAAAGATGCATAGGAAGGTCTTGATCATGGAGCATTGATTTTGCAACTTCCATGATAGTTCTATTCTTTCTTTCTGCAACCCCATTCTGTTGTGGATTATAAGGAGTGGACAACTCCCTCTTAATCCTTGAGTCTTTGTATAGCCTCTTGAATTCATTTGAAGTGAATTCTTCGCCATTGTATGATTGAAAAATCTTGATCTTCTTTTCAGTATGGTTCTCGATCAAGGCTTTGAATTCCTTGAATTTGCTGAATACTTCATCTTTGTTCTTCATGAAGTAAACCCATGTCTTCCTAGAAAAATCATCAATAAAAGAAACATAATATGCATATCCGCTTAGTGAGTTTGATGACATAGGACCACATACATTGGAGTGGATGATTTCCAAGATTCCTTTTGCTTTGCTTTCGCTACTTGGAAATGTCTTCTTTGAATTCTTTCCCTTCGCACATCCTTTGCAGACCCCATCATGTTTTTCTTGGATTTCTGGAAGACCTTCAATAGCTTTGCTTGAAATAGGTAGTGCTCTGTAATGCACATGTGCAAGCCTTCTATGCCAAAGTTCACTTGGCTCTATTGTATCATGGACCATTTCTTGTTCTGGATGGCCCTTCAATTTGTACAATCCTCCTTCTTGTTCTCCAATTACTACCACATCATCGATAGTATTTTCTCTAGGCCACATAATGACTTGACCATCTATGAATGCCACCCGCATTCCTTTTGCATCTAATGCTGATATGGAGAGGAGGTTCTTCTTGAGTCCTGGTACAAACAATACTTCCTTCATTGTTAGATACTTACCAGAGTCTAATTTATATGAAGATTCCCCTCTACCTTTTATTGGATATTGGTAGTCATCTCCTAGCTTCACCTTGTGAGGTGATTCATGTTCTGAGAGATTTACAAAGGATTCCTTGAATCCAGTCATATGTTTAGAAGCCCTGCTATCTACAAGCCAATCATCACTACCATGAGTAATGTTACCTGTGAGAGTGGAAATCAAAACATATTCATCCTCGCTTGAAGAATCTTCACTTTCATATATGGATCTCTTCCTGGATGGTTCATCATCCTCTACAGCATGAGCATGATGTCTTCTTTTGTTCCCCTTCTTCTTATGAGAGTGATTCTTGCTCTTAGGGAATTCTTTTTCAAAGTGTCCTTTTTCATCACATGTATAACATCTCAATCTAGATAGGTCCTTTCTATTGTTAGAATGAGAGTTCTTACCTTTGGAGTAATGAGGGTTTCTTCTTCCCTTCTTGGAGTGAACTGTGAGGGCTTGATCTTCACTTCCCATCTTCTCTTCTCAAGCTGCTATCCGAGCTTCTTCTTTAGAGCATTCTTCCCATAGTCTACTAGACTTAAATAACTTCTTTCTAGCACCGATTCCTTGGATGAAAGAATCCCATGACCTAGGAAGGCCATTCAAAGTAGTCATCACAATCTCTGCATTTTCCACTTCTTCATCAATAGCTTCTAATTGTTCCTTGATCTGAGAAACCCTTGTGAAGTAGGACTGGATAGTCTCTGCATTTTGAATCTTCACATTCTTTAGTTGATTCCTCAGAGTCATCTTCCGGTTTATGTTCTTCCCTTCAAACAACTTGGTTAGGGCATCAAACATAGATTTAGGTGTCTTGAGAGAGGACACCTGTGGGATAAGGTGATCCTTGATAGAATCAGAAATGATCCTCTTTGCCATAACCATATTCTTCTTGTGTAAGGTCTTTTCCTCATCTCCCTCTGGAATTGGAACCTCCTCATGGATGTAGGAGTCTAATTCATTTTCTTCTAGGACCAGGGAGATCCTATACTTCCAGGCTCGAAGTTATCAGCTCCCTCAAGCTTTTCATCAAGCTTGGTATGATGAGACATCTTAATTGAGAACCTCAAATGGAAATACAAAATATTTTATATCTTACCAGGTTCAAGATGTCGGATCTGAAACTTGAGCTGAAATCTTGCAGAGTTGGTTAAGGAGCAAATTAGGGTTTTTCTTTTCTGGAGTTCTGTTCACCCAAATGCTTTGAAATTTGTCCCTAACTTCGATTTTGGGGAGGAGATCAATCCAGGCCTAGGATCACTGAAAAATTCCTCTTCTATGAAAAGCCCTAATTTTCGGCAACAGTGATAGGTCCAAAACTGAAAAACCTCATAATTGGATTCTGCTTTGACAAAAAGATGCACCCTAGGGAGGAGAGTTATTCCACCTTACTTTTGCTGAAAATCTATGGAGGAAGATCCACAAACTAGGAATCCCTAGTTCCCGCAGCTACACAGTGTCTTCTTCTTAGGTTAGCTCTGATTCCATGTTAGTTTTTCAACATTAAGCTAGCATTATTAGGATCTTTAACTAAGAGAATAACAAGTACATCAATCAAGCACAAGAGACAATGAACACAATGTTTTTCCTCAGGGAAACCATAAAGGAGAAAACCCTGCAACTTCCTCAGAGATAGAATCAGCACCAAAACAGTAAGTGATCTCCCAACAGCAATAATCTTCTTCTTGTCTAGCCCCAATGTATTTTCCTTCCTCAACTATGTGCTACACTTGAGTGTGGATGACTTGTGTGTTAAATAAAGACTCCAGTTCTCTATTTATACTAATCCCGACATGACTAAAACCCTACCAGGGCCGACCTCTACTAGGAGAGTCTAATAACCTTAATGCCTCAGAACTGTGGGGACTTTAACCCTTAGACAATCGGAGGGTTACCCACTATGACTTGTTTACATAATTGATCCTTCTAATCGAAACATCAGGGCATGAAAATATGACTCAATTACATTATAGATATATCCCGGAATAAACATCGAGTTACAATACATAGGATACATAGATGAATACATTCTGAAGTTACAAATACATCAACAAACCATAAAGGAGAAAACCCCACAACTTCCTCGGAGATAGAATGAGCACCAATAGAAAAGGTAAAACCCAAAAACACAAAGATGATCTCCAACAACTTTTCTCTCTCTCACTTGTGCGAGCTCCTCTTCTCTCACTCATGCGCTACAATTGAGTGAGTGTGTTTCAAATAGAGAATATTGCTATCTATTTATACTAGTTTTCCACTTGACAATTACTCACCAGGGCCAAACTCTCTAGAATAGTCTAATAACCCTAGTACCCATCAACTGTGGGGACTATTTCCCTGACTTACAATGGAGGGTTAACCTCTATGACTGTAGATGACTTGATTACATTAATGATTCTCCTGATAGGAACATAGGGGTACAAAGAAATACAATATATAAAATATACAAGTGAATACATTCTGAAGTTACAAACACATCAACAATTTGTAGGGAATATATTGAAACAAAAATGACTATGAAGGAATTTAAACACATGGACAAGCTATATCCAGATACTGAAACCATTCAATACCAGTCAAACAATCAATTGTAAGAATGCTTACACCCTCTATAGCAAACAATGTTTTCCCCAGTGCTTCTCGGACAATATCTTGCTCGATCATGTTCTTGACAAACTCTTACTCTCCCCAAAGGGAATTTTCATTGCAATATATATCAATGAAGAACCCATTAATCATTCAACTAGCCTGGATGCCCAATCAGCAATAGGTATCTACAATCTTACAAACTTGACACTAATTGTGTTGACAAAGCATGTATTGGAGAGATGATCATATTGTTCTAATACCACTTCCATAGATCTGCCATGGGGCAGTATTCCTATTAGACTACAACTTTAGAATAGTTTTATGTAGGATCCATCCTCACACTTGACAGTTCATTAGTTACCAACTTCTATTAGAGCTAACATAAAACACAATCAAATGACCAAACCTCTTTTCTAATGATTCCTCCAACCATAGCTTGAAAGAGTGCATTCTTCACCTCAATGAGTATACCATTTGCATATTTTGAACTTTTGGCTACATCTATAACTCTAGGATGTTTAGATATATATAGGAGTATATAGAATATTTTTATTTCTTCCGTCTCATAGCCACCCTTTAATATTTCATCAAATGAAAATTTCTTTTCGTATTCCCCTTCTCCAGAACTTAGAAAATATTAGTTAAGGACCAAGGTTATTTAATACAATCACATACATAAGATTACAATTACTCTTGTCATCCAAACAATTCCACAAAGTAGTTATAGTTGGGCAATGGAACTATCCAAACAAATGCGTAAAAAAATAGCAGAAGGAAAATATAATTGCACGTGATGAGAAAACACATAGTAGTAAAAAAATAAGTAATAAGTAATAATGTATTTAGGTGTATGCCAAAAATTAATGCCAGCAAAAGCTCCAATGAGGGCATTTTCTACATCATAAAGATCCTGCCTTACCTGCATTCCAAAAGGACTTCAACAGTGATGGTATGAGTCACTACTTAGTTTAAATGTTCAATATATCTATGAATTACATGCAATGAATTATATTTTGGAAATGGAAAAAAAAAACACCTTAAGCTGGAAGAGATTTTAATATAGATATTGCATCGTTATCCTGACAGTTCAGATAGATCAACAATTGTAACATGTACTAATACTAAACATGGATTAGATTTAGAAAAAATAATGGTCAAAAAGTATATTGAAAGAACTTTTTCATGAACCACAAATTATGGCAAACATATGGCATAGCAATGACGTGCATAACAAACGCAATAAGTGGGGTCAAATCACGGAGGATAAAAGGTAAATGTTACATACAACTAATGTGTTTTTTTTTCTTATTTTCACTATTTTATTCATTTTTCCAGAAGAGCAGTTAGTTCAACCTCCTTAAAGGGTTTTTAGACTCTTATATATATTCACATTTGGAAGGTGGTTAACGTTTAGGCATTTTGATTGGAAGCACTTATTGTGGCAGCGAATCAACTCTTCATCTCCATCCAGCAAATCTAGGTCACTACCAACATTGCTAGTGATGAGATCTTTAGCAACCTGTCACATATCATTCAATTTAATGTATACAATATATTGCTAATGTGTGATTGAATCAATTATGCTTATACTAGTTTTATGACTGTTGATTATCAAAGATTAAATTGTTTGTAAATGATTGGTAGTTAGTAGTTTAAATTTTGATTCATTCTTCACTCAAGATGTAATTATTTCATTTGGTTTCTTATTGTAGGACGGTCGAAGATGGAGTTTTGTAATATGTTTCCTTTCTTCATAATATGTGTGGACTATCATATAAGGTTCTAGTATACACCTTCTAATGATACCCCCCCCCTCCCTGTGATTGGAAAAACACCAGTCCAAATGAAGAGGCTCGCCAACCATGACAAGGGTTGGCCTACCTATAATTATCATGTGAATTTCATTTGTGTAGATTAATGTGATAACAAATTGGTGTCATTGATGGGGAATTCATTAACCCTCTTAGATCAAAATGACATCAAAGATATTTTCTTTATCAATTTATATTTTTTCATTTCACTTGGTGACCTAATTAATTGTAGGAATTAATCGCTTTGGAGAATACTAGAAGATCACTGAGATTAGATCCTATGCAAGGTATAGTTTCGGGCCTCAACTAACCATGTCACTTGTTATAGAAAAAGAAAAATAAATCATCTTAGATTCTATTATATTCTCCACTATCATGACTACCTCTCAAGTAGTCACTTCACTATCACCTACAACTAATACTATAGCGAGTGAATCCACGGTAATTCCTTCTCTTGTTGGTAAGTTTTGTGATAATGTCATCTTCATCACCTTTAGTCATTTTTTTCTAGTGTTAGTTTAGACTCAAGTTAGTACAATGGTAGTTCTAGTAGTTAGGTTACAATTACTGTTTATGTTCCCTTGATATTTGGATATATTTCTAACTAGCTTCATAACATGCCGGTAGGTTACTATACAAAGTGGCTTTTGAATTTTGCTAATAACAATGAAATATCTGTCAATGATCATTTGAGTGCATTGTTGAAATTTGTGGATGAATTAGAAGTCAAATATGAAGATGTGGTAATGAAAATGTTTGTGCACATTCTTAAAGGGGATGCACGAACATGGTGTAAGTCTCTACCCAATTCCTCCATCGATGGATGGAAATATTTTAAAGGAGATTTACATAAAAATGGGATTACAAACATGATAATGAATTATTATTGGACGTGTTTCCTTCAACTTGAAAAAGTGAAAATGAATCTATTTCTAAATTCAATAATAGTATTGCTAAGCTTTACACTAAAATTTATAGTCATATACATCCTAATGAAAAATATGCTTTACTTTATTACTTTAAAGAATTCAATGAATCCTTTAGTTTTTTTCTTGGGGAAAGGGATGTGAGGAACTTAGAGGGCTGTATTGTTGTTTTAGTTAAGATAGGAAATAACATGGTTTTAGCGAAAGAAAATTCAACGTAAATCCTTCATAATCTTTGATAAAAAAGGAAGAACAATTCAAATGTCAAAGAAGGAAAGTCAGAGTGAAATTGATGAGATGTCAAAAGTCTCATGGAACTATTGCAAGACTTTAACAACAAGATTCTATGTCTAGAAAAAGTCTACAAAATCAGTAGGCTGCCCCTATAAATTAGTGATTATTTTGTTGAAGGAAGCCCCCTCTTAGAAGAAATTTTCAGCTTGAAAAGAAATTTGACATACATAAGCTTATGCATTGTTTAACCACTATTGTTGCTTATGTAATTTTCCCAAAAAAAGAAGCAGTTTCATCCATGTAATTTGCTTATGTAAATTGTAATTCTCCCAAGAAACAACATGTATGTTGTTTTGGTGTTTATACAAACAACATACATGTTTCCCACAAATTAGTTGGAATACATTTATGAACAACAAGATGATTCCTTGAACATGTTTTCCTTTGAATATTTCGTATGCCAGATATCAAGCCAATAAGAGGGAATCCAAGAAAACTTTTTTACCTTTAAATTTGGTTTAATTCAATTCATGAAAAAATTAAAGTGCCCACTAGTGTGTATTCCCATGGAATATAAATGACACCATCTCCGGTGAATAAAGTGAACTCAAAAGCAACAACCATAGTGACAAAAATCACAAAAGATTATGTAAAGAGAAACAAAGAATCTACTAGCCAACCAAATAACCAACTCATACTAAAAATGACACTCAACAATTGGTTTCCCCATAAAAGTAGGATTCTTTACTCATGCTCAATCACAATTATGTGTGGTAAGTGAGATATCAAAGATAAATATTTCAATGCTACTAACGAAATTCATTTGTTTTCCTAGTCAAAAGGATGTCGTCAACAAGTTCTTGATTTTGGGTGATTCCATAATTCCTTCAAATGATCACCCTCTGGTATGTCTTGGTATGAAAAAAGTTAATAGCCCCTCCTTTTTACGTTTCATTGCTTGTTAGTGATCTGTTACTTAAGAATTGCATGTTGGACTCAGTAGCATCAATTATTGTTATGACTATGTAGGTGAAAGGTCTAGATCTTAAGTAACTGCAAGGGTAGTTTTCACTTTCCTTTTCCCTTTCATTTGGAATTTGATTGTACAAACAATATGGATGAATATGAGGCTTTATTTATAGGTCTTAATTAGGGATGAAAAATGGGAATAAAAATATTGAAAGTGGTTCTTTATTCTAAGGTGATATAAAATTAGGTAATAGACTTCTTTGAGGAAAAGAGCCCAACGATCAAGACATAGAGGGATGAAGTTTGGGATGAGATTGAATGATTTGAATCATTTTCCATCAATGAAATTTGGAGGGTCCAAAACCAAATGGCATACTCTATGGCTTCATATGCTACTTGCTTTCATCATGCATGGTTATTCCTCACACACAACATACAGTTGAGGTAGTGTTTTAGATCTTTGTCTCACATAATAATGGATGCTGGTAGTTTGGATAAACAAAATTGATTTGGCTAAACAAGTACCAGAGATAAATATTGGCTTTGAAGAGACTGATAGGATCATCAAAGTTGGTAAGGGGTGTACATAAGAGAAAAGGAAATTGAAATCCTTGGTAAGGGAGTACAAGGATGTATTTGTGTGGTATTATGAGATTTAAATACCTATGATACTAAGTTGATAAATCATACAAGTCCATTTAACAAGGATGAAATACCATTCAAATAGAATAATTAAATATGCATGAACCCTAACACAACTCTGGTGATATAGAGAGAGTTACAAAAGCTCACGGATTCCCACTTCATCACCCCTATTAGGTATTCAAACTAGATTTCTAATGTTTTTCCTGTTAGAAATAAGAATGGATATATTCACATTTGTATTGACTTTAGAAATATTAACCTTATGTCTCCAAAATACAATTACCCCCTTCCAAGCATGGAGCATGTCTTACAATATATTATATGATTAGGGATAATGCCCATGTTCGACAAATTCTTTGGTTGCAACTAGGTATCAGAATCCAACTAGCTAGGTTGAATTAAAGGAGGGTTAAGTTAGCCTTTTCAAGTATAAATAAGGAAACTTCTCATTTGTAATCAAGATCATGGGATCAAATAAGATACTTTTTCTCTTTCTTCTTGTGTAATGGGTTAATCAAGTGGTGTGCACCTCCTTTCTTGGAAAGTTCTAGGTTTTTTCAAGGGTAAAGTTGATGCATGAGGTCCCTTTACTATATTTCAAAGCTTGTCTAAGGTAAAAATATTCTTTGTTGTCAATGTTTCTATGTGATTGGGTCTATTAGTGAATGGACAAGGAAAATGAGATAATCACAAATGAATGGGGCCTATATCCTTGTGAACTTAGCAACTAGATTCTTCAAGTTTTGATTGTTGAATAAAATGTGAGGAAGGAAAGATCAATCAGATTTCCCCTGAGTATTTTTGCAAAACGTACATGAAACAAAGCTATGTTGGCGATACTAATTATAATTTTTTGGTACAACTTACCTTGTTTTATGGAGCTTGGCACTGCCTTCTTTTGCTTTACCTTTCAAAACATCTTTCAACATACTACATATATTTTCCTGTTGCAATAATTTCATGTTAGGACCCATCAAATAAATATTTGCATGTTTATGAAAATAAAAAAACGAAGCTTAAAAAATGCAGTCTGAGTAGTTTGTCTCAATGAATAAAAACAACAATAATAATGAACAGTTTATAGTTGATGAACATTTTTAATTTAACATGTAAATTACAATAATGTTCAAGTAAAGTAATTGGTAATAAGAGATCACATGAGGAAACATGAAGAACCACAAAACTATGTATATAAGGCCATCGATCACATCAAAATACCAATTTTTCCTCTGAAATATGAAAATGTTTCCAAAGGCTATCTGTAACAAGTTACAATGGATGAGTCAAATAGAAATAGTAAAATTTAAACACTACAATTATAGAAATAATTGTTTTTAATGTATAATTCCTTACCATTGATTGAGCTCCTCTCTTTTTCGAGAATAGTTTAATATTCTCTACTAAACAGGACCAACCACATGAATGTGGAAGCTCTTATGGCACCTCCCCCCCCTCACATCATTCTCAATTCCCCAAACCTAATGCATCTACTTGCAAATAAAAATTTAGTGCAAATTCATTCATTCAATAGCTGAAAATAAAAGAACTTTCATTAAACCATTCATTAAACCATTCATTCATTCAATATCTGGAAAAAATCATTAAACCATTCTTTCATTCAATAGCCGATAAAACCATTCAGTAAACCAATCATTAAAGCATTAATTAAACCATTCATTCATTAAATAGCAAAAAAAAACATGCACGACATTCTATTATAAAAAAGAATTACTCAAAATTTCTTCAGTCACTTCTTTTTTACTTTTCTTCTCTTTACAAAATGAGCAAGAAGCGCACCTTCCAGAATTTGTTTTTTGGTCTCCCTAGTAGATTGCTCGCCACATGGATCTTGCGGCAAGGGGCTCAAAATTGCTGCAATAATGTGAAAATGTTGCATTAATTTTTTTTATTTTTATAATTACAAGTATTTCATTTAAAAAAACATTACAAAGGTGTTTCTTTACCTGGTGTGGGCACATCATGTTCTTCATTATCCTGTCCAGGCTCAACCTATATAGTGTGACCATCTACATGTTCTACAATTGAAATATGGAGAAGTACAATTAATGGTCATCATTTGCAATTATCTATACAAAACAGTAGCATATTAGTACATTCATTACCATGAATCGAAGCATGATCTTTGACTGGTTGGTGTACATCATCGACATTAATGAGATCATTTCTTTCCTTCTCAAAACAAAATAAACATTTTATGTTGATTGTTGTTAGGATATTTAGACACTTAGGAGTTAGTTAAGATCAACTTGTGTAATATATCCATTAGGTAAAAGTGTGTTTCTTTAGTATGCATTAGTATGCATTTGTAAATATTCTAATCCGATGGTCACGATATGTTCTAGACATAGAATGATCCGACGGTTCAACTTCTCTTAGATCATACCTACCATTGATCTGTGGCTTAACACCTGATTGGTCTATGATCTCTATTTAAATAGCATAGAGGATCCTTGGCTAGTTGATCGATTATGAGAAGCTCATGTAACTTTTTTTCTTTTGCATAATAAATTGCTCCAAGTAGCTATTTGGCTGGGGTCGTGGACTGTTTTCCTCTCGAGGGTTTTAACCACGTGACAAAAATCGGTGTGTTGATCTGTGATCTGTTTGTGTGAAGTGGTATGTGAAGGTGTTCGGTCTTTTGGGAGTACCCTATGTATCCGAACATAGTATCAGAGCTTTTATGAAGAGCCGCTTTCGGTTTTGATCAAGATCTGGAACCGGTGTTGTCGAAATTTTGAAAGGGTTTTTGGTTCTTGAATTTATATGAATTTGTGGCCTATGGGAGCTGTTCCATTACGTCCGGAGTTTCGTTTCCATTGGAAAATAGTTTTCGTTTCACCGAAAACCATTTTCGCTTGCTGCAGAAACACCCATTTCGACAAATCTGAAGGTATAATGTTACAGTGATAGATTTTTTTTTTAAATCTCTCATATTTTATCAGTTTATTATTAGATATTTTATTTTTTAGTCTCGGACTGTTGTTTTCCCTGACTGTGTATGCTCTTTTCCGTGCACCTTGCGCTATCGCGGCGAATCAGAAACAGGAAGGGAAATTTTTTTTTCTTGTCTTCTCGGCTACGTATGCTTTTTGACGTGCACCTTGTGCGATCACGACAAATCAGAAACAACGAGAAAACTTGAAAACATAGAATTTCTGGGTAAGCTAACCAAGATCTAACCCCATTGTGTGGAAAAAGTTTTTTTGTTTTTGTTTTTCATTTTTTTTTTGTGATTTGCAGGAAAAGAAAGCAAGCACGGAAAACGAGAGAGAAGAGTTTTAAAAAAAAAAACCCTTCCTCTTTCCATACTTTTACGTACCTTTTAAACTTAGCTCACTTGGTCCAAAGTTGCTTTACACCTTGATAAGTCTTGAATTCAAGTCTTATCAAGCTACTTTTTAGTGCGTGCAATATCTATTTTCAAGTTACTTTATTGTAAAAATGCATCTCACATAAATAAAATAAAATAAAAGTGAGTCACTTAAGTCTTTTAATTTATTGCCGCACTATTTAAAAGTACATTATTGTAAAAGTGAACCTCACTTATTCTACAAAAGTGATTCACTTCAAAGCAACTTTATTGTAAAGTGATTGTCAAAGGTAGATCTTTGGAAGAGGGGGGTTCTTTTTTTAACTGGTCAAGTTAATATCTGCCACGTCCCTATTGGGGACATCTTCAACATTTCCTTTGATCAAGCATAACTTCATCATTCGGAATCCGTTTTAAGTGCCGTTTTTTTTAAAACCGCATATTTTTTTCGAGCTCTTTGCATCTAAACAGTTAGTTTCTGTTCTTTCAGCCATTATTTTACAGTATGGCCGCCCNAACGCATATTTTTTCGAGCTCTTTGCATCCAGACAATTAGTTTATGTTCTTTCAGCCATTATTTCATAGTATGGCCGCCCCTTGTGATATTATACTTACAAGTTCTAACTATTTCTCATGGAAATCTCGTATGGAGGATGTTCTGCGAAGTAGGGGACTTTTCAGGATAACCTCAGGGAAAGAAACAGAACCCACTGATGATGATAATAAAATTAAATGGGCTAATAGATGTGATGAAGCTCGTGGATTGATTGGGATGTCAATATCTACTGATTTGCGATTCCACATATCTGGAATTGATGAATCTGATAAAGCTTGGGAAAAGTTAGAATCTGTGTTTGGTAAACACAATGAAATTCGGGGTCATCAACTTGAGAATGAGTTGATTTCCTTGAATCCAAATGATTTTTCATGCATTCAAGACTATTTATCTAAGTATAAAACTCTTAGACTATTATGTACCGAATGCAAGATTAAGAAAGAAGACAAACAATGTATTTATCATATTCTTTCAAAACTTGGACCTGCATATTCTGTTTTTGTATCTACATTCTACTCCATGAAAGAATCCTTTCCAGCAGCTAGCTATCAAGAGCCTAGCCTTGAATCCTTTTGTGATTCCTTAATTAGAGAGCAAGATAAGCTCATTCATCTTGGAATAATAACAAAGCAGATACATCTGGGAAAGCCTTATTGTCCCAACAGAAAGAAAAGTCCAAGCCTCCCAAGAAACATAATTCTCGCAATAATAAGCCAAACAACAAGGGTCCCAAACCCTCTCAGTCAGCTCCTCCTTTAAAAAATGACAAAGGATCCAAACAAAAAGGAAAGAAGACTGAGCATCATTGCAATTTTTGTGGGAAAGATAATCATGATGAATCTAAATGTTTTAAGAAGATGGTTGCCTTGGAAGCAGCAATGAAGAAGCACCACATAAGCCTAGATTCGTCTTCAGAATCTAACTCTCATGGACATGCACTTTGTGCTTCTGGTTACTCTTATACTGCATCTTCTTCTTCTGCTTCAAATGAATGGCTCATTGATTCTGGAGCATCTTATCATATGGCTAAGGATCAAGCAATCTTTTCTACTATGCATGAATGTAACACCAAACAAATATTTGTTGGTGATGATAGATCTCTAAGTGTTGTAGGATCTGGAACAGTTCCAGTAGAAAATGGTCATTTCAGTGATGTACTATGTGTTCCAAAAATTTCCTGCAATTTGTTATCAGTCTATCAAAGTACTCATTCAGGTGAAGGTAAAACTGTGATGTTTACACCTCACCAAGTTGTAATCAAGGATTTTAAAAATCCTCAAAATGTCCTTGCTACTGGAACTGTTGATGATATTACCAGGTTGTACAAATTTAACAACTTTGGGTCATCACCTTTTCCTTCCGTTTTTGTTGCTCATAGTGATAACTTGAGCAAACTTTGGCATGAGCGATTTGGTCACTTAAATTATCGCTCATTGCAATAACTATGTAAAGACAATATGGTGACTGGTCTTCCGCTGGTATCTTGCAAGGATGGTGTTTGTTCCGGTTGTGTACTCGGAAAACATCATCAAGACAGTTTTGACAAACGTGCCTCTTGGCACGCCTCGGTTCCCTTGGAGCTTGTGCATAGTGACTTGTGTGGCCCTCTTACATCTGCTTCCTTTTTTGGTTTCAAATATTTCTTAACTTTCATTGATGACTACTCTAGACGCACTTGGATTTATTTCCTAAAACTTAAGAGCGAAGTATTTAACATGTTCTTGGCCTACAAGGCCCTTGTTGAAAAACAATCTGGTCATCAAATT
>LPNX010374975.1:2587182-2607182 GCA_001517045.1 Pseudotsuga menziesii
ATGCTAGTCAGTAAGCTTTATGGCTTCGATAGATCCTTTCAGAGTTTGGATTCGAGCAATAGCAGCCTACTCCACTTTGGTGCGACAATCAAAGTGCCATCAAGCTTGCCAAAGATCCAGTTCTACATCAGCGCAGCAAACACATTGAGATCCACATGCACTTCATCAGAAATCTTGTTCATGATAGTGTTATTGAAGTTCTCTATTTCCCTACAGACGATCAAGTTGCAAACATCTTCACCAAGTCTCTTACATAAGCGAATTTTTCTAAACTTCGGTCTATGTTAGGAGTTCAGGAATGTGTCCTTAAGGGGGGATAGGCTCTAATGCCTCCTTCCTTCTCCTAATAGTGTCACTTTTGTAAATCCTTCAATCCTATCCCAAGTTGTTCTTAAGGGGGGATGTTAGGATATTTAGACACTTAGGAGCTAGTTAAGATCAACTTGTGTAATATATTCGTTAGGTAAAAGTGTGTTTCTTTAGTATGCATTAGTATGCATTTGTAAATATTCTAATCCGATGGTCACGATATGTTCTAGACATAGAATGATCCAACGATTCAACTTCTCTTAGATCATACCTACCATTGATCCATGGCTTAACACCTGAATGGTCTATGATCTCTATTTAAAGAGCATAGAGGATCCTTGGCTAGTTGATCGATTATGAGAAGCTCATGTAACTTTCTTTATTTTGCATAATAAATTGCTCCAAGTAGCTATTTGGTTGGGGCCATGGATTGTTTCCCTCTCGAAGGTTTTAACCACGTGACAAACATTGATGTGTTGATCTATGATCTGTTTGTGTGAAGCGGTATCTGAAGGTGTTTGGTCTTTTGGGAGTACCCTGTGTTCCCGAACAATTGTTTATAACGAATATATTGCATGAGAATTAATAAATTTTCATTAAACTATATAGTTTTTATATACCTGCGCACCAAATGGATCACCAGAAGACCGTGTATGCCCAGACAAGATTTCTTGGCATTCAACAACAACTTCACATCCGTGTTGGAAGCCAAACTTCAAGTATTAGTGAGTGGGCCCTTCTTTGAATTGGTTGGCCTGCATATTTGCATAACGTCATTAATTTTACATTTTGCACTGGGTTAAAACAAAAATAATCTTCTATTTATTATCTGGATGCAGTATCAGGTTTTTGCTACTTACAAATCGTGCCGCCAAATTCGAATAACCACCAAGCCCAAGCTTGTGTTGACTAATTTTATCTAGTCTTTCCTTTATGGCCTTTGATGTGTCTGACATCCTAATCAAGTGTTGAATTACATTAGATTTAATAATAATAAGGTTTACCATTACATTGTGGAATGTATTGCATACCTCCCTATGCCTGGTGGTATCTTTCATGCTTTTATCATAGCCCTCTCTTTTCCATCTTCCACTAGGGATTTCCACTCCCTTGATGGAATCATCAAAGGGCACTCATACCTAGGGTTCTTTTCTAGGTGAACCCTATATTGATCTTGGACAATCTTCATATGTTGTCCAAACCTCTTTAGGACCTTCGTTGTATGGAAGGTATCTTTGCTGAACAGGCCAACAAACCAATTAGTCAGCTCATCCTTTAAATATTTTGTCTGTATGTCCCACCTTGTGCAGATGGTGGGCCCGAAGATCTCCAAGGTCAAATCATTTATATTTTTATAAAATACATCATTTCCTGTAAATCAATCATGCCATCATTAGTTTAAAAAAATGTTTTATCGATATATTACAATAAAATTATAAAAACTAAATTGAACAATCTATAATTACCTGGAATCTTCACTATCTTTATTGGAACGAGTTCCTCGTTCACCAAAAATGTTGTCACTATTGAACTTGTGCTAATGACATAGGAATATCCATGAAATGTTACTTCATCATCAGTATTAGTATCGGACTCTAGCTCCACCCCTTCTTCTGCATGATCTGGTGTGCATCGGTCAGCAGCAGAAGCACCCTCTGCTAGCCTTGGGGGTGTCGCAGAACATGTTGCCGATTTTTCAGTAAAAAACACGAGTGCAGTATGTGCTGCACGTGGAGTGGTTTTCTCATTGGGACCAACACCACCTTCACAACTAGTGTGTGGTTGCAGAAAATCCTATAAATACAAACCATTCAATTATAAGTTCACTGTCATATAAAATTAAAAATTCTAAAATTCTAAATGAATTCATATTATGATTCTACAACTTACTTTCAAGGCTTGAGATATCTGCATCAACACTTGAACCTTTGCTTTGACCTCATCTATCTACAGAATTATGAATAGCAAACAAAGCATATCCGCATGAATTTTTTTCAAGGTATTTTGTAGCAGCTTCACCAGGTCTATAGAAGAACCAATTTTAGAATCACTCAACAACTCGTTGACATCAAAATCTATGGTCTATTGTGTTGTTGTTTCATAAACTGAATACTTTGTCTACAACAAAAATATTTAAAACAATGCTTAATTGTTAAAGAAATAGTCTGAGCAAAAAAATATATTAACAAAAAATATCTATCATGATAGATTCCTAGAATTGCATCTAGGTTTACCTGATGCCTAGATGATAGTGTGTTCTTATCAACAACTGGGGACTTGCCCCAATCATCCACCTGCAAAAAAAGTAGACAACATTATCATAATCAACGCAATCATAAAAACAAAAAAATACATAAAAAATAAACATTATGCTACATGTTATATATGTGTACAATTTTGAGGTACTTAAATTGTAGAATTACATTTAGGTTTACCTGTTTCCCTGAGGCTGCAGTTGTTTGATCAACAGTCAGGTGGCTTCCCTGATCAACACTCTACATGAAATATATATAATATTATATAAACCAAACGAATATACTATTGGAAAAAAATAACAACAGAACTGTTTGTACATATTAAATTTTTACAATGGCATTGATGTATACCTGTCGCCTCGAGGCAGGTCTAGTAACATCTACTGTGAAGGAGGTTCCCCTAACAGAACCCTGCATAAAAAATATACTAATTATCTAACGAAACCAAAATAATCACTAAAACAATTTAATAACATAACATTTTGATGTATACTTGTTTCCTCGAGGATGGTGTACTCCTCTCACCAGCTGTTGGGGTGATGTGCCCTTGATAACCTCCCTGTGAAGTCAACATAGGAAATTTAATAAAAAATTATAATGATCTTCTAACGAAAAATCCTAAAGATGTTAAAATAATTCATAAAAGGTTGAGTAAATTGTTGGATGTACCACATCCATACTAACCGTGTTTGTATCTACTCGATTCAAATTGTAATTAATAAGAAACTCTTCCCCAACAGCTATTTATTTAATGGCACATACAAAGACACAGTTTCCTTCAAGCCCCTCAGTTATGCAGTTGGATTGCTTAAGTGTAGACCCTGGTTGTTCACTTTTTATAAACCCCGCAATATTCTCAGTTTTCTTTGGCCTTTCGTCAATGTACAACGTTGCTCCTTTATTTTGATCTTTGTCTTTCAGTTGTAAATAATTTGCTGAAAACCCATATCTATGCATACTTCGTGTATATTGGACCAGGCACATCCAATCATTGTAGTTGGAATAGGGTCAAACATACTCCATCAATTATGTACATATGTCGTAACCGACTTTATGCCATCCATGCAAAACAACCCCAATCCATGTAATGACGATGATGCAATTCTATATATCCTCTCATTCACACAAAAATCTGTGTTGAATTGAGAAATATCCCTAGGTACCCATTGTTTCATTTAATGTTTGTACCTTAAGGGAATCTCGATGTATCCTATTGTCTCATCATCATAGGAACATGACCCCCCTCCTGCAAGAAAAAATTCCATGTGTTTATTGAATTTTCTTTTGATATTCTGACATCTAGTTGATCTAGCCCTTGTAGACCTACTGGACGCCTCACTTTCCTCTATCCTTCCTAAATTCCCCTCGCTCGAGGAAGACAGGTCTGAAAAATACATATTTGGTTCTACCTGCACCATGGCCGAAAAAAACTTGGCAAATAAGAGAAAAATACCAGCAAAAACTTTGATAGACTTATAAGCATGACATAATAGTGATATCAATATCTTGAATAATATCAATAATTCCCTAGTATAACATTTCATCAAATAGTCCTTTAACAATAGATAGATATCAAGTGGTTCCATAGCTAATGCTTCAGCCAATTTATCTCAAAATACAAACTACGTTTTTGACAAAATTTGTAGTTGTATATTTTTAAATTTATTTTGTTTCATCGCCAAAAATATTAAAGACCTAGTTTACGGATCTCAATATATATAATAAAACCATTTGCTAAGATTTTGTAACTTTTTTTCAGAAGAAAAAGAGGTGTTCCTTGATATTCAATAGTGAATCAAAGGTAACTTGTACATATAAGTCCTAGCAACAAGTCATTCTAGACGTGAGTGGAGATAAGTATCAAAAAATTTCCCAAGGGGAGGGACAAAACCCACAATACCAGGATGACTGAAGCAACAATATCACAGGGAGAAAATAAGGAGCCCAAACAACTTATCTAAGGAGGCATCAAGGGTGGAGAAAACACACTCGTGGGGGATGAAAAAAAAATCTATATCCCCAACTAAAACAAGAAATATGCTAATGTGTCCCATAATCGAAAGAACCAAAAAATACTATGCCACATAAATAAAAAATATCTTAAAACAGTTGTATCATGACTTCCTCAATTATTTCTCCTTATAAAAGTTACAAGAAGGAGATGAGGCCAACCTTCATATTCAATGCTTCCTTGGATAAACAGTCTGCACTCATATTGTGCTCCCTGCAAACATGCCTAAAGTCATATAACCCACAAATTGAAGTCATCGGTAGTATAGCATATATGTCGGATTTAATGGATATCCGATGACAATTTTCACTACATAGATATTGGAAATCCGACGAAGTCTCCTTCATAGAGGTGGGAATTCCCAATATGTAACATGGACTTGCAACTGGACCCAACAACGTATTCATGTCTTGGGGAAAATTGAATCTTGATTGGTGGCATGATATGCCACCATCTTCATTGCTGGACCATGGCCCCATTGATGAATTTTCTATTTTAGGAAAATCAAGACTAGTCTTGATTTTATTTAGGCACTCTTTAGAAGTTGGATGTATTATACTGAATAATGAACATACTAAGAAATAAAATAAATGAGATTTTGTGATCCATTTGGAAATGGGTTAAAATTTCTTTTAATAGCCAAATTTTTAGCTGTGGATCCAATCTACAATCTATTGGATTTTCTAATTCTAATAGAGACACACGGTTTACAACTAAATTTGGAGGATGAAGAGAGATGCATTGCTCTTCTCCTCTCTTTCTACCCTAGCCACCATTTCCTATTTTTTCTTACATAGACTGAAGGCCATGGAAGTGTCCCCTATTCTTGAAGTAGGATCCTTAGGCTTGCATAAGGATCCTAGTTCTTCATATCTACCAAAACTAGCAACAAAGTATGCCCACATAGTCCCTGCTGGCAGGGTTGTGAAGAATGTGGATTTGATATCTACCACTGATATATTGGATTTGTAGCCTAGGATTTGAAGTGTTTTCCCAAAGACACTCTTAAAGTGTTTTAGGGTGTTTTTTACTAATTCTTGTTTGTTGTTTTTTAGTTTTTGTCAATCAGGTAGAGAGGCACACTGCTCAAATTTTGAAGATTTCGATAACCAAGAGCCTCATTCTTTCTTCTACCTTCTCTAGTTTGATAAAAAAAAATTACAACAAACTTATAATCCTTATGGATCCTCTTTATAAAATACCAAAGGAAAAACTCAGAATTCCTAGCTAGTGGATGTTAATTAATATAATACATTTGAAATTTTGTACCATTCCTGTTTATTGTAAAATTAAAAAATCTTCTCTGTATAATTTTGACAATTAACATGCCTTTGTAATTGGAGTGCTAAACATGCAACGCTCAAATAAAATTAACATGCTTTCCAATCAAGTTTTAAAATAGATATAAGCACTTGGAATGACCAATTTAGCAAACTTGAAAGGATTGGATAAAGCATGAGAAAGTAGGTTTTAAAGATTGATAAATCATCAAATATAGCATGTTAAAAAATATAATATGCTAAAAAAACAATATATTGCATATCATTAAATGTCTCATTAGGTTCTTGTTTCTACAAGGTACCCAACTATTTTCTCAATAACAACACACAACCCTAAAAAGAAAACTGTTAAAAAAAGGAATGACATGAAACTGATTTCATATCACCCAAAACAGACTTCTTGAGATTGTCATTGATATAGTCAACTCATAAGGACCAAGACAATGTAGGCATAATTGACATGAAGACCCCTTATCTCTGGCTCTTGGAAGAAAAAGAAATTAATTCAAAAATAGTTTTTCAAATCCGGTGAATTTGACTCTAGCGAACTCTGATTACTATGAAGACCTAGATGCACCTATAATGGAACCAACATGATAGAGTCTAGATGGATCTTAAGTTTTAACCCTCTGAAGACCCCATACCTATGGCTCCTGGAAAAAAGAAAACTACTAAAAATAACAGTTTCTCAAATATGGTGAAAATGACTATAATAAACTCTTATTACTGTGAAGAACCAACAAGACAGAGCCTATATGGATCTTACCCCTATGAAGACCCTATACCTCTGGCTCCTAGAAAAAACAAACTACTAGACATAACAGTTTCTGAAATAAAGTGAAAATGACTCTAATAAACTATGATTACTGTAAAGATCTGGATGCACCTGTAATAAACATGACAATATAGATGGATCTTACCCCTCTACTTGTGTAGGAAACATAGGGTTTAACAATGGTGACTCAGGGGGGTGACACCCTCTTGCAAGGTGTTGAGAACCATGAGGTCTCTGTAGTTTGAGGCTCTAAAAACTTATTCATGGAAATATTCATGCATCAATGTTCTTGTCCACATGACAATGGAGTCACATGATGGTGCATCCACTAACCAATTGGAAACAAAACCAAATCACACATGCCCATATGCAACTGCAAGCTGCAACCCACCTAATATGTACACCTCTCATGTTGGAAAATGCACTGAAGTTGACAATTAGGAGGAAGCCACCTAGTCACATTCCATGATTGGAGAATGTTCCATAAATTAGGAGGAATCCGCCTGGTCACATGCCAGGATTGGAGAATGTTCCATAAATTATTTCCTATCGAGTTGAGAAAATTAGTCTCCAACTATTGCATTTAGAAGAAGATGCTACCAAATTTGTTTGTGTTCCAGGCTTTAATCTTGTTTTTCAGAATGTTAGTTTTTGAACCTATATTGACTTATGCATGGCTACACCATTCTTTTATCATGTCCTTGAAATGAAAATTTGAAAGCCACATTTTGTCATAGTGGAAGGGAGTTCCTTTTGAGCTTTCTCTGGAGTGCCAGTGTAAAATAATTGGGCAGTGGTGTGATCCAATTGGGAGGATTGTGGGTTCATATTCCATCCTCTCAGACAATAGGTCTTCTGAGAGAATAAAATGGTCTAATTTTTCAGCTACATGTTTCTCCATGCTTGTTCTAGGTAAAAATTCCATTGCTAAAGGCATCTGCATACATGAAATATGTAGGATAGAAGGGGCATCATCTCCAAGAACCAAACTTGAATCCCTTCTTGAACAACACACCCATTTAAACTAAGTTAGATTAAATTGAATTGATCTTACTTGAAAGAAAGGGCACTTAGCAAATACACTGATCTATGATCATCTTAAGCTAATGTTCCCTTAGCCAAGAGATAACTTTGATCCATGTTGCATTTGCTTCTTTCTTTTCACCCGACTATCCATAGAAGTAACTTCTATATCCTACCCAGCCACAAAATTCCAATGAGAGATAACTCAAAAGTTAAAACCGCCATCCATCTATTAATCTAGAATACATAAGATAGTATCAAAGTGGTCAAAGTAAAAATTAAAGGCAACCTGTGCATGAATTGGCTTAGTTTCACCATGATGAATATGGTTGTCTATGATTGTCATTGATGACAACATTAATGATGAAGGTGAAGTGTGATGACATGACATGAAGCCAAATCAAGAAATAAAGCAAGTGTGTGGATGGAAAGAGATGACAAAGCACAAGGACATTGGATGTGGGCATTGAAGCCATTGAAACATATAATGAGTCAAATGACCCATACTGTGGTCATTTGAAAATGACTTGGAAAAGGAAAACAAGGATGATGGCAATCAAAGGACAAAGATTTGAAAAGGAAAAAAGCATGATATGGCATTGGACAAATATTTGGCATGGCATATTGGTTTTGGAACCCTTGGAGATAGTCATGGTCCAAGTAAAGGTTTGGCACCCACACAATTTGTACACTTTGTAGCATGATGGAACTTCGACACATCTGGAAGCTTATTGATGAATCTTGTGGGTTGAGAGTTTGAATGTCAAAGAAAGAAAAATTATATTTTCAAATATACCAATCAACTTGATAAAAAAATTGATCAAACATAATCTGGTCAGCTTGATAGGCCTTTTACAAGTCGGAACAATAGACATGAATTTAATTATAAATTTAAAAATAAATAAAAATTGTTATGATAGGTTGGATCCAAAAAAAATGGTGGAAAATTAGTATAAATAGGTAGCCCACCTCTTTCAATTAGGAAGTGAATTCGTGTTTGGAGAAAGTTCTCTAAAATTTGTAGCTCCGAAATTCGGGACTAAGGTAGCTGCAGACGTGACTGATGTTTTCTTGGGCTGGTTTGTGACTGTGGAAGAACACTGAGGCAACTGCAATTAGAAGACAGGAAAACAACTTTTCATCTTTGTTTTTTGGGTTTCAAAGAAGGTCCAATTCATCCTTCATATTGTGAAGCAACAACATATTAAGCTTTTTTATTTCTGAGCTAAATGAGATATGCCTGAGGCAGTTTAGTTGTCAATATCTTCCAGCCATGTAACAAGGTTATGTACAACAACAATTTTTCACTGGTTATTTCTTTTGAAACATCCACAACATTCAACAAAGAAAGATCCACATTGAAACTACAATATATGTTTAACAAGGTGCATAAAGAGGTCATATGTGAATAACCACTGATTCCAGGTGTTGGCACCAGGATTGAGCCCCAAGGTCGAGGGGAAGGGCCCGCTCCTGGGAAACAGCAGAACCACTTTAGACTGCACCCATGGCCCTGCGCAATCAGAGAGGGATCTCTCATTCGTCTTCGGAGCCTACTCCGCGCAAGATTTTCAATCAAGGATAATCAGGGGGACAGGATATTGAATGGGACAAAGTGTATTAATGTGAGGTGCATGGTGGGATTATCAGGGCAAGGGACCATTGGCAATGGAGTCGAAAACCTGCGTAGGGAACATTTGCATAAGGGAAATAATGGCGTAAGGTTGAAAACAGAGGCAAGATAGCCATCGGTTTCATAATCAGGAGGTATTTAGCGGATGGTTAGAGGACGAGGGAGAACAGCCCATCACATGGAGCACCAGCGAGATGAATTCCGTGCAACTTTAGAAGAAAACTTGATAAATGTCAGGAACAATAGCTAGAGCATAGCAAGTATGAATTCCTAACTATTATACACTAAGTTGCAAACATGAAAGCAATCAACTCAGGAAGCACATTGCACGTAAAGGAAAATACATATTGGGAAAAGCAACAACACATGAATCTCTTCCACTGCAATTTTATTCATAACACATGCATCAAATATTTTTTACAATGGAGAGCCTCAACCCGAAAATGTTTCCCAACCCAACCAACTTCTTCCTCCCTCTATCGGGAGTGTATTTATACTATTCTAGTGCTGAGACTACTGAATTGAAAATTGTTACAAGTCACTATCATGCATTAACAGTATAGGGAGTGGAACTATTTCCATGTTTTACAAATAAAACAATAGAAATTATGGCGCCGGTGGTCACATTCAGCCCGAGTAACAGTTTGACATGCTTGGTTGCTACGGTAGATTACGAGTATGATGCCTCCTTCTTTGCTCAAAGCATGTGCTTCCACCATGTTCCAATGCATCTTTCCGCATGGGCACACACTGGCAAGGTAGTTTGCATCTTTCCTCGGTTCAATCACATCCTCCACCTCCTTCCTCGCTAGGTAACATTGTTAGCCATGGGCTCTAGAAGAAGTGTCGCATTGCTCATGGTCGAGTCAAACCTGTGAGGTGGCTTGTCATTCTTGTATGTCTCACCTCCAGTGAAGTGAGCTCTCCCATAGGTAATAAGGGGTAGCATGTCTACACCAACCCCATCACCCTTGGAAAGTGGACTTCACAAATAGGGCTGTGCGGGATTTAGACCCCTGACGCTTCCACGTCTCCTTAGTCTTATAATGTAGGGAACGGAATGGTTTCCCGCATCGTTCTGGCCTTTCCCCGTGTGAGTAGTGGATTTGCTGGTTACTTTCCTTACTTCCGCATGCCAACTCACACAAAAACCACCCATCTTTATTCGACATAACTCTGCCACAGAGATGGTTTCACATGTACACATGCTATAAATGGTGTTAGAGGAATCGCCAATCTGCAATGAGGGCAGCTTACATGTGTGAACGTCTCCTTCACTTTCATCCCCGCATTGGATGTGAAACCTGTACCCTGGGAGTATTCTCAGCCATCTAATTCGAGCAATCTTTCACGTCCACCATCCACGTCCCATTATTTCTGCCGCCAACTTTTCTCCTCTGAACACCACGGGCAGTTTTGGATCGTGACATGTTCTCAACCGTCGATCACGACTGACCCTTTTCATGCAGCCATAGTTCCGAGTGGGCCCCATTAGTTTTCACAATGAAAAAACTTGGTATTCAACCTTGCTAGTCCACATTGCGAAATAAACCTTGGCTGTAGATCTCCTTTCTTTATTTTCTCGACCATTGATCTTTGTAACCACTACTCCTCTTTTACGATTTGAAATTGCGGCTATACCCATACAAGTATGGTTCGTGAAATTGACTGAGACCGTAGATATGACTAAGTCCAAGACCGTAGATCTGACCAATATCTCATCTCGGTCGTCGAAGGTTTCCTCTCTTTATTTCATTTCGCAATTTGGAAACAGGGCTTTGGTCGAGCATGTCCGCTTGCACGAAATGTTTTGGAGCCATTGATCCACCCTCCGATCAATATCAGCCTTTTATTCTAGATCCCGTCCAATGCCATCAGTGCACCTGTCATTTTCTTCTTTGCCTTGAACCTCTGATAACCTGAAGGGCGTTCACATGAAGTTCGAGGGAATGGGACCCTCGCCGAACTCCTATCAAACCCCTAAATCAACTGTTAAAAATGGAGTGTTAACAACTGGCTTGATGAGGGATGCTATCCTCCCAGTGAGGTAGCAAAGAACCCCGGTAGAGTTCCAAAACCATTGGGCTGCCTTCAATCTTTCTTTGACATCTCCATTCTACCCCGAGTTGCCGCTTCAGCGAATTCGTGCCACTCTTGCAAACCATGTTGGTGACTATAAACCTGTGCTTGTAACTGAAAATGAAAACAAACTAAACCAGTAATGAAGGGAATGCTTGATAATCGCCGAGATTATTTGTTCCTACCTACTCTACCTAACTTTGTGCACAAGTCTGATTAAGTGAAATCAGACTTCCAATGAAACCAATCAAGAAACTTGCCTAATAATTTTGTTCTTTTATTGTGCTTGATGGATAGAAATGAAATAGATAATGGGAGAAGGAAATGACAAACAAAATGATCTTCAAAGCAGGGATGCAACCAATCATTGCCTTTGCCCAGCCCCTCCATGTATTCAGCTACGGGGTCATAGAAATCACGGCGACCTCCAGCATGTTCTGTCATCTATTCACAGGGAGGATGTCCGGAACTCTCCCCCTTGGATGGTTTGTTAGGCTAACCCTTGGAATATTGTAGAAGAGGACCCACTGAATCTTTCTTCGATGGAACATCCCTCTTTTCGCTTGAAATTTCTATAACGAGAGCTTGATGTGTTTCAAGAGGGAGGTACCTTGCTTCTCCAGTCGAACCGAGTAAGCATATTCCTCCTGTGTGAGGTGGCGTTCATGGACTATCAGAAAACATGTTTATTTGAAGGATGTTGTATCCTTCTCCATAGCTTGACACCTCATTACAGATTTCCAATGTATTAGTCGCAGGAGAGGAATCGCCTGGCTGCTTCTTCTTATCGTCTTCTTTCCTATACAGGCTTCTGGTCTGTGCCATCTCTTATTCTTTCTGTTTTTGCTTGGAGGCTTTAATCATGTGTCGTATTAATTCAAAAGAGGCATAACACAAGGGTAGGCTATCACCTCCAATGCCCTTATCGTCTTTTCCTGATTCAACCTTCCGCTTTCGCATTGCATCTTGATTCTTTTCATCAGCAGGCTTTGTTTCAACAGTTGGCTCGTTAGGTATATTCTACAGGTACTCTTCCTCGTAGTCATCATACACAGGCGTACCAAACTCCTTCTTAAAATCATCCTTTGCGAACTAGGGGTGGTGTAGGTCGCCCTCTTTAGAGAACAATCCTGCAAGACTACCTGCCCCTACATTGGGCCGGTCATCTTTCTGTATACCAGGAGAGAGCTTTAACGGGCTAGGGACTTTCCCATTCTGCTTGTAGGGCCTAACCAATTTGAATGTTTCTTTTACTTCACCACCACTATCTGATATGGCAATTTCTTGGACATCTTTAGGTTTTTCTCAACCTTCGAACAATTAGCAAACATATGCTGCAGAGTGGTTGATTTTCTCTCCAAAAGGAGCAAGGACAAGTCAGGAGGAAAGGCGGATGCGTAATAGATCTTAGCAAGATTCTCAAGAGTTTGGACTTCCTTAGGCATGTTATGATAAAAAAATGCGAATCTTTTGTTAAAACTGGGTATGGCCTCACCCTCATGCCTCCTCAGGGAATAAAACTCTGAAAGTATTTTCTCCAGTGGCCTTCTCCTACCCCAAAACATCAAGAAGGTGCAAGAAAAATCTTCCCAAGTATTGATGGACTTAGGCTGCAAGTGTTTAAACCATACTTTGGCATCTCCTTGCAAGGACTGGGCAAAAGCCCGCATGCAGACATCATCATGTTCTATCTCAAAAAGGTCAAAGAAATGCTCAAAGGCTTGTAAATTTTTCTCAACAGTCGGGTCTTTGGATTCTCCATCAAACTTAGGGAGGTATTTGTAATGTTTCGTGGGAAAATCATGGAGAATGGGAGGCAATTGTAGTGGTTTGTACTAACTTGGAGAAATGGGAGAGACAAGGTTAGGCACAATAGCTAAGCTATCGTCTGAGGTTTCATGAATTTCACAGGGGTGTCCTTTGATGTCGTGAGCCCCTTGATAAAAATCTAGGACATAACCAAATGTACAGGACGACACGACACTTTCGGTTCGTAAAGAAGGATAAAAAGGAATATATTCATAGCTATGTTCAGAACGAGTTGAACCATAGAAGTTTGTTTTGATAAATCTAGGAAAAGATAAGAACAAAATTACAAGATAGGACAAGGCATCCTGGAAGAAACGTAGACTTGAGTACCTTGACCTTCCGCCATGCACTTTGAGGATTTATAAGAGGTCCATTTTCCAGATGGAGTCTTCCAACTTTCCTTGACCATTTGATTTCTGGGTCACACCACCAGCGGAGTCGCTGAAGTCTGAATCCTTCAGGAGTGGAGTCGCCGGGTGAAAAGTTCTCAACCTTCTTGATGTCTAGTTTTTTGTTCACCGTCAACAACCAGATCTAAAACCATGTCATTTTTCCCGGGGAGGATCTTCAATTTCATCCCCGGCAATGGCTCCAGTTTGTTGGCACTGAGATTGATCCCTTAGGTCAAGGGGAAGGGCCCGCTCCTGGGAAACAACAGAACCACTTTAGACTATGCCTCCAACCATGCGCAATCAGAGAGGGATCTCTCGTTCGTCTTTGGAGCCTACTTCGCATAAGATTTTCAATCAAGGATAATCAGGGGGACATGATCCTGAATGGGACAAAGTGTATTAATGTGAGGTGCATGGTGGGATTATTAGGGTAAGGGACCATTGGCAATGGAGTCAAAAACCTGCGTAGGGAACATTTGCATAAGGGAAAGAATGGCGTAAGGTTGAAAACAAAGGCAAGATAGCCACTGGTTTCACAATCAGGAGGTATTTAGCGGATGGTTAGAGGACGAGGGAGAACAGCCCATCACATGGAGCACCAGCAAGATGAATTCCATGCAACTTTAGAAGAAAAATTGATAAATGTCAGGAACAATAGCCGAAGCATAGAAAGTATGAATTCCTAACTGTTATACACTAAGTTGCAGACATGAAAGAAATCAACAGGCTAGAATGAAAACAGGAAGCACATTGCACGTAAAGGAAAATACATATTGGGAAAAGCAATGACACATGAATCTCTTCCATGAGAAACAACTCTTCCTCTGCAATTTTATTCATAACATAGGAATCAAATCTTATTTACAATGGAAAGCCTTAGCCCGAGAATGTTTCCCAACCCAACCAACTTCTTCCTCCCTCTATCGGGAGTGTATTTATACTATTCTAGTGCTGAGACTACCGAATTGAGAATTGTTACAAGTCAATATCATGCGTTAATAGTATAGGGAGTGGAACTATTTCCATGTTTTAAAAATAAAACAATAAACATTATGGCGTTGGTGTTCGCATTCGGCCTGAGTAATAGTTTGACATGCTTGGCTGCTACGGTGGATTACAAGTATGATTTCTCCTTCTTTTCCTGAAGCGTGTGCTTCCACCGTGTTCTAATGTAGCTTTCCGCATGGGCACACACTGGCAAGGTAGTTTGCATATTTCCCTGGTTCAATCACATCCGCCACCTCCTTCCTCACCGGGTAACACTGTTAGCCATGGGCTCTAGAAGAAGTGCTGCATTGCTCCTAGTTGAGTCAAACCTGTGAGGTGGCTGTCATTCTTGTACTTCTCACCTCCAGTGAAGTGAGCTCTCCCACAGGAAATAAGGTGTAGCATGTCTACATCAGCCCCATCACCCTTGGAAAGTGGAATTCACAAATAGGGCTATGTGGGCTTTAGACCCCTGACGCTCCCACGTCTCCTCGCTCTTGTAATGTAGGGAACGGAATGGTTTCCCATGTCATGCTGGCCTTGCCCCGTGTGAGTAGTGGATTGGTCGATTACTTTCCTTACTTCCACAGGCCAACTCACACAAAAGCCACCCATATTTACGCGACATAACTCCGCCACAGAGATGGTTTCACTTGTACGCATGCTATAAATGGCGTTGAAGGAATTGTCCAATCTGTAATGGGGGCAGCTTACACACGTGAACGCCTCCTTCACTGTCATCCCCACACTGGATGTGAAACCCGTACCCTGGGAGTCTTCTCAACCATCCAATTCGAGGAATCTTTCACATCCACTGTCCATGTCCCATTATTTATGCCTCCAACTTTTAGACTTTGATCACCACGGGCAGTTTTGGATCGTGGCATGTTCTCAACCGTCGATCGCGATAGACCCTTTTCATGCAGTCGTAGATCCGAGTGGGCCCCATTAATTTTCTCAATGAGAAAACTTGGTATTCAACCTTGCTAGTCCACATTGCGAAATAAACCTTCACCATAGATCTCTTTTCTTTATTTTCTTGACCATTGATCTTCGTAACCACTACTCCTCTTTCATGATTTGAAATTGCAGCTATACCCGTACAAGTATGGTTTGTGAAATTGACCGAGACCGTAGATCTGACCATGATCTCATCTCGGCCATCGAAGGTTTCCGCTCTTTATTTCATTTCACAATTTGGAAACGGGGCTTTGGTCGAGCATGTCCTCTCGCACGAAATGTTTTGGAGCCATTGATCCACCCTTCGATCAATCTCAGCCTTTGATTCTGGATCCTGTCCAATGCCATCAGCGCACCTGTCGTTTTCTTCTTTGCCTTGCACCTCTGATAACCCAAAGGGCGTTCACATGAAGTTCGAGGGAATGGGACCCTCGTCGAACTCCTATCAGGCCCCTAAATCAACTGTTAAAAACAGAGTGTTAACACCAGGAATGTATTGAAATGGTTTATGGCATTGAGTGGAAACATATACTCATCCAAACAGTACTTGTTCAAATTGTTGATTGTCCTAAGATAGTGATTGCAGTAGTTTTAGAAAAGACTTGTTTGTATGATTGGGTGAAAGTTTGAAACATTTTTAAGTCTTGGAGTAGACCTTGAAGTTGACTTGAAATAGGTTTCACATATCAGATTTCTTGTGATGAATGTACAATGCACTTAAGCAGACCTTTGCTTGTGCAACATTGATGTGGGCATGATTTATGTACAGTAAATGTGTGTGAGTTGACTCCTTTTGTGATTATAGTAAAAGCTAAAAGCTAAAGTAAGTACATCAGTTGATGACATGACAAATTATTGCTTGACTTGACAGAGACAAGTTGATGACATAAGCAAGAGTAAGTACATCAGTTGATGACATGACAAATTATTGCTTGACTTGACAGAGACAAGTTGATGACATAAGCAAGAATGAAAGGCCCTATATTCCCCTCAAATCATGTAGAGAAGAAATCAAGTTCACATAAATAAAAGGCATTACATAAAATAAAAGATCAAAATAAAAGTTATTTGCATGGATATCTAAGGGGTAAGTTTCAAGGCCATTTTCAGGCCACGAGCATTCAAAGGTGATTTTGGTGTGTTCTGGGCAGCATAACAATGAGGAAAGGACTAAAATTCAAACCTTGTCATGAACGAAGAATTATGGGCCAGTTTTGTAGACTGAACCAACATTCTGTGCATAGTTACAACAGAAAGCCAGCTTGTTGCATAGGTTTTGGGCACTTTTCCACAAGTCTGGGCATGAAAGCAACCTCAATATTCATTCACATGCATATTTTAGGGCTAAATTAGTTGTAAATAGTCAATACAATTACCCTAAGATGAATTTTGAGATACATGAAGGCTAAACAACAGTAAAATTATGCTTTTGGGAATAATTTCACCTAATATCAGTCATATGGATTCAAAATACAAGGTGGGACAAATGTACATTAAAAAAATCCTCTGATTGAATCCCTTGTTGCAATAATCATTCCAAATTTAGAAAAGAGTTTGATGATAGAATTTTCGATTCCAATCTTATTGTCTTTGCAGGTATGCGATGGTATAGGTCGGAATTGATATGAAATAACCCCTATCACATAACCCACCAATCCACTAAACAATTGACTAACCATATAACCTATTAACACAATTTCCACTCTCTCATTATATCACTACCCCTAATGCATAACCCACTAATTCACTAAACCAATAATATATTGCCACTATTATCCTTCCCAATATTACTCCCTTCCCAAACACCAAAATTTTAATCTAATTAGAAGACACTAATATTTTTGTTACTAATATAGTTGGGTATTTAAACCAAGTATTTAAAATTGTACTTAACTAGATTTTAGTCTATGAACCTTTTGTTGCTAAGGAATACATTGCCTCAACAATCGCTTGGAACCTAAATGTTACTTTCCCATATAGACATTAATATTTTATATGATCCATGGTATTTGTATCAGTGACCCCATTGGATAGTACATGCAGTCAATACATTTGCAATTCCAAACCCCAACTAATGTTTAAAGTGTCAAAATCCCACATTGAAATTAAAAGAGCCATAACTAAAGTCTTTTATATTATTTCTTGACTCCTTGGCTTGTGGTATTTCCCCTTGGATTACTCAATGGTGAAATATAAAATGAAGTTGTCCCTCACTTGATGAACATGCATTCAATCATTTTCTTTATCTTTGTCCAAAATTTCGATTGGGGAACTGCTTCTAGTGTCGAGGACCTCCTCAATATGGGATCAAACCCTAGAATTCTGGTGTTTTCTCATTGAAAGGATACCAAAGTTTTACTAAGCCCTAAATAGACCACCGAGTCACCAAAGAAGAGTTGTCAAGATCCCTAGCAAGTTGTTGAGTTCTGATAAAGCCCTAAATACGGATGTCAAGACTCCTATTAGGGTTGTCGAGGTTTGTCATAGCCCTAAAGAGGTATGTCATTAATCTTAAAGGGTTGTTGAGAGTCTGTTATGACACCAAATGAGACCGTCGAGGGTTGGATAAGGCCCTAAGTAGGGCTGCAGGTACATAGTATAGGCCACCAAGGGTTCTTCTAAGCCCTAAATAGGGCTACCTTGAAACCAAATTTTTTTTTAAGTTCCGACAAGGGCTTCTTAGACAATAGATAGAGGGTCTTGGTTGCACACCATGATTTAGCGTGTGTGCTCCCAGCTCTTCCAGAAAGAAGCGCATAACCTTCTCTTCCAGAAAGAAGCACATAACCTTCGCCATATTCCACTTTTTAGGGAGGAACCACCCTACTCGATTAATGGGAAGGAAGTTTTATAGACCAACTCTGCATTGTATTAAAGAGTTAAATCCATATATAAAAGAGGAAATCTAGATACAATCTCGAATACCAAGATGCATTAACAAAAATCAAGCCATACAACCACTAACCAAAAACTAGAACAACAACAAGCATGCATCCTATAATAGGGAATCTATAAAACATGTTGAAGCCATCGTGGTTTAGTTCAAGGATTTAGCAGAGATGTCGGTGCATAGTTGAAGTCACTGAATATTAGATCAACAAGACTTGTTACAACCATGATAAAGAAAGAGTAGCATCTCCGACCATGGTCAGAATTTTTATTATTTTCGTCATTTCAATTCCGACCATACTAAATTAACCTCTATTTTTTTATAAAACTACTTACAATTAACCTACTTACATACCGAAGACAATGCAGGCAATCGTATTGAAGGTGTAGTAAACTCGGTAGCAGCCCGCGAAGACAACTTGCAGAGAACCTTTTGAGAGAAATTTCAGAGAACACCATGAACACCTTCAACAGAAATCACATACACCCATACTGAAGTCGTGAAGCCCTGTCGAAGAAATCACATGCAATGACCAATACACAAATCGTGTCGAGATAGAAGAATTGTAGACTGTAAGTGCATAATCTTCCAAATGTTGACAAAAAAATATAACCTCCTCTATTTATATCATTGGCATTTTTCATGTCAACACTTTGTGCAAAAAGACCCACGAGCTGCTCCTTGTAAGCTTCATGCACGGTGAATGTGTGGGTCGTGTACTAATGGATAACAATAGAAGTATGTCACACCCTTTTACCACCAAGTGGGTAGGTGTATGTAACTACTAAACTATACTGTACATACAATGCAAGGATCATAGTGCAAAAGAGGATGATTGTGTCAAGCCTCCTAATGATTATGGGGTATATTGTGTTTGGAATGGAAAAAAAACTTCCCAACTTTGACATTAATAAAATGTATGATAATTAAATCTTAAAATCCATTATTTACATTTTTAAGAAACCCCAAGCATGCCAAACAAATTCCCTAGATAAAATATTTGTTATAGTGAATATTAGATAAAATATTTTTTATAGTGAATATTGTAGATTGAAATCCAAAACAAAAGACCTAATGTATTTTTTCTATATGAAACCCAATGCAATGCAAGTCTAGATGAATTTCTAGAGAAAATGTTATAGTTATTTAAGGTAGCATGTTATTTCCTTTATTTAAAGACTTTGTAATTGCATCATCATCATCATGTGATGATGATGTTGATGATGATGATGATGATGATGACGACGACGACGATGATGATGAAGATGGTGATCACCATGTTGATCTCATATGAAATGATGAAGATGATGATGATGACGACGATGATCATGATGTTGATGATGATGACGACAATGATGAAAATGATGATGATGATGTTGATGATGATGATGTTGATGATAATGATGATGATGTTGGTGTTGATGATGATGATGATGATGATGTTAATGATGAAGATGGTGATCACCATGTTGATCTCATATGAAATGATGATGATGATGATGATGATGATGATGACGATCATGATGATGTTGATGACGATGCCGATGATGATGATGTTGATGATGATGATGATGTTGTTGTTGATGATGATGACGAC
>LPNX010374975.1:2612182-2619387 GCA_001517045.1 Pseudotsuga menziesii
TAGAACATATTGTAACAATATACAAACCACGTCATTTTTTAAACAAAGAGTAGAAAAAAAAATAACAACAATATGCACTGGAATTAAAAAAAAACAATAATTACATGGATATAACTATAATAATTACCTTCATGAAGACGTGCCAATCATGCATTTTCACCCCCACAAAATCACCTCTCTTTGTTATGATATTCTTCATGTTCACACAAAATCCTGTGGGAAATTTAATTTTTTGCATGACTTCTTTTACAACATTACTTTGTTGCTCCGTAAACATCCATGGAATTGATTTTATATTAATGTGGTCTCTGTTGCTATGAAATTGAATGGTGTATTTCATTGCATGGTTTCCTTCTTGAATGTCTTTGCAAAATTTCACAATTTTTTCGTTGTTGCTCCTTAGCTCCGATAGTTTCCATAATGTTTCAGTCACATTATTTCCCATATGCATTGTATCAAATAGATGAGCAACTTGTAGGTGCTCATAGTAGGGAAACCTGCTGAATTGTTTAGGATAATTTTTCATTCCTCATGGAATCCCATTAATGCCTTCATGATCATGACGGACATCATGAATATTAGTTTATAAATAAATTACATAAATCAATTATGGCCACTACAATAAACAACACACAATAATAATAAAAATACATAAAAATTCATATACGATGATCCATACGTACCAGCTTAACTATTTCTATTATATTGGAACTTACAAAGGTGAGGTGTCATTCTCCATGGTTTTAATGCAGTCTCTTACTTCCCTTTGAAAATAATTTTTTTGGTTGTTCTATACCTGTGATTCTTAGAGAGGAAGTGCCTATACTCATCAAACACCTCCTTTCTTAAGCTTTTTGGACAACGATATCTGAACTTAGGAGCACAAACTGGACATGCAAATTTTCCCTTTGTCTGAAGACCTACAATATATAGATATGGAATATCTATGTCAATTATAATTATATATAAACTATATTAACTACTTCATAAAATTAAATGCAATTAAAGTGGAACTTAAAAATACAAACCACAAAAATGGGTTAACCCTGGGGCATCGTGTATTGTCCATACAAGCATTGCATGGGATTGAAATTTTCTTTGTTGTATTAGTATAGATACATCATACATACTGATGCCATTTCATAACTTCGGTAGCTCGTCTATAAGAGGTTCGATATATACATTCATATCTTTGACTTGGAACTTACCTGATTGATTTGAAGTACATATAAAATATATAATTATGAAAACCATTAAGATATATAAACCATGCACAAGAGTAAAAAAAAAAATTATATATGAAATTAGGAATCAAAATATGACAAATGAGATGCCACAACTACAATAAAAATACAACAGTTGTAGACGCAATATACATGGAATAATCATCGACAACATTATGTGCTCCCTCTTTATTGACAACCAGGGAGGAATGTTATTGTTGATAACAAAGATAGGCCACACTGTTTAAATGGATCTCATCTGTGCAAATGTATTAACACCATCTGCTGCCAAATAAATCCTAAGATTACGGGGTTCTTCTTTAAAGTGAGGCTACTTTTCCTCCATACCTCTAAATGCAGAACCATCTGCAGGCATTCGAATAACAACATCTTGAATTATGTTCCTTGCATGGTAATCCATAAATTGCGCTATGTTTTTGCACATGAATATTCGTTGCAAATGTGGAATGATGGGAATATAACGAAGAACCTTGTGAGGAACATTTTTTGTTACTTGATCTATTCGATATCTACTTATATGGCATTCTATACATTTTGTTCCAAATTCATGTTGATTATAATATATAACATGGTCATTGGGGTATGCATGAATTTCTTCATAATGCAAACCAATCTCTTTCATGATGGAAGATAAATCTCAATATGTGAGAGGTAAAATATTTGATCGTGGTAACAAAAATTCAATTATCAAGTTACATCAAATTAAAATTAAAATAGAGTTAATATAATATATAAATAATATTAATGAAACACATTTCATCTGTATTAATTTGAATTATGAATTAACAATACAATTATTAAAGGAAAAAATATAACATTTATCAAGATCATATATATGTGATGGATTATTTTACATACCTTAACATTCATGTAATTGATATGTTTGAAATACCATTCATAACCTTCAAGCTCATTATCAACAATATAGCAGAGATAAGATTTGTTTTGGAGTCTTCATAAAGGGGTTTGTATGCCTTCTTGTTGTAATCACTCATATTACCAATAATACACATCAAGAATCATATGATCATACAAAGACAAGATACAAGAATAGTAGATTGAATAACAACTTTATATTACACAAAACACATATGGGTTCATACAAACATAAAAAATGAACCAAGTTCGTATCTAGCTCAACAACCTATCATATATGATTACAAAACAATTATGAATAACCACTTATTGGTTCAATCAACCCACACGGCCTTTGGAAGTCGACCTAATCTCTAATTAGTTGGCTAACTAGTTTAGTCGACTCACCGACTAGCTCCTCCAACATCTCCCCAAGGAAAAAAATCTTTCTTCGTCCCAATGAAACAGGGAAGGTAAAAAAATCATGTCTGAAGTAGTTGTCTTCCAATTGCTATGTATTCATAGGCTGTGTAGTCGAATGGATAGTCTCTCCTGTACACATATATCCACAATGGCTTCTGCTGTAATGGCTAGTTGATGCTGAAATTTTGTCCAATTGCGAAGAGCATTCTGAATGCCAATGGTCAAGGTTGTAATGCTTGATAGAATCAACATCTTCTCTTGTATTGGTAGGTCTGTGATATTGATCATGTTGATCCCCAACAATTGGGTTTTTTCCTCTACTATTTCGAGTAAGATTTTCATTCATGGACAAATTTTATCAAGTGTGTCGAGGCAGGGTAGTGCCTGATTCATCGACTTATGTGCTTATTTTTCCAATTTTTTGAGTTTTGTTGTCTCTAGTACAATCTGATTTTGTACTGTGCTCCTCATTGCTTCCTCTAGACCTTGTTGATTTTCTAATGATTCGATGTGTTCCAGAGTCTCGCGAGCTTGTTGGAATACCTGGCCATAATAAGTATACCAAATTCATAGTACTTCTTCTGTAGTGGTAGACTCATCCAAATGCTCCTGCAATACATTGTGGGATTCTAAAAATGTAGTGTACTGATGTCTCAGTAGTGCATAAGTCTCTCCTATTTTCTCATCTTTCTTGGCCTGCATTTGTGCCTGAAGGTTTGACACGATGCTTTCCAACAACCAGTATGCTATCTCCAATGATTTCTCGATGTCGATCTTTGTTATTAATGGTAGAACTATTTGTTTCAGGTTCCTACATTTGGTCAGGAGTTAGAATTGTTTTGCTTGAAGTTTTTCTGTCTTTTCTCTTCTATTTGATTTCTTGTTTCATCCTCCTTATTGATTGCTCCCAATAGTTAGTCCAGTTCTCCATCTCTAATTTTTGGTGTGTCAACTGCAGTAGTCGACCCTAGTTGATGAAGGTGGATGATTGTCGGTACATTTTGTGTTTGTTGTTGTTCTCTTTTATTCTTTTATTTTCTTTTGATTTTGTGTTTAGAGTGATGGACCACCATTGGTCCTGTTGGTGCTGATGATTTTTTTTGCTGCTTTGCTTGTTTCTCTTCAATCAGCGGATTTTCAGTCGACTGAACTTTTGTTGTGGCCGGGTTTATTGGCTAAATTGCATGGGTGGGGCTTTTAGTTGTTTGTGTATCCCATGGTGATGGAGATGGTGGTTCTGGATTGTGAGAGGAATCTAACAGTGGTGGCGATGGTGATGGCGAATGGACTGGAGTTAATGGAGTGATCAGAAGGTTATTTTTCGGCATGGGATTTTTGACTTCCGGTTGCAAGTCGACAGGGTTGTCGATTTCTTCAGATTCCATGGGGTTGGTGATTTCTTCATATAGTGTTGTTTTATCATTGCCTTCAAGATAAATTGTTCCCTCATCTACCTCATTAACCGAAGGTTTCAGAATAAATGGTGTGAATGATGAGATTTGGGCTACTGCAACTTTGGATGTTTTGTTAGGGTTTCAGATGAATGAGGATCTAATAAGTCCCACAACTTTTGGATGTGGTGAGACTTGGTTGGTTTTTTGGGTGAGACTTTGTCGGGAAGAGATCGAATATGTGAGTTTATGGGTGGTGTTGATTTGTTGGGCATTGCGGAATAGTTGTGGTAGGTTGTTGATAAATTTCTAAAGTTTAGCATCTTTATCAATTTTTTCTTAAGGGATCCAGGGATTATTTCTTTGTAGATTGGGATATGGAGATAGTCAATTCTGGTGTTATTATAGTTTGGAAAGTTCATGGGGACTGTGGTGTCAAATCAATAGGACTTATTTCGGGAGGGGTATCCCCTCTTACCTTTTTAGGTCTACCTTGCTTCGCTCCTGACTCGATGAACTATTTAAACTATTTTTCAACAGATACTTTGTTTAGTGCGGCATCCTCCAAAATGTCTCCAGCGGTAGCAAGTAATTCTTCTTCGTCTTCTGACTCCTCCGAAAGGATGATTTTATGCTTCCCCTTTCCTTGTGCTTGACTCCCTTTCTTATTTCTTGAATTTGATATCTCATTAGCTATTCTTTTTAGATTCTCCTTTTTCATAGCATACTCAGGTCTGTCGGACTGAGTTTCTTCGTCTCTCTATTCTTCTCCCTCCTCCTCCTGTTGTTGAGTCGGGACAGTAGTGTTTTGTTCTATCGATATAATGGCTTGTTGTTCAGTCGCTACATTTTCAATATGAAGAGGGTTTTTCTCTTCTGTCAGGTTATCTTCAGATGTGAAGTTACTAATATGAAGGTGAAATTCATAGTATTCTTCCTTCTCTTGGTCGGTCAACAGTTCGACAATAGAGTGGTTAATCTCTTTTGCACCTGCCGGTATGGCTATTTTGGTTTTAGATTGACAGGATAATTCTGTGAAAATGTCCTCGACTATTGGATAGTAGTCAGGAGGTTTTTCATTTGTTGTGGAAACTTGCAAATGCCAGACTTCAGTGTGGTCGAGTTCCAGTTAGATATGTGTTTTCGGGGGCAGACATCTTCAGATGTTTTGAGGCACCCTCCATATCGCTATTTGGACTTTTAAATTTTGAAACCAATTTTCTAAGAACACTTTTCCTTCTTCTAGTTCCTGTGGATTTCCATCCATTGAGAATGATTTGAAATGGCACATATGAAACTTGGTCAGTTCTAGGAATTATAGATACCCGACTGTATATAGGTGGTACATGGCTATCCATATTATCAGAGACAAAAATATGATTATTGCACCTGTTTCCTGGCATTTTTCACAAATGTATTTGGGCATGTCGACCACATATTGATCCCAGCAGTAAAATTTCCCTGATTCCATGATACAGTCGATAGCTTCCAACATGTCGAGTTTAAAATCATAACCTTGTCCTGTGACATTCAATCCTGTAGATACAATTTTGGCCACCATTTTGGGTGTGGAATCTTGAATTTGTCGGACAATTAACCCTTTAGAGTTCTTTTCTGTCAGTGTTCCTGTTATTCTTTCAGCCAGCCCTTATTTGATACCTACAAGAATAGGGCCGCCTTTGTTGGAAAGCCCAGTAAGTTTGTAGATGGTTTCGGCTGTTGAAATATTGTAACTTCGAAGAATATTCTATATGTATCTTTTTGTGGTCCCCGATGGTCCTACCGAGAGAACCACTTGTATTACATTGTACCCTGATGCTCCTAATTGCAAGAACTAATAAGAGTCATGAGGTAGTCCCCTCTAATTGTAAAGGTGGGTCATCAGCACCCCAGTGTGGTTACTTGAGCCTACATGTGTAACTCGATCCTACGTGATTTAACTCGAGCCTACATGTCAAATGAGTTAACTTAAGTGAACGGATGAATATAAATAGAGGTGTAGTGCTCCTCATTTGCGACACACACTCTCTCACTTGTGTAGCGCATTAGTGGAGAAGATAAGTAGCTGGAGAAGGAGGAGGATCAGGCTTTGATCTCCTTGTTGGTTTTATCTTTTATCTTTTTGGGGCATCTATATTGAGGAAGATTTTGCTGGGTTTTTCCCTTTAGGGTTTTCCTAGGATAAATCTTTGTGTTCCTTTTGTATGGTTGTGCTTGTTTATCTTTCAGTGATCCTGTTTATATGTTTTTGTTATGAAAATGAAATGAAATACTGATGTCTTAGCTAAGCATATGGAAATTTAACATGGAATCAGAGCTAACCTGAGAAGAAGACATTGTGCAGCTATAGAATCTAGGGATTCTTACTTTTTGGGTCTCTCTCCACAATCCATCAGTAAAAGTATGCTAGGCTAACTCTCCATTGAAGGGCGCATCTTTTTGTCGAAGCGAAATTCGATTCCGACCATTTTCAGTTTTCAATGCAGAAATTAGGGCTTTCTATAGAAGAGGAATTTTTGAGTGAGACCAACATAGGATTGTTCTCCTCATCAAAACCGAATTTTAGAGACCTAGATCAAGAAATTTGGTTGGGTGAAACTCTGAGAAAGTCAAACCCTAGTTTGACCCCTAGCTAGAAAAACCCTAAGTACTAAAACGGCTAAGTTTTGGTACATTCACTATATCCCGAGATTGGCGAAGGCTCAGGGGCTGAAAATTTCCAGGGCCGAAGATAAAATCTTGATGTACACTGTGTTCAAATTTAAGCCTAATATTCACTATATTCCGGGAGATATTATCCCTCCACGTTAGGGTTCTAGCCTCTTCCAGAATTCATCCCTAAACAGGACACCTGGGGAGAACTACAATATCTTGGGCTACAGAGGTCCAAATGGAATTCCTGAAGATGTTCTGGAAATGGAACGGACTCTTATTTTAGTGGTCCAAATATCAGACTCAGAAGATGAACCAGTGACATGTGGCATGCCGTACAACTTCCATTAGAGAGAATTTGAGGTCAAAAATGGGCCTCCTAAGAGATGTACTACAAAAATATAAGATATATTAAAATATTATGAGTTAGGGGTTTTATGGGGTAGGTATATATGGCAACTCACCTCCTACACTAATTTTTATGCACAATATAAATAACCATGGTTGAGTTACTTTTCTAAATTGACTATAAAAAAAATAATAAAATAACTCTACAATGATGTGACTAAGATTCATTCTAAATTCCCAAAAATTTATTGTCCTTTAGCATTTATTTGTCTTGAACTTGTAAATAAAATTA
>LPNX010374975.1:2619698-2733573 GCA_001517045.1 Pseudotsuga menziesii
TATTCTGAACAGTCCTGTAACAGGTCACCTTGGGAAAAGGATCATAAATCCCAAATGGTAAAACCAATACTGATGAAACCTATGGTGTTAGACCAGGGACATGTGAGGTTACCTCCATGATAAATTTCAGACACATAGGATCAATAATTTAGGATATATCACAGAAACAGTAACAGGAATTTCTGCAGAAATTGGAAATCTAGGGCTTCCTGTTCCCGGGAGCTTCCCTCCACTGTTTTCAGAAAAGGATTACATTGGACAGCTCCATTTGAAGAGATCTATCTGTCTATCCAATAAGATCTGAAATATTCCAATTTTTGAAAATTAGGGTTTCTGTGACAAACCCTAGATCAGCGAGCTTCAAAACCAAGACGGACACCTCAAATCGGTAAGATCTAATCCTTTGCTATTTTATTTGAGGTTCTCATTTCAAAGTGATCTATCACATCAGCTTGATGATAAGCTTGGTGAAGTTGACAAATTCCAAGCCTAGAATTATATGATCTCTCTGAAGAAAATGGTTTGGACACCTACATGAGTATAGAGGTTCCAGTTCCAGAGGGAGATGAGGCTACAAGCCTTACACAAGAAGAACTTGGTCAAGGCCAAGAAGATCATTGCCGATTCAGTCATGAATCAACTTGTACCACAAGTGTCTCCCCAAAGACACTGAAGATGTTTGATTCCTTGACCAAGCTATTTGAAGATAAGAACTTAAATCAGAAGATGGCTTTGAGAAAACAGTTGAAGAATGTGAAGATCTGGAATGCAGAACAACTTGAAGCGGTAGAAGAAGAAGTGGAGAATGCAGAACTGGTGATAGCCACCTTGAATGGCCTCCCAGGATCATGGGATTCATTCATGCAAAGAATGTGTGCTAGAAGGAAGTAGATACTTTCAACAGACATTGGGAAGAAGAAGAAGCTCGTCTCATAAGAAGAGAAGAAAGATGGAAGCAATTGAAGATCAAGCTCTCACCATTCAAAGAAGATCCCTCAAGCGATGAGGAATATGAAGAACTCGATTCTTAAAGAACCTCTTATCCATCTTATCATCTGGATAAGAAATGATGATTTCATGAATGAAGAATATGATGAAGCAGAATGATCAAGAAGGAGTCTACCCATGAAACAAACAAAAGATAAGTATTCAATTGTCATTTAATGATATTGTTTTGTTATGCATTTGATTATATTCAGTTGATGTGTTATGCATGATAGATTGTTTGCATTAATGATTGTATACTACTAATATGCATGTGATGGGTAAGTAGCTCATGGTTCTATACAACTCTCCATTGCTACTTATCAAACCTCTTTGCTGACATATTGGATTAGTGCACAATCTCAATAATGTCATGGTGGAGATGGAAGGCATCTAGAAAGTTTATGTGAGATATGGATGAATTTTGTATTGACTAAACAGTTGCATGATGCATAATAATTTTCTGTTATGCATATGTTTTATGAAATAGTTCTAACCATGCAACTGGTGCATTTGAGTTGTAGGAAAGGTCATGTACAACCTCCTACAAGAAAAGAAGGATGAGACTTGTTCCGAAGAACAAGTGATGACAATTCAAGATTCACTCCAATAAACATGAATCTGAAGCTCCCAGGGTCAGAGACACCATGATGGAAGAAAGAGCTTCAGAGAGTGGTAGATCCACCTTGAAGGATGAAGACCACCATGGGTACAAGAGATAACTCAAGATGAAGAAAAGAATGCTATGAAAGAAGCTATGATCAAAGAATAACAGTTGATCATGGGGAATGATGTATACGATATGATGGAAAAAGTGTACAAAGAAAGGTTCGTGATCCTCCCTAGAAAGAATAGACTATGACATGACATACTCTATTGACTAGTATATATCAAGCATAGAACCACCTGTACAGAATGAAGAGGGAATATGATACTCCACTTCAGGGGGAGTGACTACAGAAAATTATATCTGAGTTCGACATGGTATGACATGATGGATAGCTTTGTGATGGATCGAGACTTTACCAAGAGTAAAGTGGGTTCCAACCTTCAAGGTTGAATGCAGAAGTCTAGGATATGTTGATGACCTGAGAAGACAAACTCATAGAAGATGTTATGATACTAGAATGATGTTTGGGATATAGTACTCAAACCAGAAAGCAAGAATGTGGTATCTTCCAAATGGATTTGCAAGATAAGATACATTTCTGATAGAAGTAAGGTAAGAGTTGTGGCTAGAGGTTTCTATCAGAAAGAGGAAATTAATTCTGAAGAGACACTTACTCCAGGAAGCAAGGTACACTTCCTTCAAAACTATCATGGTAGTTTCTTCCATGATGAAGTAAAGACAAGCCTTCCTTAATGGTATGAATGAGGAAGATTTTTACATCGAATAGTCATGAGGATTTGAAGTTGAAGACAGATGGAATCAAGTATGCAAGTTGAAGAAGGCCCTCTATGGCCTGAAGCAAGCTCCCAGAGCTTGGTATGGAAGAATAGATAGTTTCCTGATGAGCATGGGCTTTGCCAAGAGTAAAGTCGATCCTAACCTTTCCTACAAGGTTGTAGAAGATGTACCTATCATTCTATTACTATATGTGGATGACTTATTCTTGAAAGGGAATGAGAAACAGATCATGGAAAGCAAGAAGAAACTAGCAGAAGAATTTGATATGAAATACCTTGGGTTAATGCATTATTTCCTAGGTCCGGAAGTATGGAAAAGTTCAGAAGGAATCTTTCTCAACCAGGGAAAGTATGTGGTAGAGATATTGAAGAGATTCAATATGTTGGAATGCAAAGTCATGGCCACACCCATGGACTCCAACCTGAAGCTGTTAGCTAATGACTCATTAGAGTTAGTGGATGTGACTCACTACAGACAGATCATTGAGTCATTGATGTACTTAACAAATACTAGACCAGAACACCTTAAGTCAATATCTTGTTCAACCAAGATGGGTTCACCTAGTAGCTGCAAAACATGTGATGAGATATCTGAAAGGGACTATAGAATTTGGTCTATACTATGATGGTAGCCATGAGTATAGATTGTATGGCTACAAAGATGCAGATTGGGCTGGAAGTATCTCAGATAGGAAAAGTACATCATGTATATGCTTTTGTTTGAGGTATGCTATGAGTTCATGGTTTAGCAGGAAACAGTCCAGTGTTTCTCTTAGCACGATTGAAGCAGAATACATAGCAGATTGCTCTACTAATTTGTGAAGCCATATGGCTTCAGAAGTTGATATCAGGTCTCTTTGACCTGAAGATGGACACTACAATGATTCTATGTGATAAACATAGTTGTGATGACAAAGAACCCTATGTTCCGGCGTAACACGTAGAAATATGGTATTTCTACATACAAGATGAGATGCAGATGATGATACTATAGATGCAGATGATGGTGATTCAATATTTCTATACTGAATATAGAGATGATGATGTTTCAGTATTCCCATACTGAAGATATAGATGATATTTCAGTATTTACATACTGTAGATATAGATGATGGTGATTCAGTATTTCTATACTGAAGATATAGATGATGATGCTTTCAGTATTCACATATTGGAGATACAGATGGTGATAGTTCAGTATTCACATACTGAAGATGTAGATGATGATGGTTTGGATGATGATGTACTGACGAAGCCTCTGCCTCGAGTAGAGTTTGAAACACTTTCGAGACAAGCTTGGTGTGGTTCAAAAATATCTTCCCCAAAAGGGGGAGTAGTGATGTTGCAATGGGATTGTATCATCCCTGGGAACTTTCCCTAAAGTGATCCAGAGACCTCAGTCTTCGAGAATGAAGAGGGATTGTATCATCCCAGGACATCTGTTCATAATAGATCCGGTGACCTTGGTCCTCGAGAACATGGTGGGATTGTATCATCCCTGGGCACTTGCCCTAAAGTGATCCGGAGACCTCAGTCTTCGATAATGAAGAGGGATTGTATCATCCCAGGACATCTGTCCATAATAGATCCGGTGACCTCGGTCCTCGAGAATGTGGTAGGATTGCATCATCCTTGGACATCGTCCTAAAGTGATAGGGACTGATTCTCCCGTAATCAATCCGGTGGCTTCGGTCCTCGAGAATGTGGTAGGATTGCATCATCCTTGGACATAGTCCTAAAGTGATAGGGAATAATTCTCCCATAATAAATCCGGTGGCTTCGGTCCTCGAGAATGTGGTAGGATTGCATCATCCTTGGACATAGTCCTAAAGTGATAGGGACTGATTCTCCCGTAATCAATTCGGTGGCTTCGGTCCTCGAGAATGTGGTAGGATTGCATCATCCTTGGACTTAGTCCTAAAGTGATAGGGATTGATTCTCCCGTAATCAATCCGGTGGCTTCGATCCTCGAGAATGTGGTAGGATTGCATCGTCCTTGGACTTAGTCCTAAAGTGATAGGGACTGATTCTCCCGTAATCAATCCGGTAACTTCGGTTGTCAAGAATTTGGTGGGATTGTATCATCCCTGGACTTTAAGTCCAAAAGTGATCCAAAGACTTTTTGTCTTTGAGTTGTGGATTGCAGGTTGTTGTTGATGATGATGATGACATACTGATCGAAAGATCAGAGTATGATGATGATGATGTACTGATCGAAATATCAGAGTATGATGATGATGACATACTGATCAAAAGATTAGAGTATGATGATGATGACGTACTGATCTAAAAGATCAGAGTATGATGATGAAGACTGAAGATTGAAGATGAAGACTACATGATGTTGAAAAGCTTCCAATGATTTATAGATGTGTTACCCTGTTGATTTTGATGATGTCCCCTATCTCTACTTGTTGTTGTTGATGTTGCTGTAGATTACCCTTCTCGTTAAGGGGGAGTGTTGAAATATTGTAACTTCGAAGAATATTCTATATGTATCTTTTTGTGGTCCCTAATGGTCCTACTAGGAGAACCACTTGTATTACATTGTACCTCGATGCTCCTAATCATAAGAACTAATAAGAGTCATGAGGTAGTCCCCTCTAATTGTAAAGGTGGGTCATCAGCACCCCAATGTGGTTACTTGAGCCTACATGTGTAACTCGAGCCTACATGATTTAACTCAAGCCTACATGTCAAATGAGTTAACTTAAGTGAACGTATGAATATAAATAGAGGTGTAGTGCTCCTCATTTGCGACACACACACTCTCACTTGTGTAGCGCATTAGTGGAGAAGAGAAGTAGCTAGAGAAGGAGGAGGACCAGGCTTTGATCTCCTTGCTGGTTTTATCTTTTATCTTTTTGGGGCATCTATATTGAGGAAGCTTTTGCTGGGTTTTTCCCTTTAGGGTTTTCCCAGGATAAATCTTTGTGTTCCTTTTGTATGGTTGTGCTTGTCTATCTTTCAGTGATCCTGTTTATATGTTTTTTGTTATGAAAATGAAATGAAATACTGATGTCTTAGCTAAGCATATGGAAATTTAACATCGACTAATATATCCACTAGTCTATCAAAGTAAAGCTTCCCATTGTGGTATCGATTGATGATGAACTTGGCAACAGTTTATTTTGTCCCACTGAAACTTGCCATGAGTGGTGCATTCATATAGTTCATGATAGTGTTGTGGTTTATTTTCAAACCTTCCTCTATCATTTTTGTCTTCTCATAGGCCCATTTCTTGATTTCTACTCAAATTCGTGCCCACGAAGTTTCCAGTACTTTTTTCTTTTTAATATTTCCCAATCATTTTACTAATGGAGTTGTAGCAGATTTAAAATTCTTTTGCTTTGGATGTCATGGCTCTAGTTTGTTTTTGGGCCATCTTGTCGGTTTCTAGCTCGACTTTCTTCGCAGGTAATTTTCTATCGCAGGTCTAGTAAATCCGTTGCTCTAGTTCTTTGTAAAGTGGTATGAAATATTCGTCTGACGTAGTATTTATAGGTGGGGCAGATGGTGATGTTGTTGATGGAGCTATTAATGGTGCATTTTATGGTAATGGATGCTCTATTGAAGGCTCTTTTAATGCGTTCTAGTTTTGGCGCTCCTTCTGACCATAGTCATGATGGGTTGATTGGACCTTTTTATCCTCTTTTCAATGTCGATGGTATGGTCGGTATATGGTATGTCGATGATGGAAATGTTGCTTGTTGTCGAATTGCATTCTACTACGTCTTTCTAGATTTTCTGTCATTTTGGTCTTCTTTGATTTTTTGTTTGTTAGTTTTAGGTTTTTATGATTTTTGTATATTTTGTTAGCAGTTATGTAACCATATCTCTTTTATTTTTATTTTTGTTTTTGTTTTTATTTTTATTTTTATTTTTATTATTATTATTATTATTATTATTATTATTATTATTATTATTATTTTTCAGTTTTGATACCGCTTTAGTTGGGCACCATTTACTAGTTTTCGAAATACTCTGCCTTGTAACATTCTCAGTCGGACTGATCCGTTGGCATTAATTTATTCTACGATATAGGGTCCCATCCACTCTGTGTGGAGTTTCTACGGTTTTCCTTTCACCCGACTGTTATACAGTAGTGCAAGATTTCCAACCGACAAATTTTTGTTTTTAATATTCTGGTCGTGCCATGCTTGTTGTTGTTGTTTTTGAATTTCTTGATGCTGTATAGCCATAAGTTGGTCTTCCTCTAGCTTAGCTAGTTCCATTAGTCAGTCCTTCTTTGCTTCTTTGACGTTAATATGTAATATATTGGCTATTACCAATGTCTATTGTCGGAATTTTAGGGGGGCGACTGCTTCTTGGCCATAGACTAGTCGAAATGGTGTTTGGTCAGTGGATCGTTTATATGTTGTTCGATAAGCCCATAGGACAACGAGAATTTTTTCATCCCTGTCATCTTTATCAGTGTTACAGATTTTTTTTAGGCCTCTTGTTAGGGTTTTATTAAATGCTTCTATTGCCCCATTAGACTGAGGGTGGTAAGTTGTACTTTGTATGTGGTCGGTCTTGAATTGTTATGTCAATGTTGCAATACTTTTGTTAATAAAATGTGATCCTTGGTCGTTGATTAAGGTTAATGGAAAACAAAATCTAGTAATTATATTTTCATATATGAACTTGGCATCCACTTCACTAGAGAAGTTTTCGACAGGTTCTGCCTCTGCCCATTTCGTTACATATTCCACTGTTGTTATGATATATCGTGCACTTGTCCTTCTTGCTGGAACTAGAAATGGTCCAATAAATTCGATAGCCCAAATTTCAAATGTTAGGCTTTGGTTTACCGAAATTAAAGGCATCTCAATACTAGGAATAGGTCGACCTAAGCGTTGACAGCAATCACATTTACTAACAAAATTTTGACAATCTTTGTGTAGTGTCGGCCACCATAGTCCCGACTGTTGGATATTTTTGGCAGTCGTATCTGACTCAAAATGTCCTCCACCTAGTTCGTAGTGTGCTTCATGCATTATATTTTCTCTTTCATGTTCTAAGACACATCGACAGAGTACTTCATCCAAACCCATTTTATATAGGAATCCATTAATTAGAGTGTATGGTGCGGATTTCATTGCTAGAATTTGTTTCTTTTTAGTGTTCATAACTTCAGGTGCCTGACCATTCTCTAGAAATTGAGTTATTTCTTCTAGTTCTGCTGGTACAGCTTCTATTCAAAATAGATGTGCGTCCGGAAGGTCATCATCAACTCTTGTCGGTTCTTCTCATGTGTCGATTCTCGACAAGTGGTCGGGTCCGACATTTAGCTTCCCTGGCCGAACTACTACTTCGAACTCAAATTCTTGGAACAATAACAACCAACGACATATTCTTCCATGATTTAAGGGTTTGTTTACCAAGTATTTTAAATCTTGGTGATCTGTGTAGAATATGAAAGGATTATCCAATAGGTAATGTCAATATTTCTGTAGTGCAAATACCATTCCTAAATCCTCTCTTTTTGTCTTTGAATAGTTGTGTTATGCCTTGTTTAGTTTTCGAATGCTATACACAATTGGGTAGTCCATCCCGTCATCTCCATGTTGTGTCAATATTGCACCTATTTTTATGCCCGATGCATCAATGTGGACGTGAAATTTGACTGATTAGTTTGGGAATCTGAGAATGGGTGCTTTGACTAATTTTTTCTTCAGCGTGTCGAAGGAATCATCACATTCCTTCATCCATTTGTATTCTTGGTCTTCTTTCAGTAGCCCTTCTAATAGGTACGTCATATTTGAGTAGTGACGAATGAATTTTATATAATATCCTGTATGTCCCAATAATACTTTGACTTGTTTCTGGGTTTACTGGGGGTTTTAGGTCTAGTATTATCTTTATTTTGACAAAGTTGACTTTGATACCCTCCTTGCATATGATATGTCCTAATAATATTATGATGGGGGTAAAAAAGATGCATTTCTTTATATTGAGTGAAAGCTGGATTTGTCGACATCTTTACAACATTAGTCTTAGCCACTTGCAATGATCCTTTAACATGGAGTAAATAGTCTAGTCGTCAAAGTATATATCCATTGTTTTGTATATGTATTCTTGAATTTCTTTGACCACTATCCTTGAGAATACAACTGACGCATTATTGAGCCCAAATGGCATGACGTTGTAATAAAATGAGAAGAATTCATGAACAAATGTCATCTTTTTTTGGTCTTCTTTAGCAATCAGAACTTGATTATATCCTAATAATCCATCTATAAAAGAGTAACACTCATGTTTTATGATTTCATTTAAAATTTCATCTGCGAATGGAGTTGGAAATGGATCGGTTAGGGTGACTTTATTTAGTTCTCAAAAATCGACACAGATTCATAATTTTGTCGGATCATGCTTTTTCGGTTGGATGACCATAGGTATTACCCATTCCTATTAGTCGATTGGATATATGATCCCTACTGCTAGCATGTTGTCAATCTCCTTTTTCACTATTTCCTTGTATTTGTGAGCTAATTTGTAACGTATTTTCTTAATTGGTCTTGCATCAGGTTTTATGTCTATTTTCATTTCACCCATCTCTTGTACTAATACTTTAAGGTCTTTATAATCTCTGGCAAAGACATCTTGAAATGCCTTAAGCAGGTTAACTATTTCGGTTGTTTGTTCATCGTCCCAATAATCACCTATTCGTGCATTTTTGGTCGATTATCATTAGAGATGTCGACTTCTTTGGTTTTAACTTTTGTGTCCATCCATTCTGGGGCCTTGCTTTCATTGATTTGTCGAATTTCTTCTTTAAAATGTGAAAATGATGCCGGGAATTCTGCTGCTGTCATCCTGTCAGTATCTTCTATGTTGGTCGATTCAAGTTTGAGTATTGTTTTAATTGGTTTTATTGTTTCTGGATGATCAGATTTCCACTGAAAGCTTTTCCCCTGTGTGTGCTCATTCTCCAGTCGAAGTCTTGTCAACTGTGGTATTCTATCCGATCGAATGTTATTACAAGATTCCATTAGAGGAAATTTGGGGTCTAAAATGGGCCTTATAAGAAAACATGCCAACAATAAATTTTGAGTTGGAATTCAAGAACCAATAGAATTTCAATAAAATGAGTCAACCATAATGGTTTATTTGACATATTTGTCATATAAGAAAACTACTTTTTTTGTTCGTATTTTCGACATATGTCCCTGTGATTTTACTCAAATTTTAGAAGGGAGAGCTTGTTGGATGCGGAATTTAATTCTCCATCCAACGAGTACCCACACTACATACTTTTGACGGACCCCACTACCCCAAAAATAATAAATTCCTGAAAAAATTTGATGATGATCTCATCATCACATTTTTTCAGGCATTTCTTTTTTTCAGGGTAGCAGGGTCCGTCAAAAGTATGCCATGTGGGTACTCGTTGGATGTGGAATTAAATTACACATCCAATGAGCTCTCCCACTCAGAATTTGAGTAAAAACACAGGGATATATGTCGAAAATACGAACAAAAAAATTAGTTTTTTTCATTCTTCCTCCAAAATTAATAACTATTATTTTATTATTTTAACTATTATTTTATCATTTTCCTTAGGAGGCCCATTTTAGACCTCAAATTTTCTCTAATGTTTTAGTCGGTTATGGTTTTGTGTCGAAGTATGATGAGCAGTCGGTTGTATAAATGTTTTTATTTGTTATGTTGCTTCGACCAGTTTGGCATCTTATGGTATAAAGTTTTTCATGAAATTTCCCTTAAGTTCCTACCATATGAATGTTTTTCCTCGAGCTTCTTCCATATTATACCATTTATTTGGTAAGTCGTCAAGTATGTATGGAAATAAGTGTGGACATTTTCGTTCGTCTTTGTACCCAAGTTTTCTCCATTCCCTTTCGCATATATTTATATGATTTTCATGGTTTTGTCCTTGTGTGAAGACTGGTATTTGTGCCTGTTTTGTTAGCTTCTTTTCGTTGAATCTCTCGACGAGGTCGAAGTTGTTGTCCATGTTTGTAGCCTCGACTGATGGGTATCCCACCATTGAGCAGCTTGACTTATAAACACATCAACCAGGATTTGTAGGCACCCATTCTCTCCTAAGTTTTTAGAAACTTGCTCGATATGGAGTGTTGGTGACTCTCTTTCTTTATACCGAATAGGTTGTTTATTTTATGTTTTAATCAGTGCTAAAGAAGGGCATTCCCTAATTTTTCTTTCAAATATTTTTGGAATGATGGAAACCGAAAAGAATTATCGAGTCAGTTTCTTTGATATAGCTTGGATAGTACAACATCCTCGTGCTTAAGTTTCATAATTTTCTATCTCCCAATAGTATAATTCTGCATTCGAATTATATCCAACTGAGTCTTGTTTCCCTAATTGGATTTCTCCATAGATTTTTGGCTGAATATAGTCTTCGTTATTTTGGATTTTGTAGAGATGTCGAACGTCAACTTCTTCATCTATCGATTCAGTCCAAGCTTCTTCTTGAGAAGGGTGAATGGGGAAAATAACTTTTTTTTCATTTCATTTGAGCTTTATCCTCTCTTTGTTTAATGAGATCGATGCTTTCATCTTCTGACCCCATGGTCGGCCCACCAAGACTGGAAAAGAACTGGATCCTTTTTTTAGGATGATGATTTTGAAATTGACTTTGGTGGTAATTCCTTTAATAGTTGTGTCGACATTGCGCCATGCGTCGATAGGTTTGATCAGTCCTTGATCTGCTAATTTGAGATATATGCCTGACTCGTTTAATCGAGGTCTTCCTAGTTGTTCCCATGTATCTCATGTCATAATATTTACTTGGGATCCAAAGTCGAGAATGACTTGTCGAACGTGATATCCCTCAATTTTTGGTTCGACAAGTCGATCGACATCACTCTTATCTTTTTGGTTAAGGTTGCATATATTTTTAGTTTGTTTCTCCGTGCTAGGCTTGTTCTTAATATTATATAACAGTTCAATAAATTGTGCTACTAATTTGTCATTATGTATTAAGTTAAGTAATTCTTGTGAGACATCTTGTCGACTATTATTAATTTCTTCTTGTGGGGAGAAATCTTGGAACTACTTGATGCATCATTGTACAATTGTTTTTTCTTTATTGGATTAGGATAATCATCTTTGTTTTTTATTTTACTTATGTGTTGATTATCATTACCATTCTTTGTTCCTTGACTAGTGACTACATGTAAATTATTTGTAGGAATTATAACACATTTCTTAACACATGACAAGACATTAACATTTTTCTTCTTGTTTATTTTGTCAAGTATAGTGGGACAATCCTCTAGTGAGTGATCGCCCACTCTACAACTAGTAAAAAATTTCAATTCGGTTCGTTCTTTATATGGGCAGTCTACGTACTTGTGGCCTTCTTTATAGCATGTTAAACACTGGATGGATCATCGTGGTGTATTGTCCCAATTTCCATTGAATCGGCCTCAACCTCCAAATCCTCCACGAGATTTTCATATCGGCACTCGTATCTTCAACCTTCATAGCGTTGATTACTTTGTTCATTTTGTTCATTGTTGCTTAGGATATTATCATTGTTTTGAGCAACAGCATTTTCTTGGTATACTGCATGGTAATTTTGTCGATTTTTTATGTTTAAATGGCAGTCAGCTGTTGCATGAATTTTTACCTCACAGATCGCACACCGTGAAGCTTTTCTATTTTTCATATTGTAAGGGAATTCCTTCATCATGTGTGATCCATGTTCTTGGAAAATGTCACAGAAACACTTCATTTGAACAAAATGAACATCTTTTTGATTGGGTTCTTGTCGACAGTTGTCCTTGGTATGTTCGGTCGTCGAGCAGGTTGTGCACCAGATTTCCTGACTTTTGAGGTTCAATTCTCTTAATTATTTTTGCATGATTTCCAACTACTCCTCAATGCAGTTGTCGACGGGATGTGTTGGATAGTCATCATCCATCTCAACCTGTAGTGCTTTCATCAATGCTTCTTCATATGATTTGAACGTGTCCAAACTAATATGTCTTCAGATCTTCTGTACAAGTCAAGCAAGAAACCATTGAATTAAAAAAAATTCATCAATGTTATAGTCTAATTGTCTCAATAGGTCCTTCCATCGGTTTTCATAGTCCCAAATAATTTCTATGGGTTTCTGAACAATTTTTTTTAGCTTTTTTTCCTCCAGATGCTTAGCATCTGATGTTTTGAAGAAGGATAAGAACTATTTCTTAATTTCTGCCTTGGTCGCGTTAGGTGTCTTCTTAGTATATGTCATATACCAAGTTAGTTCCCTCTTCTGTAAGGCACCAATGAACTGTGCCATCTATCTGTCTTCACTAGTTATATCATTAGCCTCCCATGTCGATTCACAAATGAACTAGTGTTGTCTGGGATCCTCATCACCCTCATAGAGGGGGGTGTGTGTTGTGTCATGCCCCATTTTGTCGGCGTCGGTGTCTTCTTTAGGTGGTGGTGGTGGGGGTGGTGGGATATTCTCTGCCAATTTGTGTTGGTCACAGCTAGTTTCGATGGAACTCTCGTTCCTGTCAAATTTTTTATTTGTTGGCTCCTTCTCGAAAAGTAGACAAATCAGTTCAACTTCTTCTACCGAAGTCCAAGCTAACTGCTGTATCTCAGATATTATCCTCCTTGGATCCAACTGTTCTATGTTTTCTAAAGCTGTGTTTGGTAGGTGAAGTGCTCCTTCATTTCCTGGGTAGAGTAGGTTGATACTTCAGTTGGGAGGGTATGCTTGGAATGTGACCCAGTATTCTTCCTCGAGTCGATGAATTACCAAATGATCGACTTCATTTCCTTCTTCGTCTAGTCAACTCCATACGTCGAACTCACCAGCTCGTAGCCTTAGGTCCTCTTCGACAATGGTATACACAAAGGAACTCAGGTTCAGATTAACTGGAGATAAAGGTATTAATTCATGGGGTGTCTCAATATGGAGAGCTTCACATTTCTCTATCCACAGATATTCTCCATCGGTGACACTTCTTCTTCATATATGCCTTCTTCATGTCAGTCATGACCCGAATCTGGTGGATTTATTTCATATTCAATCACTTCGGTATTCATTCTTCTCTGCAGTGCAATGGCTTGCTCTCTTTGTTCCTCCCTTCTCTTCTTCCTCTTATCTCTTTCTATTCTCTACAAATCTGGAGTTGTTTTGTGAGTCACCATTTGAATGATTTCTTTCTTGGCCCGATTGTTCATTGTTGGTGGTTCCTTCTGATGTCAACTAAAATCCTTCTACTCCATCCCGACACATGACCATATACCCCCCCATAGCCTACCCGACACTTTAGTAAGCCTGGATAGTTATGTCTATTTGTTCAATAAGTACTCCCACTCCCTCTTGGCAAAGAACTTCTCCCACACTTTCTGCTTCTCCTCCTAGTTGGTATTCGGTGGCGATTTGATTAGTGATGGACAAGGTTTGACAGTATGCCCTACTCCTATTTTGATTAGGAATCTAAACAAAAGGGTCGGTAGTGAGTAAAGGAACTTCTTGGTAAAGTTGGTATAGAACCTATTTTCGATAGTTTCAACCGAAACTCTCTCTTCCACAGTCTGTTCCTAACAGAACTCATCTGTGATGTTCTCAAACCACTCTGACAGGTTTTTTCATCCTCCTCTTATCATTTTCTAGAGAAACTCTTGTTCCTTAGTGTCTACCAGATTTTTCATCCAATAATTTCTTCAGAAACTAAGGCACTGATTCTACAAATGTTTCATGCATTTCAGTGAAGAATTTCTCCTTCGCCTAGGAAATAGTCAGCTTGTTTCTTCAAGTGTAGTTCTGTAAATAGTTTGTGATTTTACTCTCCCACCATTCCTTAATATCTTGTTCTGATATCATCTTCTAATGTTCATTTCATCCGTATGTGTACTACCGACAACGAAACTAATGTTGTAATCAATCAGATCACTAAGTTACCAATAATACACATCAAGAATCATATGATCATACAGAGACAAGAGACAAGGATATTAGATTGAATAACAACTTTATATTACACAAAACACATATGGGTTCATAAAAACATAAAAACCAAACCAAGTTCATATCTAGCTCAACAACCTATTATATATGATTACACAATAGTTATGAATAACTACTTGTCGGTTCAGTCAACCGACTTGACCTTTGGAGGTCAACCTAATCTCTAATTAGTCAGCTAACTGGTTAGTGGACTCACCGACTAGCTCCTCCAACACTTCTCAAGAAGAGGTATATCATGAACATCATCAAATTCATCAATATTTTCATGATCATCGTCATCATCATCATCATCCATTCTAACATTAAATGAATCATGGATCAATGTATTTGTGCCATCATCTTCAACTGCATTATCAGTATGATCATATTCTTCAATAGGATTATTAACTTGTTCTCCATTAAGCACAGCTTCATGTTCCTCCGGTACTTGTTCTGAAAGAACTTTCTCTGGACGATATGTCATAGGATGTCTTTGCTTTATAATTACATGAATACATCAATAGATATAATTTAATATAGGAAATATTAAAATAATGCATACATTTAACAAAGCAAAAAATATAAAAAACTTTATAATGCAACTTACAAATGGTCAATATTCATTCACCCCCTCAGCGTGGCCATGTTCCCTACAATGTTTGGTGGCTGTTGTGATCAATATTCTTCTCCTCTTAAATCCCTTGCATTGACTACATGGACAATAACATTTCCCTTCACCCCTTCTTTTTGTGCATCCCATAGTCTAGCAAGCAATTGTCGATTTTGTTCGTTTGGCTCAAGAATATTGCTATTCGACATTTTGACACAAAAATCTTGAATGAAGACTATCGACAACCTTAAAAAAATCAAGGTCCACACATCACTATTTCCGCTAATGGTGGTTTGTCGATGAATAAATCATTTTTGCAAACCTTCTGTCGATAAAATGATGTATACAAACAGTCCGTCGAGAAATATAATAATTCCATAAACCATTCATCGAAGAATAAAAAAATTCCTCAAACCATCCGCAGAGGAATAAACTAATTTCCGCAAACTGTCTGTCGCTTCTATAGAAAACATGTTGGAATGTTTTTGTAATTTATATATTTTCAAATTCAACAGACATCAAATAATTTATTATATTAACCTAGTTGCCATTGAAAAAGGCCTAGTTATCATTGCAAACAAAAATGGAAATTACGTCGCCAATTTGACGACAGAGTGGTCGAAAATTCAACAACATTGGAATTGAAAATCCAACTTACTTGAAGTTGAATATCCAACGACCATGAGTCAAAAATTTGACATTAAAAATAAGCATCGGAAATTCGAAAAAAGCTTCTACGATTTTAAAAAAAATTAATCAAAATTCAACATTTCAAATTGAAATCCGACAAAACTGTACTTTTCGTCGGATTTTGTCATCCAATTTTGGGTTGAAATCTTGTTCTGGCCCTTGGATCCTATTCTACAGCTTTGGTGGGACCTAAACCTCATGCTTACTAAATTTAATTATCCCTATTGCGAGTTGTATCATTTGTGCGGCAAAGCGTAAGTGAAGTCGGAGCACTGTAGGTTCTTTGAGTCATACTGTCAGTAACTATAAGAAGCTAATAGAAGATAAAGTATATCTAAGCTAAAACAAGACTGTAGTTAAGGGATGGGTTTCTTGCATGTAAAGAGTTAGTACAAGGGGATGGGTTTCCTAACATGTCATCCATCCATACTAATGTTCTTCTACGTCTCTTCTAGGTCTAATGACTATTCTCCATCCATTCATTGACTCAATTCTCCTAGGTTTAAGGAAAAAACTCTCAAAATGTAGAATATCACATTATCAAGATAGTCCAACTAGTCCAAATCTTGTAGGCAATGGAAAATATAATGATTAGTCCAAGACGCCAAGATACCAAGTTAAAAGAGGTATCGTAAAATTTTGAGAATAAAACATGACTTCATACCAAGCTATACTATATGACAATATTCCATTATCCATGCAATATATACAATACAAACATATTAAATTTTTAAACAATGATTTCACTTAAATATGTGAAATGACTCTTTGATAGCTCAAGAAAGATTAAATTCCTTAGTCTTGTTGGTCCTATGGGTGAAAGGGGTTGGGTATCCACCTTTATGGTACACCTTGGTCTTATGGGTATGAGGGTTTCTTTATCTTCTTAATGTGACCCCCTTGCGGAGATATCCCAAGCCCCTTGCGGGAATTATTGTAAAAAGTGTGCTAGCATATTGTAAACACTATTCGGGAATATTGTAAACATTGTGATATTTCAATATGATATCATGCTTATTATATTGTGGTCAAGTAAACGTGATTGTCATATTAACACTAAAGTGTTTCTTCATTAATCATGTTTGTTAGACATGGTTCAATTTTTACTTTTCAATATGAATATGTGTTGCTTCTTGTATTGTGGCGGGCTGACCATGGTAAATCCCAAATGGTGTCCCATCAGGTAAATTTTAGCCTAATAGTACCTAAACACGATTAAAGTAAAAAAAAAATTATTAAATGCATGTTATTATTTTTTACGTGAACTTTTGTAATGATAAAATTAAATTAACTACTTTTATTGATTGATGTTTGTAGAGAACACAACATAAGGATGATGAGGTGGTCACTGAGGAAGATATATTTTATTCAACTGGCCCAATGGGAATTGTGAAGAAGGATTTGAAAATTTTCAATCAAGAACTACTTAGACTGATTAAAATCAGACCCATGACTGAAGAAATCAAAGCAAGAATCGATGACTTGAGGCAAAGAGTAGTACATCTCAGGGTAAGTGGCATCTTTGAAATATTTTACAAACTATGACATATATTCATTTATGTTATTTTAGTTCTCTATTTTTTATATGATCTAATCAATTAAAGTTTTCTTTTTTGTATGATTTTTTGGAGACAACACCTATGCATCAAGTATGGGAGATGTTAGTATTGGTAGTAGCGATGGTTCAACACATCATCAATATACCTCACCAACGAGGCTATTTGACTCTCCTGACCAGAAGTTCCCTTTAGATGCTACGACCTCACTGGATGTTGGAGATCAAGAGGGCCCTTCACCCTCTACTACTTCACAGGATGTTAAGGAGGAGAGTAGCATCGAATGTGAAAGTTTCTATCCTAGAGTAGTACATGTGATTAGCAAGGGATCATTTCATGTTACATTCTTGGTGGAAAAGGACTGTGTTCCAATCAAGATACCAAATATTGCAAGTATTATTTAATTAATTCAGTTTTGTTTTCATGTAATTCAAAGCCACATACCTCAAATTATTTTTAATTGATGATCATATTGTTTTTGCAGGAAATAATGTTTTTTATAAGAACCTGCATGAGAAGGAGTTGGATATTTTTGGGCCCACCATTCATACATAGTGGAATGCCCAAACTGGAAAATTGAAATATTATTTGATGAACCACATGGTTAACTTGTTTGGTGATACCTTCAACAGAAAAGGTGTCACTGGAACAGCTGGATTAAATTTGAAATATGTTAGGGCAGATTATATGGAGAGTTTGCAAATTAACACTAAGTATGAGCATCCTCTAATGGTTCCAAAGAAGGTGTGGAAGGCTCTCATGGATGATGCAAAGGAGAAGGAATTGAGAAAACAAGGAAAGACTCAGCCACTCGGTTCAAGAAGGTATGACACATCATATTTTCAATGAAAAATGTTCATTTTTTTTTAACTTTTAAATATATTTAAGTTGCGATATATAACATATTTGAAACATTTCATAGGCTCCCCAACACCTCTAAAGAAAAAAAGGCAAGAGTATAAAAACATGGGCAGCACAAACTGGGCCAATGTGGATATCAAACACTAAGAGCATGAATTGTAAGAATCAAACAATCATTATTTGTAGCCAAATTTTTTGTAACTGTAGGGAACAAATAATTGATTCATCACAAGCAATTTTTATGGTGTTATGCATTGCAGGGAAATTATTTTCAAGAGGCAGCCACTGAAGAAGAATTGAGGCTCGGCTTCAAGTATGATTTTCAACATGTGTTGGAATGTCGAAAAAGCTTGGGAAAAACCCCAATTTCCCCGTTGATGCAACCAAAGATAAATAAAACCATCTGTGCATGTTCAATTTTCTCACATTACTTTGGACTTGAATTATGTGTTATGTCAAATTTGTGTATGTGATAACTTGAAACATCTTAAGCATTGGAATAATCTTAATATGACAAATTGTTTTAATAAATGAATGGTTTCAAGCATCCCCATACCAACTATAATTAATATCCTTTTAGACGTGACAAATATTGAGTTTATAATCAAATCTTTTAGAAGACTTGATGTGACCATAATCCCTAAGAGGTCCAAGTGCACCACCAACTTTTTCTACATAAATTGTTTGTTTTATTTTGAAACCTAATTTGTGATCAGTGTAGTCATGAATACCTTTATAAATATTTTCATCATAATTATTTTTTACCCTTAAGTGAATACTCTCCTTTCTTAAACACCCACTATCGAATGGCCTCACATCTTTGGTAAACTCAGTCTCTCTTTAAGGTTTCCATTGAATTGTTTCCATTTTGAACCTGAATTTGCTTAGAGGATTTTTAATGGACTTAGTGGATTTATGAATCTTTTCTAAATAAAGCACACTTCCCCCACCAGAATCATGTCCTTCTTAGATATTGAAAAGCTACAATTTTGTTGACGCCGAATATTTTATTTCTTCGTTAGTTTCGACACTACTACCTGAAATAATCATTTTCCTTTGATGCTAAACTCACAATTCAATTATTGTGTATCGAAGCGCATATTGCTTTGGAATATATATGTAAATATATAAAACATAACATCTACTTTATACACAATATATCTATTAGGGGGGAAACATGTTAATCGTTCTATCTAGAACAATGTGCTCGAAGAACAATATAGGAAATTATGATGCATTTTCTTAGGCAATGGTCATAGTTTAGGACATGCAAACCTAGGCTCACACCTCAAAGGATATTTGTAGCAGAAAATGAAGAACATAAATGCATTCACTTGCAAGATAAAAATAAATATATACTACAAAATGCTCAATTTAAGGTCTAATTCCTTCCTAGCAACATACTTAGTTTCCTATTTTTTTTCTTCATTCTTTGAACTAATTTCCTCTACAAACTTTTTACATATTATGTGTTGTTTCTCAACACACTATTTTCAATATAGGGCTCCACTCACCTATAAAATTCACAACTTCTACAAATGCTCTTCCTTATTATGATGGCTTTGGTTATGGCATTTGGTCATTGAATTATTAATCTTCCTCTTGCATGAACCATTTTACTTGGTCTTCCTTGCAACCTCATTATGCTTTCCTTCTCTTGGAAACATTTTTCATAGACAAAGATACACCTTCTCTTGAATACCAACCTCTTTCTTCTTGAATTCCAATCTAATATCAACTCTCTTTCTCTTTAATTCATCATGCTTCCCTTTGAATCTTACCCAATTTATTTGTTTAATCACTTTATTCTCTTTTCCTCCATCCTTTGAGATTCCAACACTCACAACCAAGAGGGTACAACAATTCTATATTGAACTAACTGTGATGTAAGAACCTCTTCAAATAAATTCATACCTTTCATCTCCTTTGCATGCAAAATTATTCATCTTCCCATGTGCACATTGGTCTGTGCCTTTTGTTCCTTCTACATACCAACACTCTATTTGTGGAACCGAACTTCCTTGTGTTTCTCCATACACTCATCATCAACTATATTCTATACTACTTTATCTAGACATTCAAATAGCCTTATTAACAAAGTGTGGCGAGCATCTTAATAATGTAATTATACATTCATCTATTAATAAAAAATATGATTTTTCCTTTGGAAAAAAAATCTAGACAATCAACAACATACTCCCACATCACATTATTAGAAGAATATTGGATCAATTACATAAATACATTACATTTACTACAAGACCTAATAATGTTTAATTCCTAATAAACAAGACACTACAAATCCATGATTTACAACTATCACTTTCAAGATCAAGTCTTCATATTGACTACACCAATTGAACTCCATTGATGATTTCAAATCCATATGGTTGGTTCTCCATGTTGATCAATGAAAAATGATCAACTCATCCTTTCAAAGTCAATAAGGGAGGATTCAAGTGGTCAACACCCTAACAACACTATTAGGTTACCTTCTTCCAACCATCTCCCTCCTATTTATAAACTCTTACAATAGTTAACTCAATATTTGTTTTGCCATCTAAAATAAGTTTTATCTCTTGTTCTATGAGCTCACCAAAATTCCTCCATGACTATAAGTTTACCATATTATGTTTGAATTGAAATGTGTGAGTGAGAATTATGGACAAGGTAGTGTGACAATAGTGTACTTGTGTGACCTTGGTGTACTTGGCCTTATGTTTTTATATACTTATTCATGTCAAACATCTTACCAAAACAATTGAGTTTTCTCATAATAAGGCCATCATTATAATGTACTTGTGTAATCTATTCATGAATTATTACATTGAAAAATAAATGTCTTTTTTGGTTTTCAGGGTGAGAGAAACAAAAGCAACAATTTTAGCGGTACTGAACAGGTACCACATGATGGTGTGAAGCTGCCTCCTGTTGGTGGTGAGTAGCCTAGCCATTCAGATATATATGCTATAAAATGGAGGTATTTAATATTATTTCAAATATATAATTGATTATGCGTAGTAATAAATTTGTGTATTTGAATGGTAGGGCATGTACCTACTCATGATCAAATGGAAGAGGAACAAATGGCTGAACCAATGAACACTCCAATTGTCTCAGCTAGTCAGCCAACAGGTAAAGATCATTGTAATGATATTGGAAATAATGAAATACGTATCTCAATAATAACTAAAAATTTATCTCTATATAATTGTCTTTTTTTTAACAGATGATGACCCTCTCCAACGACCTCCATGACCTACTATTCGACATACCATAAGTATGGTACAAGAGATCATGCCCACACAATAAACAAAAAGAGAGGGAACAACAAATTCAAAGGGAAATGACAACGAATTATATGTCTCCATCTTGGACTTCATGAAAAAAAAATGTAGTTGTATACATTTAAGATTTGTATTTGTATTAGTCAGTGCATAGCTTATTTTTGAATACGTGTGACATTTTTTGAGGACTATGGTTATCCTCAAGGGGATTTCTACCTCTTGCTGAGTTAACCTAAGGAAGATAAGATGACCACATGAACTTCCTTATCTAGTGATGATGATTGTGAGCTTCCACTCTTTCCATGAGACACATGAGACGTATGACCACATGTACCTGCTCATGATCAAATGGAAGAGGAACCAATGGCTGAACCAATGAACACTCCAATTGTCTCAGCTAGTCAGCCAACGGGTAAAGATCATTGTAAGGATATTGGAAATAATGAAATACGTATCTCAATAATAACTAAAAATTTATATCTATATAATGGTCTTGTTTTTTACAGATGACTACCCTCTCCAATGACCTCCATGACCGACTATTCGACATACCATAAGTATGGTACGAGAGATCATGCCCACATAATCAACAAAAAGAGAGGGAACAACAAATTCAATAGGAAATGACAACGAATTAGATGTCTCCATCTTGGACTTCATTAAAAAAAAATGTAGTTGTATACATTTAAGATTTTTATTTGTATTAGTCGGTGCATGGCTTATTTTTTAATACGTGTGACATCTTCCAAGGACTATGGTTATCCTCAAGGGGATTTATACCCCTTGCTAAGTTAACCTAAGGAAGATGAGATGACTACATGAACTTCCTTATCCAGTGATGATGATTATGAGCTTCCACTCTTTGCATGAGACACATGAGACGTATGACCACATACAATTGAGAGGCTAGGTAACCTACCCTCACATTGACTTGATGTGCATGATCCTAGTGTGATTTCATGTTGCATTGTTATGTTACGTTGACTTGCATGTTTACTTTTATCTGATGTTTAACCATGTGTTGATTCGTGATTGACCCTTGCATGGTAACATTGAGCTATACAACCCCTAAAATTTGATGCCCAGCTTGCTGATGACTAGCGTGACCCCTTAGGGGGGATGTCCACCCTTGCGTTGACCTTAAGAGACCTCCTTAGGCACCATTCACCATAGTTCTGTAATGTCCCAAATTTTTCATTGGGTCACAATGGCAAAATCACATTTTCCATATTCATGAAAGTTGTCAAATGGATGCTAAAAGTCAAATAATTGCCAAGGAGGAAAATCACTAGTTTCCTAGGTTAGGGGTGGAAACTATGATATTTGGAATAAGGGGGATAATAAATGATGTTTAGAAATTAGAAGGGGATAAATATTTAATAATTTATCTTATTAAATAAATACAATAGGAAATTTAAGTGGCAATGGAGCATGAAGACACATGGAGACTATGGGGCCCTCACTAGCTAGAATTCCTATGTTAAATGGTATCTTTCTCTTGCAAATTCGAATTTATGGGAAGCCTAATGTTTTTGGATAGATTATAAGGCTAATATAATTTTACATATACTTCATAGGTCTAATTTGGGATGAATTGTAACTTACATGGGAGAGGAAGAGCCAAATGGGAGTTTCATGGACACTTGGCTAGATTCCCCTTACATTTATGACATCTATGACACCAATGATGGAGATTCTATGACAGTTATAACACAAGTCAGATATGAATTCTGAAATACTAACATTTCAGGACTTAATAGAGAATATTAGAGGTTGAATTTGGGAGTTGGAGAAGGCCAAGAGGCTCCTACTCAAATTTGGGAGAAGAGGGAAGGTGAAGAGAGAGGCCACATGGCATAGCATGAGCAGCCACACCAATTCGACTTGGATTTGGTTTATGGATGGATTTGGAACCTTAAAATACTAATAATGTTTATAAAATATAGGGATCAGCCATGAGAAGAAGCTTTTTCTCATTTGTGAAATTGTCATTGGTGAATTGTGAGAGCTAGTGGATGACTAGTTTTCTTGCTTAAGCCAATTTCAAGGGTGAAAGATTCCCATCCTAGTTGGTGTTTGGAAAGGCCACTCAGGTATTTCATGTATATTTAATGGAGTCTTATTTTCAGGTTTAATATACATTAAATCATGTGGATTTTTCTAAGGAAGCACTCTCTCTCAACTATTTTTAGTTTTCACACCATATTCATGCCAATGGAGGGATTGCGCTTTGGGTGAGCTATTGATCTCTTTGGGGAAGATTATAATTACAATTATATTATGTTCTTATTTATATTCTATTTATTTCATGTTCAAAATACTCTCAGGTCAAAATACCCAAAAGAATTCATGTAAAAATATTGAACAATGAAGAAATAGTGTCATTTCCCCACTATCTTGTTGTGAACCATTGTACTGCTGATGATTTCGAATTGGGAAAGCCTTTCATTGTCAATTTCTGATTGTAATCAGTTAAATATTCTCTTTTATTCATTCTCATTAATTTTAAAGTCGAAATTTCCAGGATTTGTATGTCAAAATGACTTTTAATGAGCAAACAATGACCATTTCCACTCCATTTTGATATATGCCATGGTAATGCTTATTATTTCGAATGGAGGAATGTATATCTGATAAATGTATGATGTATGGACTGTAATTAATTTTTATTTCAAGTCTCTTGTTCATTAATTAAGCATTGGAATCCATTTTACTCATTTTTATTGCATGGAAAGAAGATTTGGTGCATTTTCCCCAAGGGTCGAAATTGTGACTTGGGAGTTGTTTTGGAAAGAGTCATAACAGCCTGTGTAAAATGAAACATGATTCATATGAGACTTTTAAAAGGTACCTTACACATACCCATCCTCTTTTCATAAATTCAAGTGAAATTGGGATCATTTGTGAAGCCATTTCTGGCAATTACCTAGGGGGAATTGGAGCCCCAATTTGCTAGTAAAGACTCCTACTTTGAACAGAACATGAGACAAGTTTGAATAAGTAATTGGGAGGTCAAAAAACATACATGAGAATTATATTTAAGTTATATTATCATTCATGTACCTTCAGATAAAATTTGGAATCATTTGGTTCAATTTGGAGGTCTAGACATCAAAACTAGTCAAGAGCCAAAATTGTGAAAAAATTGGAAAATTGGGCATTTTAAAAAAACTCCAAAAAGGGGACATTACAGTGGTATCAGAGCATGATATTGGCACCTGATGTGGTTTGATATTTATGAGTACAATTATTCAGGGACCACCTTTATATATTGAAACCAAAAGTGCTTTTGTTGAAGAGGAAAAAAAAAGTAGGAGAAGAAGACAATTTTTTGGAAACTATGACTAGGCATGAAAAGAGAACCTCATATGATGGTGAGGAGATAATAAAAAGCATGGAACCTATATTTTAAGACATGAAAAATAATATTATGAAATGAATTCAATTTTTGGCTATCCAAAGTTGGGAAAAATATATTGATTTTAAGAAAGCCAAGGAGAAAAATGCATCAACTTGTTTGAAGGAGCAAAAGGAGGAGACCCATGAACCACCTAGTTCTGAAATAGGCGGAGTAGAAGAAGCAGTACATGAAGATGATTGAAATTCACTCCCAATTGACTCTTAAAAATATGAAGAGACATCACATGAGTATGAAGAATTTTTTATTGAAAATACTGAAGATAATTTTGAGACACATGCTACCTTGGAAATGAAACAAAGAGCATCTACTGATGGATGCTTGAACTATGAAGGAGAACCTACTGATGGGTGCTCACAACTCTATGTTGGTGACATAGATATCAGATTTCAAAATGTTTATGCAAGCCAAAATTACATTAAACATGAAAATGAATACCTTGTAGCAGTTGAAGAAGAAACAAGATCAACTTCCCCATCACCACTTGAGCTTCATGAAGTTGGTCCAAGAAAGAAAGAAGAAGATGAGGAGGTTCATTTGCAAGAGACTAATTTTCTTGAAGGGTCCTTAAATATGAATGAAAAGAAGATCCAAAAGGCCCTTAGCATACTCCATAACACTCAAGCATTGGTATCAAATTCTTGTTGGAGAGCTACTTCCTTGGAGGATCCATCCTTCCTTGAAGACATGGAGAAGATCCAAAGAGAAATGTGCAACATCAAAGGTAATTTCATGTCTTTGATTTTTGATAGAAAAAATGTCATTGAGCTTATTCAATGGTTACATGAATCTTACTTGAAGAATAATTAATTTATTGATAAGCTCACAATTCAAAATGAGCAACTTCTTGAAAAGTTGCAAGACACTTGTTTTTCCTCCTATGTTTCAAATTGTCAAATGGTAGATTGTTTGGAGGATTCTCATGACATGGTGGATCATGAGAATTTTGAAAATTTGAATGTATGTGATGTATTTTAAGATGTACTTGAAGAGATCCAAACACTTGATGTGGCTGAAGAGGAACTTGAATTGTCTCTTGATGAAGGGTATGCAATTTTTAAAGAAGAACGTGATTCCTCTACATTGGAACCAATCTATGACAAAGGTTTCACACTCTTGAAGGAGCTGAATAATCCTACCCGTATGGATACTTCACATTATGACAATTTTTCACTTACTGATCATTTGGTTGAGTTGGTTCTTTCTCTTACATCCTACATTTCTAAATTCTGCAGTGGTCATCCTAATGAAGTATGGGTGAAAGGTTTCTTTTTGATGGTGCCACATGAAGAGCATGGAAATTCTATTTCTCCTGTTGATGATGGAATTATTAGAGAACCATATTATTTACAATTGCAGCAGCATCCTTGTTTACATTATGATTATACACATCTACATGGGTGCACCTATGATGTTCATTTGAGTCACTTGAAGACTCATGGTTTTTCTTGCTCAACACTTGGTTCATTTGATGCTGGAGGAACTTCATCCAACACTTGGGTGAAGAGGGATATGATTGAGGAAAATTATTATTGGCAGCAACATCCTCTGTTATTTCATGATGATATACATATTCATGGGTGTATTGATGATACTTCTTTGAGACACTTGAAGTCTTCGTGTTTTATTTGCTCCTTATTTGGTTCATATTTTGGTGGAGGTTCTTCATTCACTTCTTGGATGAAAGAAAAACTGGTTGATTATTATTTTGATGCATATTACATTATTTGGGAGCAGGATTATAGGACATGGGATCCTCACCTATGTCATTGGAGCAGATTTGATTGGTCACTTGAAGCATGTATGCACTTAGCAAATGGTAGTCTACTCATTGGGAGGTATAAGCACTTTCATGATTTCTTGGTGAGGCACTTCCTTGATGTACATTCTTATTATGTTGTTATATACTTTGATGATATATATTATGCAATCATGATGTTTGGAAGAATGCATACAATAAAATGGGATCCAGGAATTCTCTTTCCAAATGGTATGGGTTGGAGATCACTCTTAATAGTTGGAGTGCAATGCAAGCAATGGGACCCTGGGATAGTTTTTAGTCCCATTGATTTAAATTATTTGGGAAACAAGCAGTATGGGAGATGGATTCCCAAATTAATAAGGTTATGTTAATCAGAGTATTGCAGCAGCAAGCATGGTGGTTCCTCTCTGAAATCTTCATGAAATCTCAAAGACTCAAGGTGGGCAGCTTAGTGGCAACTTCAAAGAATCATACATAAAGCAGGTTCTTCAACAACCATGTTTGAAATTGCTTGAGGACAAGCAATATTGGGAAGGGAGAATTTGTAATGTCCCAAATTTTGCATTGGGTCACAATGGCAAAATCACATTTTCCATATTCATGAAAGTTTTCAAATGGATGCTAAAAGTCAAATAATTGCCAAGGAGGAAAGTCGCTAGTTTCCTAGGTTAGGGGTGGAAGCTTTGATATTTGGAATAAGGGGGATAATAAATTATGTTTAGACATTAGAAGGGGATAAATATTTAATAATTTATCTTATTAAATAAATACAATATGAAATGTAAGTGGCAATGGAGCATGAAGACACATGGAGACTATGGGGCCCTCACTAGCTAGAATTCCTATGTTAAATGGTATCTTTCTCTTGCAAATTCGAATATATGGGAAGCATAATGTTTTTGGATGGATTATAATGCTAATATACTTGTCCATATACTTCATAGGTCTAATTTGGGATGAATTGTAACTTACATGGGAGAGGAAGAGCCAAATGGGAGTTTCATGGACACTTGGGTAGATTCCCCTTACATTTATGACATCTATGACACCAATGATGGAGATTCTATCAAAATTATGACACAAGTAAGATATGAATGCTTAAATAATGACATAATGACATGTCAGGAATGAATATAGCATCTTATAGGTCGAATTTGGGAGTTGGAGAAGGCCAAGAGGCTCCTACTCAAATTTGGGAGAAGAGGGAAGGTGAAGAGAGAGGCCACATGGCATAGCATGAGCAGCCACACCAATTCGACTTGGATTTGGTTTATGGATGGATTTGGAACCTTAGAAGACTAATAATTTATAAAATACAGGGATAATCCATGAGAAGAAGCTTTTGCTCATTTGTGAAATTGTCATTTGTGAATTGTGAGAGCTAGTGCATGACTAGTTTTCTTGCTTAAGCCAATTTCGAGGGTGAAAGATTCCCATCCTAGTTGGTTTTTGGAAAGGACACTCAGGTATTTCATGGAGATTTAATGGAGTCTTATTTGAAGGTTTAATATACATGAAATCATGTGGATTCTTCTATGGAAGCACTCTCTCTCAACTATTTCCAGTTTTCATACCATATTCATGCCAATGGAGGGATTGCGCTTTGGGTGAGCTATTGATCTCCTTAGGGTAGATTATAATGAAAATTATATTATGTGATGATGTATATTATCTTTATTTCATGTTCAGAAGACTCTCAGGTTTAAATACCCAAAATAATTCATGTAAAAATGTTGAACAATGAAGAAATAGTGTCATTTCCCCAATATCTTGTTGTGAACCATTGTAATGCTGATGATTTAAAATTGGGAGATCCTTTAATTGTCAATTTATGATTGTAATCAGTTAAATATTCTTTTTTATTCATTCTCAGAAATTTTCAGGTCGAATTTCCCAAGATTTTTATGTCAAAATGACTTTTAATGAGCAAACAATGACCATTTCCACTCCATTTTGATATATGCCATGGTAATGATTATTATTTCAAATGGAGGAATGTATATATGATAAATGTATGATGTATGGACTGTAATTAATGTTTATTTCAAGTCTCATTTTCATTAATTAAGATTTGGAATCCATTTTACTCATTTTTATTGCATGGGGAGAAGATTTGGTGCATTTTCCCCAAGGGTCGAAATTGTGACTTGGGAGTTGTTTTGGAAAGAATCATAACAGCCTGTGTAAACTGAACCATGATTAATATGATACTTTTAAAATTTCCCTTACACATAGCCAGCCTCGGTTCAGAAATTCAAGTGAATTTGGGATCATTTGTGAAGCCATTTCCGGCAATTACCCAGGGGGAATTGGAGCCCCAATTTGCTAGTAAAGACTCCTACTTTGAACAGAACATGAGACAAGTTTTTAGAAGTAATTGGGAGGTCACAAAAAATACATTAGCATGATATTTAAGTTATATTATCATTCATGTACCTTCAGAGAAAATTTGGAAGCATTTGGGTCAATTTGGAGGTCTAGACATCAAAACTAGTTAAAAGCCAAAATTGTGAAAAAATTGGAAAATTGGGCATTTTAAAAAAATTCCAAAAAGGGGACATTACAAGCTCTACCTTATATGAATTTTTTGGAGTACTTTGTTGTCACTTTTTATTGTGATTTGGTCGTACTGTTGTGTTGCTACTATTTTTATTTGTGGGGGTTGGATGATATATTTTAGGATTTTTTCCAATTCTAGGTTCTCTCCTTTCATAGGTATGTGTATCTATTTGAGTCTCATGGAAGTAATCTAATGCTAAGAGATTGAAATGTGTTTAGAAGCATATATATATATATATATATATATATATATATATATATATATTGCTACTGTTATATATTGTTGTCTTTCATTAACAACTTAGATCTGATATAGATTGCTAATGTTATTATTGTTATTGTTTTCAGTACTTTAATGGTTATTCTAGCTCATTGTTTCTGGTACATGTTGGACATGAAGGATATTTAGGTATGGTTATTTTTCTCCACAAAAATAACAGAATTTTATTTTACTGTAGACAATTGTGCCATGCAATTTTTCTTTACATAGTGGGAGTAAAAATAAATATGGGATTATTGCTAACCTTCCCCTACTTGTTAATTTTTGTCAATTGAAAACCTGTATGATAACATTGTTCTAGAAATGGTTTTTTTTTTCAATGATTTTTGTTTGCTTGTATTGTCCCAGTTGACCTTCAGATCCAAATCACTTTCTTGTTCGCTTTGTAATACCCATTATAAGATAGAATTGAATTCCTCAAACTCTTAGAATTGAACTCCCCCCAAGAGACCTCCCTAAGAATTAAGCATATTCATTGACATATAATGGGATACATTAGTGGCTTAGTCCAAAACTGCCCAAATCGTTTTGTCCACCCGAGCTATTTTTGCTATGTATATTGCATTAACCATTATTGGTATCATGTAAAAAAATTATATTCCTTTGATATGGCCTTGAGGCTAAGCACATCAAATAATAATATGAACCAGTCATTCAACATAAACACCTCAGTAGTGATACTCAACCCCAAACACAGTTAGGAACTTTTTAGTAGACTCGTCACAATCATGGACAAACCCTGGAGGTTACAATAATTCATAGTCACAGTCCAACCAGTAACTTGGGTCTGTTGCTACTATAGCAACATCCTTTACCCTTTACCTGAGCTACTGTAACATCCTGTTTCGACCCCCTCAGTCACCCTACAGGATGTTATTAGCCTCACCCTTCCTTCCCTTCAATACTACATCCTTGGGACTCTTCCCTAAGGTTGTTACAGCCTCATTCCTATTGCTAATAGTCCTTTACCCTCCTATTAGTCTAGTGCAAGCCCCTTTATTACATTGTGTGGCCTTTACCCATACCTTAGGGTTTCCTTTACAGTGGAAACCCTCTTTACTTAAAATCCAACTCTTGTCTATGTGGTCCATACCTTTGATCCCTACACACAAAACAATATAGTTGTTAGAAGGTCACATATTGTTTGACACTACTACATATGGACTGTTTTTCATATTCACTTATGCTTATCCAGTTATAACATACTATTAAGTCTAGTTGATTAAGTGCAGAGAACTAGTGAGAATGGATTATTCTATTTGTCATTTCTAACAGACTTACCTAGGTCTTAAACACTATAGAAAAGCTTAGAAAGATCTCGGAAGCCAAGACAATTTCCCTCCAATTTTTTTTTTGTCTACCTATGTTGTACCCCTATCTATCAACATTTAGTGTTTATATGATATTCCAATATGTTGGTTTGTTTCTCTATCTGAAATGTGTAATCTCCATCATCCACATTTGAACATGGCTCCAAGGCTGCTCAAAGTTTCAAGAATGGGTCCAAGGATTCCCAAAGTTTCAGGAATGGGTCTTTGTGTCTGGTAGGCATGTTAACATTGGACATATGTTATCTATGATGTATGTTCTTCCCTAAAACATTTATATCTTTTTCCCTTACAATTCTATACATGACTCCAACGCTGCCCAAATTTTTAGGGATGGTTTCGTATTGGGTAGTTTAAACTCTATGTTGAAATTGGATATATACTATCTAGGATGCTTGCTGTCACCCGTACTTTTATATATGTGTTCGTCAAGGCTAGGTGATTAATTGAAAGAAAGACAGATATCATAAAGAATAAGTATACCAAGGGAGAATCTATGTTGGATGCCATATAAGTTACATATTTTTGTTTCCAAAGCATCAAATTGAATTAGTGTAAGTTTTTATGGATAAGTTGTTGCAGAGGTGCACAAACTCCTATAATATTTAAAATTATATTATTTTTTGTTATCTCTTGGTTTCATTTTCCATGTGGAAGTGGAAACCACCCCAACACTATGAGCCTACATTTACACACCTTCATAAATGCATTCAATCAATACCCACCTTTAATGTTTTTCAATTTCATTTATACAACATTTAAGTTTCTTTTAAATGCTTATTTCTTCTTGGTGTGGGTTACCCAGGGTCTGCTATCAGTGCCCAATAAGATGCCAACATTTTTCAGTTGATCCATGTGTAAGTTATAATTCTCCACGCGTATGAGAGTTACACTTATCTTCCCTCCATAAATTGCAAAATAAAAATCGAGAATTGCTCCACATGATTCCAAGCAGATGAGCGCATGTATCATTTTTCCATGTTAATGAGATGTCCTGGTTTTAGTTGTTTGAGAAAAATCTATTGGAAACACAATATGTTTGATATCCTTTGCCAACATTTTCAATATACTAGCATAAATTCTTCTTGTTCTCATTCTCCACCATGTTAACGGCATGTACCTGGGTGTCTGTATGGATCCCTAACCTTTCCAATTCTAGGGTAAAATAAGTAGACTCAAACAGCTCACCAACCTCCATATGTTACCCACCAACAATGAGGATTGGTCTCCTCTTTTAGTCCCCCCCAAAAAAATTATGTTCATAGATTGAATATTTGTTGGGTGGAAATCCTTTGAAATGGATTGATATATATATTTTTCATGATATATTATTTTTCTATGTATTATTGAAGGTTGAATATATAAAATCAAAGTGTGAGTATCCCTACTAAGTTTACCATTCCCTCATGTAAATTATGGGCATATTATTTCTATTCTTGTTGGTTAAAGGGTCATGTAAAATAGACTAGATATTTACTTAGTTCCCAAAGGATTGAAATTAGGGTTTTGAAGCCCTTCCCTTTTGCACACTGATAAATTGCTTCTGATCAAGTGGATGCTTCACGAATATTTGTTGTAAAGGAATTGTTTCATGATGATATTCTTTTTTAAGCTATGGTTAGAATTGGTGGCATGCTTCTCTATATCTTGTGTTTGAAAAATAATCTGGTTTTCATTTTTAAAAGATGCATATTGATTCCAAAGAAGAGTTGCAACCATTGAAGAATGTGATGTTCCTTTTAATGAAGATCCTAATCACTTTGAGAAGATACATTAAATTCTGAGACTTGTGTGGAGCCTGCATGGACACTTATATAGACCTACATGGAAGATATACACTATGCACACTTGCTAAAGACTAGTGTCTCTATGTTTGAATTATTGAACCATTTATCTACAGGCAATGAGTGAAATTGAAAGGTATAATTTTGCAGTTGAATAGTAAGAACAATGTACACTGGACAAGACAATTTTCAGATAAAATTGATAAGAGATTATCATTAAATTACAACATTAATATTCATTAATTCCAACAATATACAACAGTGTTACATAAAGGAGAATTTGAATCATGTGGATAAGATACGAATCTACCAACTCAATCCTGGCTGACTGGATAACTAGAAGTGTCTAAATCACTATCTGATCTCACTAGTCTAACTTCGCATGTCTATTTATTCTATCAATTAGTTAAACTAGTTAAACTATTGAGGTAGGTGAGAAATGGCTCCTACTCCCATGCAACCATGCAAGACTGCCGCTAACTGAACTAGACGACATCAAACTGAATGTAACTGGACCTTAAATTAGCATAAATACCTACCAACTACAACCAACTGATGGTTTTAATGTACCTTTTGTAATTTTTATTAAATGACCAAATTTTCCACTTTTTCCCCAATTTCAACCTTAACTAGTTTTGATGTCTAGACCTCCAAATTGACCCAAATGCTTCCAAATTTTCTTAGAAGGTAAATTAATGATAATATAACTTAGATATTATTTTCATGGATGTTTTATGACCCCCCAATTACTTCTTAAAACTTTTTTAATGTTCTGTTCAAAGTAGGAGTATTTACTAGCAAATTGGGGCTCCAATTCCCCCTGGGTAATTTCCGAAAATGGATTCACAAATGATCCAAAAGTCACTAAAATTTATGAAAATAGGCTGGGTATGTGTAATGTACCTTTTAAAATTCTCATATGCATCATGTTTTATTTTATACATGCTTTTATGACTCTTTCCAAAACAACTCCCAAGTCACAATTTCGACCCTTGGGGAAAATGCACCAAATCTTCTCCCAATGCAATAAAAATCAGTAAAATGGATTCCAATGATTAAGTACTGAACATGACACTTGAATTGAAAATTAATTAAATTCCATCCTTCATACATTTATCAGAGATACATTCCTCCATTCGAAATAATAATCACTACCATGACATATATCAAAATAGAGTGGAAATGGTCATTGTTTGCTCATTAAAAGTCTTTTTGACATACAACCCTTGGGAATTTAGACTTGAAAATTTCAGAGAATAAATAATAGAGAATATTTAACTGATTAAAATTATAAATAGACAATTAAATTCTCTTCCAATTGGAAATCGCCAGCATTACAATGGTTCACAACAAGATAGTGGGGGAATGACACTATTTCTTCATTGTTCAACATTTTTACATGAATTATTTTGGGTATTTCAACCTGAGAGTATTCTTAATGTGAAATACAGATTATATACATCAAAACATAATATAATGGGCATTAGAATCTTCCCCAAAGAGATCAACATCTCACCTAAAGCGTAATCCATCCATTGGCATGAATATGGTGTGAAAACTAGAAATAGTTGAGAGAGAGTGCTGCAATAGAAGAATCCACATGATTTCCTATATATTAAACCTGAAAAAAAAATCCATTAAATCTCCATTAAATACCAGGTTGGCCTCTCCAAACACCAACTTGGATGGGAATCTTTCACCCTCAAAATTGGATAAGGCAAGAAAACTAGTCATCCACTAGCTCTCACAATTCACAAATGATAAAAAAATATTATCTTGGTTTATTCCTTTATTTTATAAAAATAATTATCCTTCTAAGTTTCCCAATCCACCCACAAACTCAATCCAATTCTAATTTGGGTGTGGGCTCATGATTAGACATGTGTCCCCTCTTTCCTAGCCTTCCACCTTCCCCAAATTTGAGTAGGAGCCCATTGAGCTTCCAAAACTCACATGAGAGCTCTCTTGGATGGCATATTTTGAGCTGAAATGTCAAATATGTCATATTTCATCCCTCAGATCTGATTTTTTTCATAGGTTTCATAGCATCTTCATCATTGTTTTCATAGAGCTAGGGAATCTAGTCCAAGTGTCTCACTAGCTCCAAAATGACTCTTCCTTTCCCATGTAAGTTACATTTCTTCTCAAATTAGACCTATTATGCATATGGAAAAATTTATTAACCTTATAACTCATCCAAGAACCTTTAGGATTCCCATGGATTCGAAATTGCAAGAGGAGGTTGCCATTTGGTACCAAATTTCTAGCTTGTGTGGGCCCCATAGTATCCATGTGTCTTCATGCTCCATTGCCACTTAAATTTTCTCTTGTATTTATTTATTTATATCCTTTATTAAATATTTATTCCATTCTAATTTTCAAACATCATTTATTTCCCCCATTATTCCAAATCCCAAAGCTTCCACCCCCAACCTAGGAAACTAGTAATTTTCCTCTTTGGCAATTATTTGACCCTTAGCATTAATTTGACAAAATCTCATGAATATGGAAAATGTGATTAGGAAATTGTGACCCAATGCAAAATTTGGGACATTACAAATCCTCCCTTCCCAATATTTCTTTTCCTCAAGCAATTTGAAACATGGGTGTTGAAGAACCTGCTTTCTGTATGATTCTTTGAAGTTGCCATTGAGTTTCCCAACTTTGAGTATTTGATATTCCATGAATACTTTTGAGAGAAACCACCATGCTTTCTTCTTCACTACTCTGATTAAAATCACTTTATTAAGTGTGGAATCCATCCACCATACTTCTTGTTTCCCAAAAAAATTGAAATCAATGGGACTAAAAACTATCCCACGGTCCCATTGCTTGTATTGCACTCCAAAAATTAAGAGTGCTCTCCAGCCCATACCATTAGGAAAGAGAATTCTAGGATCCCATTTTATTATATGCATTCTTACAAACATCATGACTACATAATAACATAATAAAAATGTACATAAAGGAGGTGCCTCATCAAAAAATCATGAAAGTGCTTATACCTCCAAGTAAGTAGACCACCATTTGCCAAGTGCATACAAGCTTCAAGTGACCAATCAAATCTTCTCCAATGACATAGGTGAGTATCCCATGTCCTATAATTCTGCTCCCAAATAATTTAATTTTCATCAAAATAATAATCAGCCATGTGTTCTTTCATCCAAGAAGTGAATGAAGAACCTCCATCAAAATCTGAACCAAATAAGGAGAAAATAAAACATGAAGACTTCAAGTGGCTCAAAGAAGTCTCATAAATACATCCATGAATGAGAGAAACATAAAAATATAACAAAGTATGTGGCTGGAAACAAAAAATTTCTCCAATCATAAATCTAATCACCCCAATGTTGGATGAAGTTCCTCCAACATCAAATGAACCAAGTGTTGAGCAAGAAAAACCATGAGTCTTCAAGTGACTCCAATGCATATCATAGGTGCATCCATGTAGATGTGCATCATCATAAAGTAACAAAGTATGCTGCTGAAAATGTGAATAAGAGTGTGCTCCAACCATTTCATCATAAAAAGTAAATCTAGGAGTTCCATACTCCTCATGTGGCACCATAAAAAAGAACCCTTTCACCCATACTTCATTCAGACTAATGCTGCAAAACATGGAATGGTAGGATGTAGGAGAATGAACTAACTCACCCAAATTATCAAAAAGTGCAGAATTTCCATCCTGGGAATGATCCATATGGGTAGTATCATGCATCTCCTTTAAAAGTGTGAAACCTTTGTCATAGATTGGTTTCGATGTAGAGGAATCATGCGCTTCTTTAAAAATTGCATAACCTTCATCAAGAGACAATTCAAGTTCCTCTTCCACAACATAAATTGTTTGGATCTCTTCAAGTTCATATTCAAACACATCAAGCACATTCAAATTTCCCCATTTCTCATGATGCACCATGTCATGAGAATCCTCCAAACAATCTACCATTTGACAATCTGAAACATAGGATGAAAAACAAGTGTCTTGCAAATTTTCAAGAAGTTGCTCATTTTGAATTGTGAGATTATGAATAAATTCATTATTCTTCAAGTAGGACTCATGTAACCATTCACTAAACTCAATGAAATTTTTTCTATCAAAAATAAAAGACATGAAATTACCTTTGATGTTGCACATTTCGCTTTGAATCTTCTCCATGTCTTCAAGGAAGGATGGCTCCTCCAAGGAAGTATCTCTCCAACAAGAATTTGATACCAATGCTTGAGTGTCATGGAGTATTCTAATGGAATCTTGGATCTTCTTTTCGTTCATATTTAAGTACCCGTCAATAATATTAGGCTCTTTCAAATGAACCTCCTCATATTCTTCCTTCTTGGTTGGACCAACTTCATGAAGCTCAAGTGGTGATGGGGAAGTTGATCTTGTTTCTTCTTCAACTGCTACAAGGTATTCATTTTCATGTTTAATGGAATTTTGGCTTGCAGAAACTCTTTCAAAAGTGATCTCTATGTCACAAATATAGAGGTGTGAGCACCCATAAGTAGGTACTCCTTTATAGTTCAAGCATCCCTCAGTATATTCTCTTTGTTTCATATCCAAGGTAGAATGTGTCTCAAAATGATCTTCAGTATTTTCAAGAAACTTCTTCATACTCATGTGAAGTCTCTTCATATTTTTTAGAGTCACTTGGGAGTTAATTTAGATCCTATTCATGTACTACTTCTTCTACTTCACCTATTTCAGAACTAGGTGGTTTGTGGGTCTTCTCATTTTGCTCCTTCAAGCAAGCTGATGCATTTTTCCCTTTGGTTTTTTTAAAATCAATATATTTTTTCCAACTTTGGATAGCCAAAAATTTGAATCGTTTCATAATATTATTGTTCATGTCTTCAAATATAGGTTCCATAATTTTTATAAGCTCCTCACCATTATATGAGGTTCCCTTTTCATCCCAAAACAACTCCCAAGTCACAATTTCGACCCTTGGGGAAAATGCACCAAATCTTCTCCCAATGCAATAAAAATGAGTAAAATGGCTTACAATGCTTAAGTACTGAACATGAAACTTGAAATACACATTAATTAAAGTCCATACTTCATACATTTTTCAGAGATACATTCCTCCATTCAAAATAATAATCATTATCATGGCATATATCAAAATAAAGTGGAAATGGTCTCTGTTTGCTCATTAAAAGTCATTTTGACATACAACTCTTGGGAATTTCGACCTGAAAATTTATGAGAATGAATAAAATATCATATTGAACTGATTAAAATCATAAATTGATAATTAAATTCTCTCCCAATTTGAAATCATCAGCATTACAATGGTTCACAGCAAGATAGTGGGGAAATGACACTATTTCTTCATTGTTCAACATTTTTACATGAATTATTTTTGGGTATTTCGACCTGAGAGTATTATTAATGTGAAATAAAGAGAATATAAATCAAAACATAAGACAATGGGCATTATAATATTCCCTAAAGATATCAATATCTCACACAAAGCGTAATCCATCCATTGGCATGAATATGGTGTGAAAACTGGAAATAGTTGAGAGAGACTGCTGCAATAGAAGAATACACATGATTTCCTATATATTACACCTGAAAATAAGAATCCATTAAATATTTATTAAATACCTTGGTGGCCTCTCCAAACACCAACTTGGATGGGAATCTTTCACCCTCGAAATTGGATAAGGCAAGAATACTAGTCATCCACTAGCTCTCACAATTCACAAATGACAATTTCACAAATGATAAAAATATATTCTCTTGGTTTCTTCCTGTATTTTATAAAAATCCTTATCCTTATAAGGTTACCATTCCATCCACAAACTCAAGACAATTCTAATTTGGGTGTGGGCTCATGAATTGACATGTGTCCCCTCTTTCCTAGCCTTCCACCTTCCCCAAATTTGAGTAGGATCCCATTGAGATTCCCAAAATCACATCAGAGCTCTCTTGGATGGTATATTTATACCTGAAAAGCCAAATATGTCATATTTCAGCCTTCATATCTTATTTTTGTCATAGGTTTCATAACATCTTCATCATTGTTGTCATAGAGCTAGGGAATCTAGTCCAAGTGTCTCACTAGCTCCAGAATGACTCTTCCTTTCCCATGTAAGTTAAATTTATTCTCAAATTCAACCTATGATGCATATGGAAAAATTTATTAACCTTATAAACCATCCAATAACCTTTAGGCTTCCCATGGATTCGAAATTGCAAGAGGAGGTTTCCATTTGGTACCAAATTTCTAGCTTGTGTGGGCCCCATAGTCTCCATGTGTCTCCATGCTCCATTGCAACTTCAATTTTCTCTTGTATTTATTTATTTAGATCCTTTATTAAATATGTATTCCATTCTAATGTTCAAACATCATTTATTTCCCCCATTATTCCAAATCCCAAAGCCTCCACCCCCAACCTAGGAAACTAGTAATTTTTCTCCTTGGAAATTATTTGACCCTTATTATCAATTCGACAAACTCTCATGAATATGGAAAATGTGATTAGGCCATTGTGACCCAATGCAAAATTTGGGACATTAAAATGGTGGAACTCAGAGTGGCTCCTAAATTGTATGGATTGGCACCGGTGGCACCAAATGGCACATTGGTGGCACCAATGGCACCAGTGGCACTAGTGGCACCAAACTCTAGCACATGACTCCTAAGTTGGGAAATATGATCTAATATATTATATATGGACAAGGGATGATTATATAATTCTAACACCCCCCACCCCTTAATCCTAACTTGGACAACTTTGGGCCCTGGGAACTAGGACAAAAGTCACCCATTACAATCTAAAAGAATTAAAAATATGCTTAATAAACTGAGGAAATAGGGGAAAACCTAATGGGAAAACACCCCCTCAAGATAAGAAGGAACAGGAAATACAAGTTATTCTTAGGATAAAAATCTTCCTCTTTGGGAAATAACTTGCAAAAAACTCTGTTGCAATTTGCAGCAACATGGTTCTTCTGTGCAACAACATCCTGAAGCTGTGCATGTGAACCTCTCCAAACTAATGATTATGTCTAGAGGAATTTTCCTCTTTGGAAGAAGAATAAAATGCTCAACTGAATCAGGAACATATACAGCTGCAAGATGAAAATTGGACCCGTGTAGAGCAACCGAGATCAACTAATGAGAGAGAAAAAGTGCTTGATAATTCGAACCATGTGAGGAAAACCCAAGAAAATAATATATTTAAGCCGTGAACATAAAACCATGTGAGATAAAATCAGCTCCAAGTGTTAGGAGCAAGTGTCCAGGCAAATGCAGAATGTCTCTATCTTTACTAATTATGTGAGGAGATGAGCATGTGATTAAATAGAAAGGTAGAGAAGCACTGGGACTATGGAGAGAGAATGATTGAGATCCATAATATGATATAGATTCAAAAATAACCAATTATCCATGAAATATAATATCAGCAAACTCATGACAGAAAACTGACATCAAATCCCTAGCAGCAGTTTTGAAAGAGACCTGCGGTTCTTGATTTTTCACACCAAAATTGATGAGAACAACTACAAAGCATGACTGGAGGATCCTGAAACTTAAAAATTGAACCAACTAAGGTCATATCATATCGAATATTATGGAACAAATGTTCCAAGTGCCCCACTGAAATGGTAGATGCATGGGTTTCTCCTTCTTCAACAAAATTCTGAGTATTGGTGCATGCAATCATGTAGGAATTTGTTAGAAGATCTAGATCAAGGAGAGTGAATGGATAACTCCTAAATATGATATTTCCTCCAAAACATCCAAATCATTACTTTAATTCACACCAACATCAACATTAGAGATAGAGAAATCAAATTCCTCTTCATTTTCTGAAATAATCACTGGCAAACTTTGCACATAATTTAAAATAAAATAATCACTGGATAATGTTTGCATAGAATGGAAGGAGATTTTTTATTCAATAACAGAGATTTGAATGTCTTCTTTTGGATCAAATATATGAGAATATGGGATATTAGAGCTCTCATAAACTTCCGGAGCCGCAGGAGAAGGATTCACTCCAAGGAGACTTTCTTCAATTCGAATTGGCTATGTTGAATATTCTGCTTCTTCTTCATCTTGAACAAATTGATTTGTTGCAGGAGAGGGAACGAGTACATTATTAAACTCATCATGTTGGATTTTAATATAACCTCTCCCAGCAGTTGGGATTTGCGAGTCATCTCCCATATGAGTGTTAGGTCCTCCTGATAGATTGTGAGTGGTGAATGATTCCCTAAAGGCAACCATGTGGTTGGAGGCCTACTTTCAAAGAAAGGAACCTCTCATATTCTTCAGTATTCTCTCCAACATCAAACATCTATGCACCTTTTGGAAGTACAATATTGTTCTCTTCAACAAGTGTTGTCATCTAGTCGAGGGTCTTCTTCATGCTCTGGCTTTCTGGATGAAAGCCTCTCATACAATATGGACACTTAGTCTTCTCTTTTCTGGAACCTGAGGCTCCATTGGAAGATATCTATTACTCTTTTGGCTTCGAATCAGTTTCTCTGGGATCCTCCCCCTTGTGCTTCCCTCTGGATTGCGCATTATTTGAGTCTGACATCCAGAGAGCTTGATTCTTGGAAGTTTGAAGCACTCCCATTTGAACCAATTTATCATGCTCCTATATTAAGGACTCAACAAAAGCATCTAGAGAAGGAATCTTCCAATTGGGGATGAAATCTCTTCCAGAATGGAATGTAGAGACAAAGACAGAGTACTCTACACCAAGCTTGTTCAGTACTGATCGAACCAGTTTCTCATATTTCATCTCTATTTCACATTGTTTACATTGCAGTGCCAGTGACGTGAACTTTGTGAAAAATTGTTGAATAGTTTTGAAACTGTTGGGTTGCAATGTAATGAGCTCTTCTCCAATATGCTCCCTCGAATCTCATCTTGTTTTCCAACAAGAATTCAAGATTTTCCCAATCTTCCTTCGGAGTCTTCAATCCCTCAAGGTGAAATAGAATATCCCAAGAGATATGAGTGCATAGGAAGCCAAATAATTCATCCCACCAATTCAAGAACTTATTTTTCTCAGTAGGGTGATGGGGCTATGTCTCTCTGCCCATTGTCATCCTAAATAGACTAAGCTTGCACAAGGAGATGTGCATATATGCCCTCCAATCAACATAGTTGAAGGGTGTAAGGATATGGGGTACAAGAGCTAAAGAATCCATGAATATTCCTTCTGAACAATCAATTTCTCAACAAGATATGTAGGTACCTGCAAGTAACACTACAAAAACCAAAAACAATTTGCAATCATGTCATTTTCAAGCCTTCCACCTCGACATGTACACTTTCTCAAGGTCTATCACACCTGCAAAGACTTCTCTGGATGAATCTAGAGTTAGCAAGGCAAAAATTGTAGGATTTATGTGGAAAACCATATGCTTATGGTGTACAATGGAGATCGAATAGACTTGTTGCTAGCTTGAACAAGGATATGATACCATGTCTAAATTATTGAACCATTTATCTACAGGAAATGAGTGCAATTGAAAGGTAGCATTTTGCAGTGGAATAGTAAGAACAGTGTACATTTAACAAGACAATTTTTCAGATAAAACTAATAAACGATGATAAGTAAATTACAACATTAATCTTCATTAATTCAAGCACTATACAACATTGTTACATAAAGGAGAATTCAAATCATGTGGATACGATTAGAATCTACCAACTCAATCCTGACTGAATGGATAACTAGAAGTGTCTAAATCATTATCAGATCTCACTAGTCTAACTCCACATGTCTAATTCAATCTATCAATCAGTTAAACTAGTTAAACTGATGAGGTAGGTGAGAAATGGCGCCTACTCCCATGCAGTCATGCAAGACTGGCGTGAACTGAACTGAAGGACATCTAACTGAATGTAACTGGATCTTAACGTAGCATAACTACCTACCAACTACAACCAATTGATGGAGGTTGATGGTGGCACTAGAAGTGGCTCCTAAAGTGTGGGGATTGGCACCAGTGGCACCAAATGGCACACTGGTGGCACCAATGGCACCATTGGCACTAGTGGCAGCAATATCATGGCGGCACCAAACTCTAGCAAATGACTCCTAAGTTAGGAAATATGATCTAATAGACTATATATGGAAAAGCGAGGATTATATAATCCTAAAACTCTCTTCTCTGGTGGTGCAGCCCTTTTGAAATGTGGTCTCTCTCACCATGATCTCTACTTGACCTACTTATATTTGGCACCACTGGGGAAACTTCTAGATGCACCAAGTTCCTTATTGGTTGAGTGCATGGGAACACCTTGTGGCTAGACATGGATTATCCAATTCATGTGCAGGATATCCATGCCTTGACTGGCCTATTGATGGATGGATAGGATGTATCATATGCCTTTTAGGGTACCAGTAAGAACAATTCCAAAATTGAACCCATTCTATATGATTAGTATGGTACCAAGAGAGGAGGATGGGGTTCCATCATTACCCTTATAAACACTGACTAGGTCAAATTCTATTTCCATTTCATTAATGGTCAGATCATGTATAACTTACCACGTTTCAAATTTGTACCTTGCGATATAGTGAGGTCTGCATCTAAGAATATCTTGCGAGGGAGGGAGAACAACCTCTTCTCGGACTTTACTAAAATAGAAAAGGATGGCCTTTACAGAAATTCCAAAGGACGAAAAATTTCCAAAAAAATTCCATAAGATGGGAAATTCCAACTTGGGGATGTCGTACAAGATAGTTCATGCAAGCATTGCGGGATTTTTCTTGCAATTACCTCACCACAATGACTGACACATGAAAAATTCAAATAACTCTTTATTTTCTTGATGTCAAGGTGAAATTGGTTAATGTACTCCCTTTACATTTACCTTTATGATTTACGTCTTTCTTTTATTTACTCACATAAAATTGGAGAAAAACTATATAAATGTTTTGTCCAAAACAAGTATCCTAGATAATAGTTATCTAATTTCAACATAAAATACCCAACTCAAAACCATCCCTGATGTTAGGATGACAGTGGTTAATGTACTTTGTTTACTATACCTATTATTATACGACCTTCAACAATAAGGCTATCAATAGACTTAAGAAGTAAGAGGTAGGCATACATGTGGATCTTGATGATGATGCAATAACAAGCATAGGCCAACAGAGATCCTCAACTTGTTACATTCAGATGTAGATCGACCCATGAATTCACATTCACTATCGGGGTGCATTTATATTGTTTCGTTTATTGATGATTCCTCTCATAAGACTTGAATCTACTTCATTAAGACCAAGGATAAGTTCTTTGGGAAGTTTCAAGAATTTAAAGCTCTAGTAGAAATTCAATCAGTTAAGAAGATTAAAATGTTGGGATTATATAATGGAGGATAGTATATCTCCAAGGAGTTTGACATGTTTTATAAGGAAATCCAAGATCAAGAGGGAGTTGATAGTGCCTAACGATCCACAACAAAATTGGGTTGCGGGGAGGAAGAACATGTCCATCATAGAAACTGCCAAGGCAATGATCCATGACCAAGAGTATATATATTCCCATGCGTCTTTTGACAAAAGAATGTTGCACATTGGTCTACATTATCCTTGGGTGTCGTCACAGGATATCTAAGAACAAAACACTAGAAGCTTCTACTGGTGAGAAACCATATGTATCACATTTTTGTGTTTTTTATTGTATTGTATATATTGATTTTTTTAGGAGAAAAGAAATAAGTTGGAACCCTCTAGTTTGAATGAAATTTATGTAGGATATGACAAGAATTCTAAGGCCTTCAAAGTTTACATTCAATCCCTACATAATATATTTGTATGTAAAGATGTCAAATTTGATTAGGATGCAAGATCTCCTAAGCCTTAGGGTTCTCCAATAGACATTGACGAGGTAGAGAAGCTTGCTGCCCCAAATATTGATCCATAGATTCCAAATAAGATAGATACAAATAGTCAAATTCTAGCACAAGTACAAATACTATTTTCCCTTATAGTTTAGTCAAAGGACCCAGATAGATTACATAAAGAATAAAAGAGGCACAAGAGCAAGTAGGAGAACTCGAGTCTTTTTTGGGGGGGGTTAGTCATCCTCTTAATATGTTTCCTAATTATGTTGCATTGATGCCTTTATTTTTTAGAGTGTTTCAGTTATGAGGACATAGGAGGTGATTTTCATATTCACTTACATACACACGGTTTGCAAGTAAATACATTTAAGTTACAGAATACATTTACATCAATTCTCCAAATTGGATAAGCAGTTGATTTGGAAAAATGTCTACAGCCTGTTGAGAAATGCCCGCGACCAGTTTGAAAATGCCCGTTGGACTGATAAAATGCCTACACTACCTCATAAAATTCTTGTAGGCCTCAAACATATGCATGCAGGTTGACAAATGCCCGCAAAAATGCACAAAATGTTGAAACATTCCTGCAGGCAACTATAGCAATAGAAGAAGTAAAATGCAGAAAGAAATTAGCTACAATATGATTGCAAAAATCTACATTTGTGAATGGTTGATATTATTTTTCATGGATTGTGAAGATATATGTGAGACAAATTAAGTATCTTGAGATGAACATACTAGCAAGGTTTCAGGGGGAGCAATTAGTCTACATATTGATAGGGGAAGCAATATGGTTAGATAAATAAAAGAAAATAAAGTGAGGAAGCACTGTGATGTTGTCATTGATGCATGCTTACCTTTTATGAATTTACTAGATGATTGTTGATACATTCATTATGTGGGCATGTCCTTATATGTCACGGGCATATAGTATTCATGTGTGGGTGATTGCATACTTATGCAGGCATGTCCTTACATGTCACGGGAATTTCAATGATCTGTTGTCATTTCAATGCCTCCTATGAGAATCTTTCCACCTCTATTTCAGACATTTTGGGTCTCAACGGGCATTTATCTATTTCCCTGTGGGCATGTTTAACTAGTTGCAGGAATTTTATCTTAGTCTTGCATGCATAATTCAATACTTGCAGCCATTATGTCCATTAATTGTGGTCTTTAAATGTCTTCAAAAGCTTTCACTGGGTCACAGTTATACCTAGAAGCCTTCATAAGATTTGACCTTCAGCATTTGTAAACTGAGGTTACCCAAAAAAAATAAGTCTTTATCATCGTCAAACATCTTTTTCAGATCATTGGATTCTATAATGAATCTAGTAGGTTCATATTCATCAATGAAAACTTCACAATGTTTCTTGTATTTATTTCTAATCTGATCTTACTAGTAATTTCCTTTAGGACCATCAAACCTTGCTGCAGCAAAATGCATGCTCAAGTATGGGAAAATTAGTCAAAACTTCTCTAGGAAAATGCACGCCATAATTCATAGGTTAAGAAAAATGTTCGCCCTATACTATCATGCCATAGCTTGTTGAACTGTCTACCTAACCATGGTCTCATTTTTCTTATGGGTCTCGATCTCAATCTATCAATGTACCTCTATGTAGCTTTTGGAGATGAAGGGGGTGGATAGCCTTGAGCATAGAAATCCCCCAAAGCTGGGAGAGATCGAAATTGAGTTGAAACCCGATTCCCACCCAATAAAAAGCATCCTATAGGAAGAACCCATACTACAAAAATTGAGTCAAACAAGAAATTGATCTGTGTTTGGTGCATCTTAAGGGGTTAGCCATGCTCACAAGATAGATTTTTGGTTGTGTGAAGGAAGGGGTTCGCTGAACGAACAAGAGTTTATTCCTCTCAATAGTAGGATTCTCAACCAAATCACCATGCTTTTGGTTAGCGCATCTACATCCTCTGTGCGCGAGCACTGGTCATTGTCTCCTATTTGTTGTAATGTAGTTTATGACATACAATAATGCATTGTTACCTTGTAAATTAGGGCACAACTTATCAAAACTATCAATTTATGGAGGGATCCATGAAACTAGTGCATGCCCTAAGTCATGGAGTCAAACGAAACAAAAGCAAGTGTTCATGTTCGATTTATATAGAGCCATTTGAATTCTTAAATATTATTTGTATAATTTATATTTATTTATTCACATAGTTTATATGTTTTTGTAAATATGTGCCTCTTTAAATGTACCTATGAAAGGACTCTTTCAATATAACTTGTAAATAACTTCTTACGTGGCTTATTGGCTTATGTTCTATTTATTTGGTGCCATTTAATTACTGATTCACATATTCTATATTTTATGTAAATATGTAATCTTATATATATATGAAGGTTTTTGTTAATGGGTTCTAGTTCAAGTGGTTTGGAAGAAATATTGGTATCCTTCATACTTAATTTCAATGAATATATTAAGTCTTTATTGAGTAAATTGTTGTAACGCCCTTGTCTTCTATATTGACAACACCTTAAACATAAATATCTAATAGCTTTCCTCATGATTATAATTAATAGAAAAAATATGTACAAAAATTATATTTCAAGTGATATATAAATTTGTATTGTCCAAATCTATTGATGGCCCTTTAGTCACTTTTGCTATTTGCGGTCTCTATACACTTTCCTACCCTCTCTGTCTGTGGGGACTCCCAAGTTATAATTAAATGGGAAAACTCGGTGGCATGTCTAGATGGTGTGGACTTGGAACATTGGTGTGATCACATCACTGAGGTAAAATATTATTTCCTCTCCATAAAATTTCAACACATTTACAGGGAGCACGATATGAGTGTTGATGTTTTATCCAAGGAAGCGCTTTCTCTTGAGATGGGAAAAATCTCCTATATTGAGATGCTGGATGGAGAGTCTATTGGGAGCGATACCATCGTGTTCTTCTAAGTTATGCTATTCGACATAACTGTTGTGGCTTACTTGTATTTCTTAGTAAAGATTCAAGTTTTTTTAGCCTTTGACTATGCTCTACTAACTGCTCCTTTTGATGAGTTGTTTTCATGGCATATAAATTCCTTAGTTCTGGGGGATTTTCACTTTACCCCCTCGGTGCTTCCTTGGACAAGCCTTCATGGATCTTTATGTGCTTCTTTGGACTATCTGGAATGTCTTTTTGGTGCTGGATTGAGGCTTGCGTTTGTACACCCTTTGATGATGGGTTGTAGGATACTTTTTGACATGGACTGGGTCCTTTGTAATGACAGAAGTATAAGATATAAGATATTTTTGAAATTATTTTTTCCCTAGGCCATCAAGAACAAATTTTACAGTTCTTTTTGTTTCATTTTATCTTATTGTTTACTTTTTTTATAGCATTATATATTTTGTCAACCATTTTGGAAATAAGGCCAAATAATCCATAGTTTTTACCTTCTACTATTTGCTTTTGATTTTTTATATTTATTATGTTTTATAATAAAAAAATTATTTTTAAGTTTTTTAGTCTACATGTGACACATCAGTGTTACAGACGTGACACATATAACTCACTTAGGATGTAGAAAGCGCCTCTCAACGCAATAAAAAAAGGGGTGCGACTGTTAATAAAAACAAAGTTATATTAAAAGGGCGTGACTGTTTAGTTTTAAAAGGAATTAAAAATGGAAAATAGAGTATAGAAACCTATTTTAAATGTAATTTTGCAATTATAGAAAGTGTTTGTTGTTTTTACCAGTTGGGATTCCATGATAAATTTTTGTTCTCTATATCTTGTTGATTTTGTTTGTTATTTATTATTTTAAAAGTGGTTAAAATTGTGAAAAAGGTAACAATATTTATTCCCCCCCCCCCCACCTTCAGAATTGTCCAATATTGAAGCATTTACATGATTATGGTTATTACTGTTTTTGTTTTTAGTACTTTAATTATTATTAATGCAGCTCTCTATTTGATAGTACTATGCTGATTAAAACAATTAATATACCTATATTTGTGCTTTTTACAATTTATATGTGAATTGTTTGTTCACTTTGTTGCATAGCTTATTTTTTAATATGTGTGGCATCTTCCGAGGACTATGGTGTTAGGATTATTAATCCTCCCTTGTCCAAATTTGGTCATATTTCTAAATTGGGAGTCATGTCTAAATCGGGAGTCCATCCAGTCTATTTATAGTCATTAACACCATTGGGTCCACTTGACCTAATTGGGGCACATGTTTCAGTTACTAAAGTGTGGGGAACATTAATTGAGGCTCACTGCCACTTATTTCACTTGATTGCATAAGTTTAGGAGCCTCCTAGATCAATCCCTACAATTTAGGAAGCCACTGGGAGTGCCAAGACCAACCAAGGTCAATTCACTCCAGTTAATGACTAGTCAAGCTAAGTTAGGAGTCAGTTACATTCAGTTCTAGTCCTCTACATTCAATTAGCACTAGGTTTACTTGACTGCACACATGTGGGGCTCATTTCTCACCTACCACAGTTAGTTAACCTTAGTCAACACTAAATGTAACACTTGAGTTGTGTTTTAGAGCTCCGATGAACTCCGGTTATGGTTTAGACAAGGTCAGTTAACTACTGGGTCCTCCGATAGTGATTTAGACAAGGTCTTGGTTACCTACAGTCAAGTAGAGTCTAAACAATTCGAACTTCCTCATGTGGATTCGAATTTCTTGTGGCTATTAAAGCCATTTTACTTCATTGTAATTATCATCTGAATTACTATTTGATTAATGAAAGCATTCACAGCTGCAAGCCTTTTGCACTGTTTCATTCTTCAATTGCTGAGTAAATTGTGAGATCCACTTTGTGAGTTGTGTATTTGTCTATAGATCTATGTGCTCAAATTTACTTGGTATCAGAGCCTCGATGGACAAGACTCCTCTCCTCCTCAGATCTCCAGCCGGATCATTTTTTTTGGCAAATTGCTCTTTCCAGTACTGCACCAGAAGCGGAGAATTTACCACTTAATATCCCAATTTAGGAAATTGTTGATCAAGCTTGCTTGATCAACTATGCTGGGTGTGAAGGAAATTCCAAAAGTGTAGACTGTTGACCTTACTTTGTATGTTTGATTGTGTGACAGGTTATCAGCTTTTCTTACAGCATTCGCTACAAGCAGCCTCTTCTTCTCACTGCATTCGCTACAACAGCTTAGTCTTTCTTATTACATTCAAAATGGCTCATCCAGTGGAGCCTATCACTCCCTTCAACTATCACCAGTGGAAGGATGACATGAGAGTATTGCTCCACACCAAGCATCTCTTCAGACTCATAGAAGAAACAGAGGAAGAGCTAGAATCAGATAAAGACAAAGCTAAGTACATGAATAGGCTTGATGAAGCCCATGGGCTCATGCTCTCCTCAGTCTCTAGAGATCTTCAATTTCACATCCAAGACTTGGACACTCCCAAGGAGGTTTGGGACAAGCTTGCTTCCTTATTTGATAAGAATGATGAGATGAGGATCCATCAGCTAGAAAATGATCTGATTACTCTCAATCCATCCAATTTCAAATCTCTAAATGAATTCTTCTCAAAGTTCAAGAACCTGATATATCAGTTGAATCAATGCAAAGTGAAGAAGGATGAAGATCAGCTCATCCTTGCTATTCTCACAAATCTCAATTCAGACTACTCAGTCTTTGTATCCACCTTCCAAACAGTAAGGCTCACTACTCCAAATTGGAAGATGCCCACTCTTAATGCTTTCATCCAATCTCTTATTTCTGAGAATGATAAATTAATCCAAATGGGGATCATTCGATCTCCCAAAGATCTAGCTCTTGTTGCAAGAGGAGATAAGGTAGCGAATGACAAAGGGAAGCAAAGAGATGAGTCCCCTGTGAAGAAAGAGCAGTCAAAAGAACCTTCAGGTTCAAACAGAAGCAAGAAGAATGGCAAAGGCAAGGTCCTCTGCCCTTACTGTGGAAGGGGCTTCCATTCAGAAAGCTCCTGTATGAGAAGACAACTTAATGAAATGGATCTTCTCTTGAAAAAGTACAACATTTATGTACCTGCTAGTGCAAGGAAGGAAGACTCTGAAGAAGAAGAAGAAGAATACCAAAGGAAAGGACATGTACTAAAGGCTTGTTGCACATCAACACCTACCTTCCTCATTGATTCTGGAGCTTCCAACCATATGGCTACATCCAGAGAATCATTCTCTTCTTTTCAGTCCTTTGATGGTCCTAGTATTCAGATGGGCAATAACAGTAAATTCAAAACCAAGGGGAAGGGCTCTATCCAACTTGAACATGGAAGGTTCAAAGATGTGTTGTTTGTTCCCTCCCTAGCTTCAAACCTGTTATCTGTCTATCAGATGACCCATACTGGATCTCCAAAGCGAGTGATCTTTGGTCCTGACTCAGTGGAGATCACAGATATCTCTACTAGGAGAATCATAGAAAAGGGTACTGCAAATCATGCTTCAAAAGCATATGAGTTCTCACATTTCATGGCTCCTTCAGAACCAATGCACTCTCAGCAGCCACCTGCAAGGGAAGGTAAAATCATTGCATCTACTTCTTTTACAGCTTCTACTAGTATTTCAGATCCATCTATATCATTTTATGACATTGAGATTCAGGGTGACTCAAATCTAGATTCAGTCCCTACTTCCAAACTGGAAGCTAGGAAGATGACTGGAAACTCACCTGACACTCAGAAAGGAAAGACTCTTGTGCTATGTCATACTATTTTACCTCCTTCAGAGAGATGCAATAGACTTCTTGTAAGATGCAATATGTCAAGGGCTCAGTCTTACTACATTCAGAAGAATGGATATGATCATACACCTCTTCATTCAGCAAGAGACAAAGATTACATTCGTCCTTCCTCTCATCATCATTTTTCGAGAAGAAAGAGAAGTCTACATGCCAGGACCCAGAATACCTGTGCATAGCACACCATGCATGTTGCTTCACTACCTCACAGAGATGAATATTGCAGTAACATATTTTCAATTTTTTCAAACTTGAGACCTTATTCTACTTGCTTAGCTAGAGGGAAGGCTTTTTTCCCATGTGGTTTTTGCCCCGACTCCTTGTATTAAGGAGTTACTTTATTTTACTTGATGTAATGGGTGACCTATGGTCTTAGTTACCAGGGCCCACAGTTTGTCCAAGTTAGCATTCAGGGGGGGTGTTAGGATTATTAATCCTTCCTTGTCCAAATTTGGTCATATGTCTAAATTGGGAGTCATGTCTAAATCGGGAGTCCATCCAGTCTATTTATAGTCATTAACACCATTGGGTCCACTTGACCTAATTGGGGCACATGTTTCAGTTACTAAAGTGTGGGGAACACTAATTGAGGCTCACTTCCACTGATTGCACTTGATTGCATTAGTTTAGGAGCCTCCTAGACCAATCCCTACAATTTAGGAAGCCACTGGGAGTGCTGAAACCAACCAAGGTCAGTTCACTTCAGTTAATGACTAGTCAAGCTAAGTTAGGAGTCAGTTACATTCAGTTCTAGTCCTCTACATTCAGTTAGCGCTAGGTTTACTTGACTGCACACATGTGGGGCACATTTCTCACCTACCACATTTAGTTAACCTTAGTCAACACTAAATGTAACACTTGAGTTGTGTTTTAGAGCTCCGATGAACTCCTGTTATGGTTTAGACAAGGTCAGTTAACTACTGGGTCCTCCAATAGTGATTTAGACAAGGTCTTGGTTACCTACAGTCAAGTAGAGTCTAAACAATTCAAACTTCCTCATGTGGATTCGAATTGCTTGTGGCTATTAAAGCCATTTTACTTCATTGTAATTATCATCTGAATTACTTTTTGACTAATGAAAGCATTCACAGCTGCAAGCCTTTTGCACTATTTCATTCTTCAATTGCTGAGTAAATTGTGAGATCCACTTTGTGAGTTGTGTATTTGTCTACAGATCTATGTGCTCAAATTTACATATGGTTATCGACAAGGGGATGGCCACCCCTTGCTGAGTTAACTTGAGGAAGATGAGATGATCATGTGAGATTCCTTATCCAGTGATGATGATTATGAGCTTCCACTGTTTGCATGATACACATGATACGTATGACCACATATAGTTGAGAAGGCCCAAGGTTGGGTAACCTACCCTCACATTGACTTGATGTTCAAACTGTCATGTCTTTTTTTCCATGTCATAATCCTTTTTCATCAACATATTTAATGTTGTACCTATCATGGGAAGCCTGAGCATATAAATTAGTTCACATAAATTTATTTCAAAAAATACCTACAAAGTAGCTTCCTTAGAGTGGTTAATGTTGACAATGATGTTAAAACATAGAAAAAGTAATGCAAAATGGTCATGGGTCCATAGTATAGAAAATTTAAGGCAAAATGTCCATGGGTCCTTCCTTATTTCACATATGTGCAATTTCCCTTGTACTACTTCCTTATTCAATTCCCTGTATACATGTGTAAAAGTAATGTGAATTAATTTAGAAGTTGCTTCTTTAAGATGAGTACCCAAGGCCCGCAGAGATATAACATGAGCCATATGATAATTGTGCATCAAGTTAATAAGCAATGACAAGTCACCATACACATTTATAGTGGTAATTCCCGTGGAGATTAAAAAAATTGGTAATGAGTAATTGATATGAGATGTTGTAAGTGGAAGGTCACTAGTTCATATCCCCTGTGTGTACTTACAAAACAAAAAATTTATAGTGGTAATATCCTTTGACAGTGCCAATTTGAGGAGTGATTACAGTGCAAGTATTTCATCTTTATTATTGTTGTCAAACACTGAATTGGCACAAAATTTCAAATAATGGCATTTGTGTAAAAACAACAAACCCTATAATCTACATATCACATTATCTCCCCGACACACCCATTTGAAGAAACCCCAAGGAGAATTCCTATCCAATAGGAATTTTTCAATCACCTGATATTTGGTAAGAGGGTCATGTGGCTTATAGAATTGAGAGATGGAACCAATTTGAGAATTGACCTCAAATATTTGAAGCAATTGATTCTCAAAAATAATTTTTTTGTGTGCAAGCTACAAATCCTAGAAGGTTAATATGGGACTTCTCTATACTTATTAATATCAAATATGGAGAACCATAGTCTCAAACCCTTTTCCACCATGGCATAGTTCCACATAGAAGTTAATCCAAGCAACCAACACACATCCATACCTAAATGGAATATGGACATTGAATGAAAATATTTGAAACATTTTCTTCCTTGGCCCTACAAAACATGCACATAGCTAGACCAGATAGCACTTCCTCTAAAGATAGTCCCAAGTAGGGGTTTTGTTTTGAATTGTTAGCCACATAAGTATATTGATTTCCTTTATGGTGTGTACCTTCCAAATTATAGAACACCACCAACATGGATCCTCACTCACAAAAGCCACAAATATCTCATAGTTGACTTTTGTTATGTATATTCCACCCACTTTTCTCTTAGTCCAAATCAACATGTCAAGTTCCTCCCTCAAGAGAACATGACCTGTTTGTAGGGATTGTTTGGAATTATTCCAATAAAATTCAAACTCCCCTTCAAGGTGGAAATATTCTGCAAAAATACTACATTGTTTCCACATATCAGTTCCCAATGCATCCCCAACTTGTCCAAGCCAAAAAATGCCTTTATCATGAAGTAATTAAACCATCCTCGAAGGAAGAAAAATTGCATTGTCATAGTCCATGATCACATCCTCTCCAATCCTAATTTGTGTGTCATTCCAAACTTACTAAGAAAGATGTTTATTCACCACTAGACATGCCAACACCATGCCTATCCACTGGTTGTAGCCATTAGTGAATCTCTTCATTAATGATTGAATCTAGTCCATGATGGTAAGAAGAGAAATATACAATTCCATAAGCCTTCTTTGAAGATAAAATTCCACACATTTTTAGCTATTAGGGGTTTACTAAAGTATGGAAGTTGTTTCAATCCCTATCCCCCTTCATGTTTTGATTTGGAAATTACTTTCCAATGAGCTAGGTGAAACCTAGCCTTGTATTATTTTATGTGCTACAGTTAGTCAAAACACAACCTCTAAATTTTATTGTGTATCCCTTTGGGACAATGAGAAAGTAATAACTAGTAAACATGAATTTCTTTGAGAACATCATTAACAAGAGTCATTATGCTTTCGCATGATATCCACATGTGATACTAGAAATGTATTCGATTTTCAATCTTTCCTATCATCCAACCTCGATCCTTGATGCCATATCCAAGGGGTTTGAGAACAAATTCAAGGTACTTCAATCCATCATGAAGTTCATCCCTCTAAAAAAGTGAATATTTGTATTGCACCTATGATTCCATGATCAAGCATACAAGTGAAACAAATCAAGGACTTACACAAATTCATCTCCATCCAAGTGGTTGTACAATATAGTTGAAGAATATTTGTATAAGCTCAAGCTTTCCATAAAAACTTCATTTTAGCTGTACCTATCAAGTGTTTAAATTTATCATTGAAATTCCTGTGACATGTAAGGACATGCCCACATAATGAATGTATCAACAATAATCTAGTAAATTCATAAAAGGTAAGTATGCATCAATGACAACATCACAATGTTGCTTCACTTTATTTTCTTTTCTTTATCTAACCATACTAGTCCCCCTATCAATATGTAGACTAATTGCTCCCCCTGAAACCTTGTTGGTCTGTTCATCTAAAGACATTTAATTTGTCTCGCATATATCTTCACAATCGATGAAAATTAATATCAACCATTCACAAATGTAGATTTCTGCAATCATATTGTAGCTAATTTCTTTCTACATTTTACTTCATTTATTGTTATGGCTGCCCGCGGGCATTTTTCAACCTTTTGTGCATTTTTGTGGGAATTTGTTTGGACCTACGTGCATGTGTTTGAGGCCTATGGGAATTTTATAAGGTAGTGTGGTAATTTTATCGGTCCAATGGGAATTTTCAAACTGGATGCAGTCATTTATCAACAGGCTGCGAACGTTTTTCCAACTCTAATGGGAACTTACGGGCATATCCTTCTGAACTGTGGCCATTTTCTTCAAGTTGTGGACATTTCACTTGGGTGCAGGAATTTCTCAATGTCCAGGCAAGCATTTCTTCACTTCCTGAAGGAAGTTTTAGAGACTAAGACAAGCATTTTGAGGTCCTACTGGTATTTCTTTATTGCCCTGTGGGAATTTTTAACTAGCTGCAGGAATTTTTACTCTCAAGTGCAGGCATATTTGAGGCCTGAGGATATTATGGAGGCCTGGATGGCATTTTTCTCCTCCACTTGCAGGAATATTTGGGACCCCGCGTGCATTTTAATCACATCTCCTTCGCTCATGGGGTCATTTTTCTTCTTCCTGCATGCATTTTTCTGAAGCTTTCCCGCAAGTATTGCATTATGCATGAAAGACTAAGATACAATACACGTAGCTATTTAAACATGTCAACAGGGCATTTTTAAACCTTTTGTGCATTTTTGCAAACATTTTCCTTCCATATGCAAGCATTCTTTACATCAGCTGCAAGGATGAGCCAAAAAATGTTTTGAATACTTGTTATGTACTTTGCAAAACGTATCCACATCAACTAGTTTCTACATTCTTGCACCCTTGCGTTCACCTTAAGAGCCCTCATTAGGTTCCATCCACCATATCGCTACCTTATATGACTTTTTTGGAGTACTTTGTTGTCTTTTTTATTGCGAGTTGGTCGTATTGTTGTGTTGCTACTATTTTTTATTTGTGAGGGTTGGATGATCTATTTTACGATATTTTCCAGTTCCGGGTTCTCTCCTGTCACATGCATGTTTTTTTAGTTGATTCTCATGCAAGTAACCTAATGCTAAGAGGTTGAAGTCTGTTTAGAATCAATTTTTTTTTCTGAGGAAGGGAGGTCTTCCCTAACATCTTATGTTGAGCTTATAATTGGTTTAGATTTGGTTTATATTACTACTTTTATATATCGTTGTCTTTCATTAACAACTTAGATATGATATAGATTGCTATTGTTATTACTGTTATTGTTTTAAGTACTTTAATTGTTATTGTAACTCATTGTTTCAGGGACATGCTGGACATGAAGGATATTGAGGTATGGTTTTTCTATTCCACTAAAATGACATAATTTTATTGTACTGTAGCAATACATACAACATGACAACTGTGCCATACATGACAACATGACATTTTTCCATATCTGATTTTTCCAAGCATATGACATATGGAGGATGGATGGATGGCAGTGAAAGAGGGCTATTTTCTTGAATATTTTTATTGGAGCCACCCATTCATTCCTTGTTGCTTGATGGTCTACTGGTTGATTTTTCTATCAGCAAGAGAGATATTGTTGGAGGATTTCTATCAGCCTTTGGAGAGGCATTTTGCAGGGCATACAGATGGATCATGGCTGGTTGATGGACTACCCTATTCACATTCAGGAGGTGATACTTATATCAGCCCTATCAAATGGTGGATAGACTACACATGATACTTATATCAGCCCTTGGTGTGATTTGGATATTTCTTTCTTTGATCTAGAGTTGCATGTTCCAGTCTACTCTAGTAAGATATTTGATGTAGCCTTGATTTGGTTTATTTCCAAACACATAGGAAGATATCATGTTTTTAATGAGATGATGCAGATCTCATGTTAGAATAGATGGAACATTTGCTTAATTTGGACAATTTTGTATTAATGGTTGTTAACTTTTATTTCATTTAATTTTCTCACTAACAACTCCAAATAGGTTTCCCCAATTCTGGCAGTGGATGCACTGACAATTATTGATCCCAATTTGTCTTGTTTTAGGAGCTTAAAGTGTTTTTCTATGGCAAGTTTGGTAGAGTTTGTTCTATATTTTCTATCTCAGTGACAGAGAGACACATACTGCACTCCTCCTAGCACATGCAATAGATATAACAACTATTTCTTATAGAAATAAAAAGACTTGTTTTTTAGTTGATTATTAAAAAGATTGTTGAATAAGGTTTTCATTATAGTATGGTTGACTACAATCCTAATTGGAAAGATAGATGACTGCACATCGATCTTTTCATTTTTGTTTGCAATATAAAGGGACAACAGAGTTATGTTGGCTTTGTGAAACAATACGCAATCACTTGGTCAATTTTAATAAGTACATGGATCAAAGAGATGGGCCTGACCTGAATCTACCTGAGTGTTTGCAGCTTTACCTTGATACAAGGTTTGAGCAACTGAAACTTTCAACTGAGCTTGAGCTTGGCAAGTTGGTGTGCTTATTTTTATGTCTTTTTCCTTTTCCTTGTAGTATTTCTTACGATGTATAGCATGCTATGTGCATGAATATTTCTGCTCTATAGAAGATATTCATGACCTTGTGTGCATGGTAAAGAAGACACCTAAACCTCAAATGATTGAAATTTACTATTCAAAGTTAACAAAGATATTCTGGATATCAGAAATTCATTTGTATCATGCCTATGCACGGTACAAGCTCTATATCCTCCAGAAAAGCTACAATAAAAAATTGGCACAGAAGGATTTCTAGCTGATGGCATCATCGGTATTGTTGGCTGCCATTTCTATTATGCCCTATGATTACAAACACAGGGCTCACCATTTTGTACTGGAGAATGAGAAGGAAAGGAGTTCGAGAATGGCAAGTCTTTTGAGATTTAGTTTGGACTCTAAAAATAACACCAGAGAAGTGGTAGGGTATTTTAATGGAAGGGGTGCATATGTCGTTGTTTGAGGTGTTTGCATTTGTACAATCTTTGCTACGAATTCTAATTTTTTTTAAATAAACAAAGAACGCCATTATAGTGATGAATGAATACTTGGGCATTCAAGTTTTGCGACAGTAAGTCGTGGCTATAGAGAGGATCATCTGTCCCTTGTTTGACAAATTCGTCGGTATGTATGTCGCTATACCAACGTACTGGTGTTGCTATAGCGACACAGTGATGTTTCTATAGAGACAAAATAGTACTTAGTCGCTTCTTAGTTGCAACAAACTTTCGTCACGATAGCAATGCATTGACGTTGCTATAGCGACAACTAGACATCTCTATAACAACAATTGAGCGTCGCTCCAGCGATGAAAAAGGACTTAGTTTCGTCTTAGTTGCAACAAACTTTTGTGACTATAGTGACGCATTGACGTTGCTATATCAACAACTGGACGTCTCTATAGCGATGAGTGTCCGTCGCTGGAGCGACAATGACTTAGTCGTCTTTTTTGCCACAAACTTCTGCTGCTATAGCAACTAAGCGGCATTGCTCTAGCGATAAATTAACATTTCTATAGTGATGCACATAGGTTTTTGAAGCAACGGCCACACTCGCCATGTGTCATCTCTTTTCTTTAGCTATAGTGATGAAATGTTCAAAGTGTGTCTACTACGACGAGAAATTTTCCATGAAAATCTAGGCTCCGGTTCGTCACTATAGCGACACAAAAGTGTGGTTATAGCGGCGATTTGTCGTGGGAAAAATGTTCAAATATACTAGTGATTGAATTTTTGTAGGTATATCCTAAGGTATGGCGGCCATTTTATATGTATGTGTGGCCATTTTCTGATGTATTGCAGGCATTTTTTGTTGTATGATGGGCATTTTCAATACATAGTTGTGTGCATCTTCCAAGTGGGGCGTGCATTTGAGCATATCCTAAGAGAAACAAAGGCCATGGAAGAGGATCATGATCGTGATACAAAAAGTCAAAAAGAAGATGTTGAGAACAACTCTAAAGTTGAAGACTCTCATGATGTCCAATTTTTGGACAGTGATTCTAGCATTTAGCCTATCCTTTTATGAAGCTTTTTTGTAGAATGATTTTAGGACAATTTGTAACATTTGAAAATGACATTGGAGAATGCAATAGGATAAAAAGATTAATTTTATTATATATCAATAAGAGAATTGTTTTCATACAAAAAGGACAACATAAAGTCCACAATAATCAAAATTTCAACATGCATGTAATTGTTATACATGTTGGTAACATGTTGTCTTTCAATTTGGACACTATGTCCAATACATTATACAAAATGTCTTATTTTCATCAACAATTATTTTGAAATATATAGAAACTTGCATTAACATCCAAAATATATGGATCATCACTCTTTGTGGGAACTATTATCAGTCGTCAAGACGCTTACATCACTTGGGTTATTTGGCCAAATGTTTTGTTGATTTCCTTGATTGTTTTCCTCTTCTTCAACTTCCATCTACAAACATAAAAATAAAGTATTTTGAGTGTATATACGGTATTGTTGGGAATAATGAAAAATAAAATAGATAATATTCATGAATGTAAATTGAAATACAATTTACCATAAAAAAGAATTGAGTCATGAATGATACACATTCTTTCAAAACCAAATATCATGCCTTCTCTCAATAATTCTTCTATCGGCTCCACTCCATACTTTGTCTCCTACAAGTTTTATAACCTGTCACAAATCATAGATTTAATATAAAGTATTTTTTTTGTTATATTAAATATAAAATGAGAGAAGGAAAACAACATATATACTTACAAATTCCACAATTAACTTTTGATACACCAACATATACTCACAACCCTTGCTTAACCCAATGACAATCAACTCTTGTGATGGATCCCCTTTGTATGTTAACACATGTTTCAAGACGTCCGAGGATGACCAATGAAAAAGAAAATTAAATATAAAGATCACAACCACTATGAAATCTTAAGTTGTTATGAGGAAATTACAATTACTCACAAACTTTGCTATCAACCCCTTTTTTCCTTGTCGTCCTATCTTATGTGTTGGATGGGTTCCATTTTATTTTCTTTTCTGCAACAAAACAATTGAAAATTAATATTTAATGCTGAAATAATTAATTAGATGTACATGATAATCCAAAAAAATCAACGATTTCATACATTTGAAGCACGTTGTTGTTGAAATGGCTCCTCCCGTGATGCAATTATGTCCATTTCCTTGACTATCTCCTTGTACGCTTTTTTGGACATCCCTACTAGCACATTTCGCATATCACCTCGTTTGTCCTTTTGGGATTTTCATAATCTTCTTGAAAATGTAAAATGAAATTAAACTATTTTTCTGCTGATATGAAAAATAAATATAGCATAATTGAAATTATAAAATGAATGTTTTGCAGTACTAGACACATTTTCTACATAAACATGTTTAGGAATATTATTTTTTGAATGACTAATTTTTGTTGTTGTGTGTTTTTTCTATTGCAAGTATGACAGATCTCATTAATCATTGTTCTAGAGACACCTCCTGTAATTTACATATGACCTGATTCTTAGAATCATTTGACTAATTTATGTACGGTAATGAAAAGTTCATCTATACGTTCTTTCCACTTTATCCCTCATAATTTTATAAAAGTATTTCCCACTTCTATTAACTGTTAGCACCACTCTAGATGAGCTAATGACTAATTCATCAGCATTTTCATATTCCATAAAAAAAATTGCAGATGATACAGTTCGAACTCCTAGGAGGAGCATCAATAATCAATACCTGTATATTTAAGCTAACGTTATATCACTTCCTTCATGCTTCTGGAGGAGAGGCAAATAAAAGAAAATGAATTTTTTTTGGATGGAACGTTTCTCCCCAAATTATGCAAAGTATATATTGTGAATTGGGATTTGTTGGAAACACTAATTATACATCTTTTAAATATCTTCATATTCCTATCGCTCAAAAGAGAGCTAGATCTATTGAGTAGGATATTATTCTTCAAAAATTAAATGATAAAATTCAAAGCTAGGGTATGGGATGGTTAAATCCAACTGATAAAGCTTTCTTAATTAGGTCGGTTCTTTCTTATTTACCCCTTTTTCAATATTCTTCCTTTCTTGCTCCAAAAGGAATTATGCAAAAACTAGATAATTATTTAAGGAACTTTCTTTGGCAATGAGGGAAAAACAACAAAAACAAATTTCATTTCATAATGAGGTATTCAGTCAAAGCCCCAAAAGGACATGGAGGTGTTCGTATTCAAGATTCAAGGTTGATGAATTGGCCATGGTAGCCAAATTGATCTGGAATTTGATTTCATAAGAAAAAGATTGGTGAAAATATATTTTAAGGAAAAACTATTTCACTCGTTATAGATTAAGATGTGTGGATAATTGTAGATGAGAACAAGATGGCTCAACAATTTGGAGGTTACGTAAGGTTGTTGGTAGAATTATACAAGATGGTTTGTATTGGATCCTAGGCAATAGAAAAATGATAAATCTATGGAAGGATTCCATCTTAGTATAAATCCATTTAAATTATAAGAGTGACTTATCAGTGATAAAATGTTGGTTGCAAGGTGCAAGCGTCAGAACTTTGTATGATTTGATTTATCAGAATGGGATACAACTAGAAACTGGTAAACTAGGAAAATATGAATGCTCCATCTTCCCTGAAGCCCTCATTTAATTCACTTCTTCAAACGCTCCATGGAACTCCTTTGATTAGTTTAGACACAAAAGGTACTATAGGCTAGGGTAAAAAAGGGATTCTATTCTATGAAAGAGGGGTATGAAAAATTGTACATGGAGTAGCTACATCCTCCATATTCAAGAATCTGGGATAAAATTTGGCAACCTGATGAACTACCAAAAGAAATTATTTTATGTTGGGATTTGGTGCAAGGGAAAATCCTTACGTCTAAGAATCTTAAAAAAAGACATATTAAAGGACCTTCAAGATGCATTTTATGTAAAAGATCTGAAGAGACTATATCCCATCTTTTTAGTTGCTTATGTATAAAGCAGGTCATGACTAATATTGTAAAAGAGTTAAACACGGATATCGATTTGTATGATAATTGGAATGGATACTTTCTCAATTGGAAAGGTAAATTTCCAAGGAATTTAAATGAGAAGCCCATCCTGACTCAAATCTAGTCTGAACTCCCAAAATATGTCTTGTGGAAAGTTTGGGTGGCTAGAAACAATGAAATTTTGGAAAGAAGATTACCTCATCAATACATACATCAATTGCTACTAGACCTCTTCTAATCAAGGTTATTCGGGGGTGCATTAATTGAAAGCACTTGAACAAAATATGGATAGTTGAAGAGGATATATGCATAAAAATATTTTTATCTCAAATTGGTTATCGACCCAGAGTATTGGAAATCATGTGTAGATTTCTACTTGGAAGTTGGAAATGAATTAGGAAGAGTTTCAAAAGTGGTTCCAAAGTGTTCAGTTCCATACTCTCTTTTTTATGGACCCTCAAAGGGAAATCCTAGGGAGGCAGACATGGGGGGTGGTAGTTATTTTTTACCCCGGAGAAAATATAGTTTTATCCTATTCTTGTGGATTAGGGATTAGCACAAATAATAAGGTAGACCGATATGATTTAATTTCGGGCTTGAAGCAATCAGTTGCATTAGGCATATGCTCTCTACTGTTGATTGGAGACTCTCTTCTTATTCTTTCTCAAAGCAGATTTCATTAGAAGATGGTGGATCAAATCATTGGAAAGCTACATAAGAAAATTATGGGCATTCTTCATCAACTTTAGTCTATTCAGTTTTATCATGTTCGAAGAGAACATAATTCTAAAGAAGACCAACTTGCAAATGTTGCATCGCATCTTCCTCGGGGGAGTTTAATAGAAAATGAGGGTCAATTTAAAACTTGTTGGCTTCCCTAACATTAGGAATTGGTCATAGGGGAAGTTCTTTTGTATTTTTCTGTGGAAAAGCATATTGAGGAAATAATTGGATTAATTAGGACTATTCAAGGCGACATTCTAGTGACTTTGGGTGGTTTTTGCTCACTATGTGTGATGGATTTTACTCTGAGGTGTGGCGGGCATTTCTTATTGTTTCGCAAGCATTTATTGTGGTTTTGCAGGATTATACTAAGCTTTGGTGGGTTTTTCCTATTATATGGCAGGCATTTCCTATTGAATGGTGGGCATTTATTATTGTAAGGTTGGAATTTCCTGTTGTTTGGCAGGCATATTCTAAGGTATGGAGGGCATTTACTATGGCTTATTCTAATGTTTTGCAGGAATTTTTTGTTGTATGGTGGGCATCTTCAATTCATGGTTTCATGCATCTTGTGGGGCGTGTATATGTTAGCAAGAGAAATTATTTCATAGAATACATGGATTATTAAACCAAGCTTGATTTCAAATCTCAATATCAAAGTAACAAGTGCGAGCATTTCTTAATGTCATTGGTGAGCATTTCTTGAATATTTGTAGGTGTATCATGAGGTATGGAGGGCGTTTCCTAAGCTATGGATGGATTTTTATATGTATATGTGGGCATTTTCCAATTTATTGCAGACATTTTTGTAGTAGGGAAGGCATTTTCAATACATGGTTGTGTGCATCTTCCAAATGGGGCGTGAATTTGGGCATATCTTGAGAGAAACAAAGACCATGGAAGAGGACCATGATGATGATCAAGCAAGTCAAAAATAATATGTTGAGAACAACTCTGGAGTTGAATTTGAAGGCTCTCATGATGTCCAATTTTCGAACAGTGATTCTAGCATTTAGCCTATCCTTTTATGAATATTTTTTGTAGTATGCTTTTAGGACGATTTGTAAGAATCTATAACACATTAGGGGATTTGTTTTTTCCATGAGCTTACTCACTCATGGATAATTGTAATTAAGATCATTTTTGTTCATGATAGTTTTCAAAAACCTCTAAATATTCTTTGAGGAATTTTGTTCTCTTCTTATGAAGTTTTTCAGCCTTTTATAAATACAATCTTAATTGTTTTTCATTAAAAAAGAGTTTCTCTATATTATTGTTTTCTTTATGGTGTGAGTGTACTTTGACGTTCTGAAATTTAAAGGTTTTATATTATTTGTGATTCAATTTATAGGTTAAAAATCACCACATCATGTATAATCATTTTTTCGTTTGATTTGTATCCATAGTTATGTCACTCACTTCCTTGAAATTTTAGGTGTCAATATATGCACTTTTGTCTTGCTTGTAGACATCCTTAATAGTGACATCTATATGGTTCGATCTTTCCAAATTCCACATCGTTGTCTTCAAACATATCTTTAGTACTTTATTTTAGGTTCTTATCTCATTCTATATTTTGTGCTTCTTAATTGATAATTATTAGGGAGATAATATTGTTGAGAATTTAATTCTATTTTCTATTATGGGCATTACTTAGTCAAGTTGGAGATCAACGTTTTTGAGCATTTTTTGGTTTCTTTTATCTTTTCTTCCTTTTCCTTTTGAATTTGGAGTGTATTGTTATCCATAAACCGCTTTCTTCCTTACCCAAACCTTGCTTACAACTATAACTTGGCTTTGTCTATATTTAGGGCTTCTTCAACCTTCGTATGAATTGGTTTTTCAAATTTTAATTGAGCCTCTCTGTCTATATTTTCAACTCTATCTCAAATTAACATGTCTTTCTCTTATTTTAATTTCTCAATTTAGTTGAGGGTTTGTTTATGATTTTTTTAGATTGGATATTCTTCAATCATTCTCGCAATCATGTTTTTTGGTTCATTCTTCTCATTCTTCAATTTTCTTAATTTCCTTTCCTTTAACTTCTTAATTTACTTAATATAGACTCTATTAAAAACTTACAACTTTGATAGTTCATTAGTTTTCATTAATATTCCTTTATGCAATTAGATAAACTTTCTTCTAGTTTTTGGCTAAAGGTGGATCTAATCGTTCTTTCAATTTTCTTATTTTATATATTTCAATTGAACATGCATTTAAGCCCGTGGGGGGGCAGAGCAAGTGGTAAAGTGGAATTGTTGAAATTGGTTGTAAATTGAAGGTCTCGTGTTCAAATCCCCCCAAGTTTACCCGTGCGCCATGGTTCTGGCCCTATGGATACACCTAGGGGTATAGTGGTAGCGGGATTGGATCCCTGGACCCCGTGTCACGTGAGTACCAACCCATCCCCAGTTTCTGATTCACCTAGTTACAAAAAAAAATGGGCATGCATTTAAGAATAATCTTTCAATTCTATTCCATTTAAAATTGCAAGCTCACTTCCATTAAGGGTGCACCATTTGAATACCCCCCTTTAATAAGCCCAACTACATAAGATGTCTATAAAAGTGAGGTGAAAATGTGCTAAAATATTATCTATATTCCTTAGCACTCATCCATCCATTTCATCTATGAGGATAAAATGGCCAAACATTATTTCTTGTAAGGGATTTTAGACATGAATTGAAAACTAAATTAAAATGGATGTAAATTTATCTTTGATTCTATTAAATAAAATTTCACAATCATACATGGATTTATTTTTTAAAACAATTTAAAGTCCCAATTTAAGATGATCTTTTATCTAAGAGGTATGGAGAATTTGCCACAAGTTCTTAATAAAATTAGAGTTTTTAGAACTCACTTCCTAATTGAAATCTCTATAACTCCACAATTACTACATCAATTCTCATGGAATTTGAACCTATGAAATTATGAAAAGTCTTGTTTCCAATGAATCTTGTCACAATTTTGATATATCAAACATGATTTATGCCCATTTTATGTAGGCACATTATTTTTATTATTCTTTATATTCAAAACTTGTATGAATTATGTCTCTTAGAATGCCACACTAAATCTTTTGAAATTTTAGATTTTGATATCCTAAAATGTCACCTAATTTGGGTTAATTAATCAAAAGTTACACATAGTTTATAAAGTCCTAATATTTTTAGCAATTCATTTTAACTTGTGTGGACTATATATTCTATAAATATACAAAATATGTTGATATTTTGACATGTGATAACCTCATATCTATTTCCAATAAACCAAATTTCATTGAATTTGTATATGTGTGGAGAAATATATGGTCGTTTGAATTCCAAATGATCCTTATAGTGTTCATCTAAGAATCTAACCACTCAAGTATGCAACTTTATATAGCTAGATTGACCAAAATATCATGATAAATATTAAACACACAAAATATAGATGGAGAACATGGTTCCAAGGCATAGAAATGATTATAAATTACACAACCAACCCAATGAAATAAGAAAATAACTCCAAGTAACCCCTAAAGGTAACATAATCAAGTAATCATATCATGTGTAGATGAGTGTAAATATCTTCTATATATAGTAATTTCTCAAATATCATATGTATAGGCATTGGCTTGCACTGACATGTTTACATGCAATATTACATCCCTTGTTTACATGATTCATCCTTGATGCATACAATAGACAAAGTAATAAGATCTTGGTATGTTGAGATGGAATTGTTCATGTTCTAGTTTAGTGATCCATTCAAAAGAGATATTTATTTGGTGTCACTTTAGACAATGTCTTTGTATGTTTACTTTGGCTTTGATCTCATGTATAACAATAATCTTTTTTTTTAATTGTCAAGTGTTAATACTAATCAATCAAATAACGGTCCCTCTAGTGATTCTTTACATATTCATAGATATACAATTTGCTCTCTTAAAAATTTGGGTGTCAATATAAGCTTTTTTCTTGCTTTTAGGTTTTCCTAACAATGAGGATGTCGATATGGTTTGCAATGCATTAGATATTGTATGTGTGAACTCAAAGCCCACAGAAGTCCATGAGGCCTTCCCCCATATCTAGATATATTATTGGTGTTGGTAATGTCCCCTTCATTAGCCCCTTGCCTAACCCTAGATGTATAATGTATTTTCCCAGTTTATGTATAGTGCCTAGATAAGGTCCACTTTATTGTTTTTCTAGGTCATACTTTGGTCATGTATATTCGTTTTGTTCTTCTTAGTTGGATATTATCTTCCTTTTCTTGGATCAACCTTGACATTCATGTTTGCTTTGGTCCACTTTGGTTAGTTATAAGTGTTAATTTCAAGGCTCTAAATGTACACATAGTCATTATGGGCACACATTAGGTTTGACAAGGTCAAAGATTATATTTCCCTTTCCCGATCCACTCCTAATGTGTTATCAATAGATTATATAATAAAGCCACACTTGTTTAGACTCGTAGACAAAAGAGCATCAAATGCATGAAAACCCACAAATATTCCGAAGATCAATGAATTCCTCACCCTAACATGTCGAATAAGTAGTTGACTCTTCTAACTTTTCCTCAGTGGTTATTTATCATGCCTTATATCCCCTTGCAAAATTGCATGTTCTATAAGTAACCATCTTTTTAACTTTTTTTAAGTTCAACTTGCAAAATAATTAGCAAATAACTTTCTTGACAATGCTCAGGTGAACTCACATCAATTTTAAGACAAAACAATAGAGTTATTGAGCTAAGATATTAAATCAATACTTTTCTTATTATTTTAATTAGCAAACATTATTTAATAAGGAAAGATATCATATAACATGATACTTCAAGCATTCAAATAGCTAAGTATACATCTCATAATAAAACCAAGAAAATCATCCATGGACACCATCAATTATGTGGGAAATAACTTGCAAAACAAGTGGAAAGCCCACAATTGAAGAAGGAAATGCATATTTATTATTAATGGTAGAGCAATAATCAAGGAATAAAAACATGCATCCATTAATTTATAACTTTATATATAGTTTAATTGATTTCTTTTATATCATGGGAACTTGACATCATCATGTTTGACCAATGCCCCTAAGGCAACTAGTGACTTGATATGGCCAAAACTTATCACTCAATCAATAATTACAAAAATTTCTCGATAAATGTGGCATTCAATACAAAATTTGGTTTGTGTTCACACCCAACAAATAGGAGGATTCCTATTTGTAGTTGCAACTACTTCTCAACAATTTCCTCTAGTGCCTTGGTTGAATTGTTTCTATGTAGAGCATGCCTCTAAAATATGTGCATTTAACAAGACATTCCTAATGCCCCTTACTACCAAGGGAATCATGGATTATGATTATATGATTCACATATGCTTCTCCTTGACTTCCTATTAGGTTGTTCACATGTACTTTCAAATATATTATTCAATGTATTAAAGCATCGCACAACTTATTCTAGTTTGTGGTCATATAATCCTTAGTTCCCATTAGAAACCTTGGTTGATCCATTCCAGTCAACCCTAGAACAATGTTTTCTAGCATCCTCCTTTCAAGATCAAATGTAATTCCACGCAATATTTGGCACTTGTTTTCATGTTTATGCCTTCTTAGGTGACCAATGAATTTATTAATGTATACTTATGTTGGGATTCTTTGTATAACAGAGCTACCTCCATATTTCTCTTACCCAAGAATCTATGTCAAAGATCTCCTTATTCAAGAAGTGCTAATATTTTATTGTATCAAAATTGAACTTCCATAGACTGAAAGAGATTTCAAAGCTCGTTAATACTTTTTTCCACAGCTCTGTTTTGTTTTCTGGCTAGTCATCAACCCTTTCATTCCGTTCTATAATTTTTTTTGCTTGCTGTCTTTTGTTATTTATCTTGTACATTGTTGTTCCATCTTCGTTATCCTAGCCTTCAACACCTCATTTACTTAGTTTGTAGCTAGACGAGTTCCTAGTCTTGTCTTTCTTAATATTCAGTGATCATTTACTTCAGGTAACAATCTCCTATTTCACCTTTTCCAATGGTTGGCCTCCCATTTGAGGCCCCTCCCTCAACAAGTTATAATGCAACTTTTGACACTTGTGTTAACCCACTTCTCCTAACCAGGAAAAAATATGTGTTTGACCACAAACCTAACACTCATGTAACTAAATTGTCAGGATCTTCAAAAGAACCCCAAGTAATCATCTCAACGTGCTTCTTTTCCTAACTGAGTGAAGTGGCGTGTTACCACAAGATTGACACAAATCTAACTAGTAACTACCGAGTAGCAATATCTTTAAAATGACTATGAGAAATCCTCTCATTATGCTCATTATCCTAAACAAGTATAATTGTCCTCTACATTTGGCATGAATCCCAAATTGCAATGTTACTACCATAAGGTTCACACCCAGCACATAGAGCATTATTGGGTTCTAGAGAGAAAATGTCACTTGGTGCGCTCTAAAGAACCTATAATCCTTTTCCCCAAGACAAGTTTCCTTGATTCAATGTGGCATTCCCCCTAACCTTGAGGGATAAGTGCACTTCTTCCAACAGGACACTTCCCCTCTTCATTTGGTACATCTTACCAAAATTATTTCCCCTTGGAAAACCTGGGTAGATGTTTCCCTTAAATTCTCACCTTCCTCTCTTGATTTCCTCATAATGAGCATAGATAAAAATCCTTGTACTATGACGACAAAGACGCAATGATCCCTAGTAGGGTTTAATTATGAACATTGGTTGGAAGTTAGGGTCTCATCCATCTCTAACTCTCCTATCCCTTTATCTCCCTTTTTCATTCATGGAACCTACTTCATTGATAGTGGGTGGGCATGATATCCTTCTATCCTTATGCTTGTTCAAAATTCTTCCCTCTATGTTGTCATGTGAGTTCCTTCCATTGTTGTGTACGGGGCTTGAACGTCAAATATTTTTCTCCTCATGTGCTTCCTATTTGAGACAAGTTTGTCTCCCTCTTCCTCTTCCTACCAATTTTGCAACAATGTCTCATCCTACCCCCTTTTTCTTCGACTCTGCTCAAGTCAATGTCCCATTTTGTTCATATTGATTAGTCTCCCTATCTTTCAAGTGAGAGATGGTATCTATCCCTTGTTGGTTGTTGCCAACAAGCTCTATAGTGTGTTTGTTTTCTTTTGTTCTGATATGTTTTTCTCCATTTTCTCATGATTTAATCACCTCAACATCATTGTTGCCACCTTTAGTCATGGGATTAATTTTGTTGGTTGGGGTGATTAATGAGATATTTTGTTGTTTCCTTTTTTTCTTTCTTATAGGTTACATTAGCCTCTCGCATACCCTAAAGTAGGGTGTTTTCTCTCTATTTTGATTTATGTTGTTTCGTATCCCTATATACTCTCTCCCCCTAAAGGAGTGGACATCACTTCTTTCCATTTTTCTTTGCTCAAGGCAAGTCATGTTTGCCTTTGTTTTATGTTACCCTTAGCACATGTGTGTGTTTTCCCTTGATGTTTTATTTGTTTGTGCAAGTTCATATATTCTCATATGGAAGCCACATGTTAAATGGTAGGTGTAGGTGCCATGTTCTTCCCCTAATGGTATGTGAAGGTTCCCCTCTAGCATTGGTCACATGTTAGAGAGATAAACAAGGTATTTCACTCTTTCTACCCTATGAAGTGTACATGAGTTGTAGGTATCACACCCTTTACCTCTTTATTGTGATTAGTGGTTTGGTTATCTCCTTGTTGATAGTGAGGGATTGTATATTTATTCGATTTAGCTACTATGTGTTGTTAGTAGTTGGATTTTGTCTTTGTTTCCATAGTCTAGTTGTTATTTTACTATTGATAGCTAGACTTGGCACACTTTATAGCTTGTTGGTTTCATGGTTTAGTTATCCTTTAACATTGATCACAAACTTAGCATACTCTCGTACTCTTGCAGTGAATTAATCTCCTAGTTTTGGAATTGTTGGTTTTCTAGTAGCTAGCATTATCTTGCATATATAATTGCAAGCTTTCTATAACTGGAGTTTTACTCTCATTTTGATAACCTTTACTTCATGTTTTAAGTGGTTAATTGTTATCATAGATTAATGCTTCATAGATTAGTATTGTTTCATAGTTTTAGTAGCTTGATCATGTATGTATCCCTATTCCAAATGTTTTTTGTTTGTCATTGAAGGCCACTTGTGATTTAACATTTGTGTGTGCCTTTCTTTCCACTCTGCACTTGCATGAAAGTTTGTGGTCCTTCATTAGTGTTGCTAATGTGTGAATAAGAGGACCTCCTAGATGGTCTATGTCTTTCCATATGAAAAGGTTTCCTTTTATTAGAGAACCAAACAATTCCATCAACGTTCTATGGGACTTTTTCCCTAATGCAACATTGTGTGTGTTATTGCTGAAAGCAATGTTTTATATATGTCTTCATTGCCCTTGCTTGTCACTCTTTGCATGACACCTTGACTCTATACTTTCTATGGATAACATCTCCTTCCATGAGATCAATATGCAGCACAAGGATTTTGTATCTATGCACTCAAAACCCAAAGATGACCATGAGGGATCCCACCATCTCGAAATAGTTTATTGGGATCAATAATCTCCCTTTGCTAACCCCTTTCGTAAACTCATAAATTTGTTTTCTTCATTTTATATCTAGTGCCTAGGCAAGGGCCCCTTTGTTGTTTTCTTAGGCCATACTTTGGTCATGTTGATTTCGTGTGAGTTCCTTAGTTTGGTAGTTTTAACCTCAACATTCATGCTTGATTTGGTCCACCTTGGTTAGTTAAGGATGCCCTTTTCCAAGATTCCCAATGTCCACATAACCACTATGGGTGCACACAAATCTTGGCAAGGTCAAATATGATCTTCTCGTCCTCATTCCACTCTTGGCATGCCATCCTTGGGTTTTATGGGAAATTTGTGCATATCCATTGCAAACCCCCAAACCAATGAGTATCAAAGCAATGAAAAAACCATGGATCTACCTAAAAGTAACACATCCCTATTTAACCCAAGGAAGAAGTAGAAGACTCTTCTTACTTTTCCTTAATGGCTATTTTTTATGCCTTGTACTTGTGGATTTGCTTGATGTACAAGTAGCCCTCTTTTTTACTTAGTTTAAGCTCTTTTTTATTCCACTTATGATTTTCAAATCTTACCAAAACTTTATCTAATTGTCATTTGGATTGGATTCACCCTCTACTCAAGCACCTAAACTACATAAACTTACAATGTTCATCAACTCCTCCACAAAAGGGACTTACATTGATTATTGTGCCCATCCCATTTGCTTCATTTTTTCCCTTCGCACTCACTAGTTGAGTTTCATCTAGGCTTAACCCTCGTGGGTTTCTCTTCAATCCTGCCAACCCCCTTTTTAGCGAGATTTCCAAAGCCGCATTGCAAGGAGATCACCTCACAATGAAAGGTCAAGGTTATCTACCAATTGATACCAGTGTTATTTGTGTATGTCTCGCATTGTCATGGAAATTTATATTTTCAAGGACAAGGCAAAGTAATTGATCATGTCTCAAGCATCTTCCCTTTTCCTGATTTCCATACACAGGTTTTTTTTTTCATGCATTGAAATCCTATCTTGCTAATAAACCCCAAGACCCAAGCAAAGTACCCTCTAAAACTAATCAACACCCTAGGCGAAAATTAATAAGATTTTGATAATTAACCTAGTGGTTTCTTCCATTCCTTAACCATTTGGGTTTTGGTTCCTAGTTGCCTTCATAAACCAAGGGGAACCGAGGGGAAATTCCACTCCCTTCTTCCTCTACTCCTTTTGCAGCAGCACAATGCATCACTATGACCATTGCACTACAATTTTTGACCTTTGTAGGTCATACCCCTCATTCGCCAAAATTATCTTCAATTTTTTCTTCGACTCTTATCCCATTCCATCTTTTGTCATTCCATCTTTTGTTTTAATCTTCATTTATATTTGTTTTGGAGACAATATCAACAAGCATTTTCTTCCAGCTTTCTAATATAAACATTATGTGCTCATGTTGAAGATCAAACAGGTCAAGCATTTTTTATGCCCTTCACATTTCTTCCTTGTCTTTCTAAAAATGAAGTGCTATGCTATCAGCGAACTTTTTCTTCCTTTGATCACTGGCTACAAATCTTATTTGGATTTTCTTTAAAAATAATCTTTCATATTCATTGCAAACTTTAGTAACTACCTTATGTCATGATTCATCCACAAATTGAAGGCCTTCCATTTTAGAGTGCATATGCTCGGGTAAAATATCCTCAAATATTATATAAATTCTTTAACACAAAGTACAACATATTCAACTGTAAAAATAAATTTCACATATATTTGTTTTTTGTTAAGGTATATAAGCCAAAAGTTTAAAGTAATAATTTTTTTTTTTGTAAAATTAGGGATTTTTAGAAACTAGATATCTGTCCCCAACATCCAAAATGGTTATCATTTTAAAAAGCATTTTCTCCTGTGTTCTCGTTCAGATCACTTTTGAATCACAAATAAATTTGATATCACCATCAAAAGTTCACACCCAATTTAATTTGATTAGTTTTCAACGATTCTTTAAAATCAATGTCCATGCTAACTTTGCACTGGAAATAACTCTGTAATTTCTGCACCAATTCTTCTGCAATTTTTTTATCTGTGATGATTTAAAAATTTCTTTTCCAATAAATCTGATGACATTTTACTTGTATTCATTGTTCAAACCTCCTTTAAAAGTGTTTTACATGCTAATAACTCTACAATTTCTTCACCAATTCTGAAGTTTGAGACATAAATTGTACAGATTCTCTCTCCTAGAATTCATACTAAATCTTCTAAACTGACACCCTGAAACATCCTATTTCAAATGAATTAGGTTTTGAATAGCGAAAGATACATCTTATATTTACAGCAAAAAATTTACAAACAGCAAAACAAGGAAACATAGTTAAACTCAGTGATTAGGTGGACTCAGTTCAATCAACCAATAAAAAAGTTTTACCCAATTATAGAGACCTAATCTTTTTGGCAATTCTTGATGACTAAATGAGAAACTCAACTTAAGATACATCTTATATTTACAGCAAAAAATTTACAAACAGCAAAACAAGGAAACATAGTTAAACTCAGTGATTAGGTGGACTCAGTTCAATCAACCAATAAAAAAGTTTTACCCAATTATAGAGACCTAATCTTTTTGGCAATTCTTGATGACTAAATGAGAAACTCAACTTGTATTGACTACAATCCTAAAAGTCTACACCAAATCTGCTAATTTTGATATATTAGCCTAATATCTCCTCTGGCCAGCAAATCATGTTCCACTGAATTTGAATTTTTATAGAAAAAGGGATGGCTTCGTGTTGATCCAAGAATCCACTTCTCTAATACCACCTGGTATAAACCAAATCATCTAAAACAGGCAGAAGAGAACTGACTATGCCAAATATAACTGAAAGTAAAGATCCAACATAAAACCAATGATAACTCCAAATAAGAAAATAACTCCAAATATCGAATAATCATATCCTTTGTGGGAGTAATGTGTATACTAATTTATCAGGCATTCAATTGCCAATCTACATGATTTTTCTATTAGATTAGGTACACATGTACTTCTAACTCTTAAAAAAAACAATAAAACAATTAATTAGATTAGGTATACATCTTTAGTTAAATTGTTACATAAAACCAATGATAACTCCAAATATCGAATAATCATATCCTTTGTGGGAGTAATGTGTATACTAATCTATCAGGCATTCAATTGCCAATCTACATGATTTTTCTATTAGATTAGGTACACATGTACTTCTAACTCCTAAAAAAAACAATAAAACAATTAATAAGATTAGGTACACATCTTTAGTTAAATTGTTACTTAAAACAAAGCATTTTGAGGCCATGATGAACACCATAGAGTTTTAAGGCCTATTTATGCGACCTTTGATGAAAGAATCACAAATCTTCCTTTTGTTTGTCAACTCCTGTGATTCTAACCCAAGCTTCTAACTCTATACATTTCAAATACATTATGTGATTTTATAGCTGCTGTTTCTTAACCGATGAATGCCAAGACAAAATCAGGCATGCATGTTGGGGCTACACAAAATGAAAGAAAAATGTTTCACGAGTTTGAAGGTGCATTACCTCTACAAATCTAGAATGCTAAAAAAAATAGATCAACTGCTAACAAAAGAATCCCCATTGAGTTTCAGCTATTGTTTATAAAGAGGGGGCACTATTCATGAAAGTTCAATGTTCAATACCCAGCTGCAGATCCAAAATGCATAAAAAATTAATGGAAAGTTTATACGTGCCCACAACAAAATATCCAATAATTCCTACAATTATAGAATACACTTGCATAAAAAAACAATCAATAACTAGGACAGAAAAGCTAATACTAACCCATAACAAAATGTTAGATCCACATTGGGAGTCAAAACTCAATAATCATCTGTCTATCAATGATGCAACCAATGTGTAGATGCTACCCATACTGTTGTCAAGACAACTAGTTACGTCCATTACCATAATCAATGCAATGCAATTTAAGTTTGGACTCTCAAAAAGGTGATGAGATCTCCATTGTAAACACTATGCTTTTCAAGGAACCGACCAATTATCTCAGGTTACAAAACAGAATCAACATATCAATCATGAGTAGCATGGATACTTACCTACAAGAAGAGAAAACAATAAAGAGGGAATAAAATGGCAATGGACAGCAAAGTGCCAAAAGGAAACAAGACTCTTAATGGTGTAGTTCCAGAAACACAAATTCAACACCATCCAAAGCAACTCTGTAAATGTATTGTAACTACAGAAGCATCAGAACAATTTTGTTACTGAGTAGTGCAGTTCCAAGATGGATTGAATGTAATTGGAGGCATCTTTCATCACACTGCAAAGTAGGTGGCCTTCATCAACAACCTTAGATGTCCTTTTCTCTAGTACCTCAGAGATGTCACTAAGTTTCCAATTGTACACAAGTGTGTATCCTGGTTGAACTAAAACACAGCTTTTCTATCAATATTTTGCTCACAAAAATTCAGAAGTAAACAATTAAGGCAATTTACATTGTACAGTTGTACACAGTCAATCAGAGGTTAACTTCTGTATGATTTAGATTCTCAACTTTTAGTCATAGAATGAAATATTATCTAGCCCTGAAATATTCTCATGTCACAGCCCCATTTCAGCTAAAAATCTTTCGTATTCCAATTCCGCATCTTTCTTCTCATATCCAGAAAAAAAAGGCTACAAGACCACAGAGGAGCAACCAAACCTCTCATCAATGAACCATGTGATGGTGACTAAGAATATGCAGTCTGATGGAATTGATGGATGTGCATAGTGCTGATATGTAATAATCCTGGCTTGGTTTGGAGAAAAATGGCTCATAGCATCAGCTGAATGGACATTTAGTTTTGACATCAAGGAATAATGCACATTGCCTAGCACTCGTTGAGATTTTAGGTGGCCCTTGCATGCCACTAGATGTTTCTGCAGAATGCAGTGGCATCTAATAGACCTCGTGTGAAATATGAAGTAGCTGGCAGGTTGTTGAAAGTACCTCCTTGCAAAGGATTGACAGTAAGGGATGTCATACCAGAACCATTGTTATCAGAATAAGGACTATAAGGTGATGATGATACAGGCCTAGTTGGAGCACTCCATGATGGCTGTACATAATCGCCTGAACTTACAGGCAATCTTAGTGGTTGTTGCTTATAGAAAGTGTAAAGACCTTCTGTAGGTCCCACCCCAGAGCCACGTGGACAGCGTCCTATCACCCTTACAGCTAAAGTCTTGCCTTCCAACCTGTAGCCATTCATATGTGCAGTAGCTTGAGCAGCACAATGGATGTCATCAAATTTTACAAAACCATAACCTTTACTTGAACCATTCACATGGTCCCTGATGACTTTGGCTTCAACTATTCTACCAAAAGAAGAGAACAACTTAATCAATTGTTCCTCTTCCATGGTAGGAGGCAGATATCCCACATATACATTTGAGAGATCAATTTCTTTACCATGACTATGTTCGAAATGAGTTCTTAAACCCATATGGGAAAAGGAAGGACTGTCAAAACTAGATTCCACACAGGCATGTGAAGAGTAGGAGCTGTATCCGTATGGACGAGAATCTTGTATGGAAGAGGTCCCAAATCCACCACCCTTCCTTATATCAGGTCTTATTTCATCTTTCCCACTTTCTGGATGTTGCAAGCCTCCAGTTAACCATGACATATAACTGTCTCTAAGACCCAGTGGTTGAGTGGACTGTCTTGAAAGCCCAGACCCACTCTTTTCAATAGATACCCTCCTTATCTCAGGTCCTATTCCAGCATTTACATTTTCTGCGTGTTCCATGCCTCCAGCTAACCATGACATATAATTGTTTATAGGACCCGGTGGTTGAATATACTGTCTTAGAGTCCCAGATCCACTCTTTTCCATAGATACTGCTGATCTCCCTGTTCCAAGTTCAAAGCATAAATCATGGTGGTTAGTAGCATCCACCTTTGCACCCTGCAATGATACCTTCGTTGGACTATTAATAGTTGAATGTTCATCACCATTGGCTATCTGCATCACTGGACAAGTGAATTTCAAATGACCCTGCTTCCCACATGATCGACAAAGTTTAGGAATTCCGACTTTGCCTTTAATTTTTGCCAATTCCCTTAGTTGAGCTCGTCTGTGTCGATTTCTGCTTTCCTCTACAGGCACAAGCAATTTTTCAACAATCCTGCAAGCCTTTTCTAGAGAATTCTCATTATCTGCTTCTACCAAAACATGCAAGTCTTCATTGTCTAATGGCTCTAGCTTCTGTGCTCGACTGCCTCTCCCTCTTATGAATATCTTAGCCCCAGTTTCTTGCTCCATCTTTTTCTGTGTATTGCCACGGGGCCCAATGATAAGCCCAATGAAGTTGTATCCAGGGTATTCCTTAACAGGTATGTAAAGTTTCTTGTGTAGCTTAACAGGTTTGGGGTCTGCAGGTGGCCTGAAAGCAGGGTTTTTCTGAATCAACCTTGCAATTGTCATTTGTCTTTCCTGCATGAACTTTTCTCTGGCTCTAACCGCCCTTGTATTTATTCTAATCCCCGAGTTGTTATATTGAGGCACTGGCGATGGAGATCTTTGCTCATCCCCTGATGCAACAATAGCATTTCCAGTATGAAGCTTTTGGTTGATAATAAGGAGCTTAATACTTAGTTCATGCACTTCAGGATCTACATCAGTTAACTCCTTCATAAAATCTGGTAGTTTTATTTGCCCTAGCATTGAAATTTTTGGTTCTTCTGCAGCCCATCTTGATCTCTTATTTTTACCACTACATTCACCTTCATTTTCTTCTCCTCCCTCCTCAGGCATAGGATCCCGTGTGCTGTGCCTTCTTTTGCCAGAGCTTCCACCACTTTCATGTCTCTGAGTTTCCTGTGCACAATTTTCCTGCTTTGCTGCTTCATCAGACAATTTTGAAGCATCTGCACTCTCTAAACCTCCTTTTTCATTATCAATATTTTCTGAAACATTTTGTGTCTTTGCTTTACTTGTGGGTGTTTCCAATGCATGAAATGCAGTTTGATTGAAGGATGGGCATTTGTCCTGCAGACTGGCTATGTCTTCACTATCGAAATGATGGCTCTGTTGCTGTTCTTCTGAACCATCATTCAAACGGGAAGGACTCATTTCTCCTTGCTGGTCCATTTCAGTCATAGCTTTTGGAACTGTGGTTCTGCATATTTCAGTCAGTGGCATCCACAAATGAGGAAATCAAATTTTCTCCAATATCAGCAGGTAGGAAATATAAAAAAAGAAAGAAAATATAAGATGCTTTTTCTAGTTTAATAAAAAAGCATTGGACTTGGGCTCAAAGTAGCTGAAAAATATAATGGTTTTCCTGTGCTATAAATCCAAACTTTCAATAACCGAACAATAGTGCAGTAGGAATCAAGGAAGGAGTCAAAGAGACAGGAAAAAATGATCAATGGAAGGCCATTACAAACAGACTTATAGGTAGAATAGCACTAATAAGTCTCTCATACGTTGTACAAACACTCATTTACTATGATAAAAAAGAAGGGTACAACTGAAAAAATGTAGATGCATAATGTCCCTATGTTATTGGCATTAAGTTTCCAGGAATTTTCTCTCAGAAAAGCAGATAAACAGCAGAAGAAGAAGAACTGCAAGCAGAACAACTGGATCAATCGTTAAAAAGTTGATCTTATGACACCCTGAAACATCTTTCCAATGAATTAGGTCAAACGTAGTTTCGATCAATCAATAAAAAATTTTACCCAAATTATAGAGACCAAATATTTTTGACGATTCTTGATAACTAAATGAAAAATTTTAATTGTTTGGGCTATAATCCTAAAAATATACAGCAAATCAAGTTTCACTGAATTTGGGTTTGCCTAGAAAAAGTTATGGATGTGTGAACACCATTTACTCCTTAAAGTGACGACCCAAGAATCTGCTTGTTCTAATACCACTTGGTATGAAGTATGAACCAAATTATTAAAAGGGCCAAAGAAGAATTGACCATGCCAATATAGTTGAGAAGTGCAGTTTCAAAGTATAGTACGAATGATGAGTTGCACAACCCCAAAGGAATAAGAAAATAACTCCAAACAACCCCTAAAGATAACAATATGAAATAATCATGTTATTTGTGTGACTAATAATGTATACTAATTTATCAGTGCTTCATTGGCCAACCTACATGATTTATCTTTTAGGTTATGTACAAAACAGCATGTTTTTCTAGCTCCACAGGAAACAGTAAGATAAAATTATCTTTATTGAAAAAATGTTTTAAAACAAAGCATTTTGAGGTCCTGATGAACATCATAGAATTTTGGGCCTATTTATGTGACCTCTGATGAAAGAATTGCAAATCTTCCTTTGGGTTGTCAACTCTTTTGATTTTTGAACTAACCCGAGCTTTTAACTTCATATATCTCAAATACATTATGTGCCTGTATCAGCTACTGTTTCTTGATCAATTAAAGCTATAAGACCAAAGCAGGCATGCACCTTAGGGCTACTCAAAAACAAAGAATAAAGTTTCAAAAGTTTGAATGTGCATTATCTCTACAAATCTAGAATGCAAAAAGATATTAGATCAATTGCAAAACAAAAATCCCAATGACTTTTCAGCGAGTGTTTATAAACAGGGAGCACTATTTGTGAAAATTCAACATTCAATAACCAACCTGCAGATGCAATAAAACATAAAAACTAAATGGAAAGATTATACACACCTACAAACAATATCCAATAATTGCTGCATAGGAGGTAGTAAAATCATGAAAACAGCCAGCATCATGCAATTATAGAAACTATACACATTAAAAGACAATCAATAACTAGGACTGAGAAAAGCTAAAATTGACCATAACCAAATGTTAGGTCCACATCAGGAGTCAAAATTCCCGGTGTATTACGCAACATCTTGTGCCACATACTCTTAACTCACTGTGTGACACACTGTGCACACAATACTTTAACCTGCCTGCACTTCCGCGCTGATCAATTTCTTTACCACATAGATATATTGCGCTCACAAAGACAGACCGCCACACAATCCTCTGCATGACTTCCCTCAAGCATTGTGCGTCTACCACCGCACAGTATAACAACCCTGTGGCCAACCACTACACATCTACCACCGTGCAGTCTAGACTCTAACCACCTTGTGGCAACTTATCTTGAAATGCCAGTTCACTGGCTACTTGCAGAGTTAGCGCTGTATACATAATGGGATTTCATATACATACAATCATCTATATGCAATCCATTCACATTCATAATTATTATATACAGCGTGCATCTCATCATTCATACAATGGAAATGAATAACAAAAATAAAACATCACATAACACTTATCTTGAATGAAGCTTCTCCGAGCAACTAACTGCGCAAGAGCAACATTCCACCCAACCGTAGGCACTATGTCTAGCATATACTCTTTCTACTAAGAAGCCACCTCCACGCTGGGCAAGATTACCTTAAGGAAAGGGAAACTATCCACAACTCTCCCACAACAAATAGGCACAAGGCCATAGCCAACCCAGTCTCTGCTGGGTTAACAAGCTGTTACAGTCATACAAACTCAATTCTCAAGCCAGGCCAGCCTCTATTGGGTTAACAGACTTTACAGGTACTAGAGAGGAAATGCTAACTAGCGACTCACCACAAAGTTTAAGGCACCACGCGCAAACTCAGTTAGTATGGAGTCCACAATACCCACCCCACAAAACACCAAGAAGCTACCCCTTCACCGCTCAACGATCCCTCGGGTGTCACCTTCCTCCAGGTGCTATACAAGTGTGTGCGTAGAGAGACCACCCAAACCCCGCTATTCCACCACAAGGTCTCAGCCTTCACTAGTCTTTCAGCGAGATTTGCATTCTATACCACTCTGATACTCAATACTAGCAATCGACCCCATGTAGACTTAGTTAGTTTGGGGTCCACAATACCCGGCCCACACAACACCACACAGGTGCTATTCAAGTGTATGCATGAAAAGACCACTCAAACCCTGCTATTCTGTCAGGAGGTCGCACTATCGCTATTGGATCTCAATCCACTCGGTGCTCAACACTTTATCCACCTCTACGGGATCATACAAATTAAGTAGGACAAACAGTCAGATTTGGTCTACCTCCATAACCACAGACGCCTCACACAGACTCGAATAGCTTGGGGACAACAATACCCAGCCCACATAACACCAAGAAGGTACCCTTTCACCACTCAACGATCCCTTAGGTGTCACCTTCCTCCAGGTGTTATACCAGTGTGTGCGTAGCAAGACCACCCAAACCCCGAATCATTTGCCTACAAGCTCTATTCTCCTAGGGATTACAAATCTTGGTTGTGCATAACCAATGGCTCCAGGGAAATCACTTCAGTTACTATCCAAGACCACTCTGTTACAACCAGAATCACAGACGATCGCACTCAGGCTGACTCAACATCAAGGAAACGAGGCTTCTCTGGGGCACGACCGAGGATTTGTGACGCTTCACCACTCTATTACCACTTTGTTGAGACTTACTCAGACACTTTTGGGAATAGACTCTATGATACAGGTCTTCAACACAAGCACAGGTTGCTCAGGTTCAAGTGAAAAGTTGGGTCACTCGATATCACTTTGTTGCCTATATCCACAAAAGAACGTATAGCAATTGCATTCTATAGTTTCCTCCTTGACTCACTATCACGACCACAAACCAAAACTTAAGTCCACTCTCCACTATGTCACTGTTCAGGTTTGGCTTCCTCTCAGGTAGGGGTAGACTCTTCCTCCTTAGAGAAAATTGGATAAATTGGTCAATGGATGGTTGAGTGAAGAACAATCAAAAAATCATCGTGAAGATTTATCAGAATGACTTCCTCTCCAGACATGGCGAGATAGACACACCCATGAAGGACTAAGTTACTTGACCACGTAACATCATTAACTGGCTGACAAACTCGCTGACAGGCTAACTGGCAGACTCACTGACAAGCTACTTCACCATCCCCAACTGACAGGTAATTTAAGGATGGCATCATTGCAATTGATTGCTCACCCAATAAGTGATCCCCATCCCCAATTTTATAGGGTGACTTACACTACTCTCTCACAAGGTAACTCAAACCCAAGTTGTCCTTTCCCCAAGACAATAATTGCCTCAACAACCTTCCTCTTGGAAGCATTAAATGATTGGGGCGTATGAGTCGAACTAACATTTGAGGGTTCATCGATCCTCTATAGGACACTTGGCTCTCATCTATTGACTTCATGGATTTAATATGTCCCTCCCTAACCTTAGGATAATCATGCCCCTTGCTCTTGTTCCCTTGCGCAGTCAATTGTGGATTTATTTATTATCATAATGCACATGTACATCATATTTACATTGTTACTGCGCTTGACTAGCGCATGGTTCATTAACCATATACATTTAGGGAATCCATGGTAGGGCCTTTGCCTTGAGCTCCTCGCCATATTCCTTACAATTATCAACGGTATTACATCATTTACATAGTTTATGTCAAGGGCCAAAACTAGGGACATTACAGTACCCTCCCCCTTGAAACAACACTATCCTCAGTGCTCTTCAAAACTGAACAAAAATGGGTATGCTTGCCTCATGGCATCCTTCATTTCCCACGAAGCTTCATCTGGGCCAAAGTGCTTTCCACTGCACCTTTAACAAGCTGATGGCATGGTTCTGGAGCACAATCTCCCTCCTACCTATGATGCACATAGGCTCCACTCTTCGTCAAGTTCCACCTAGATCACATTCCAATCAATAATGTGATTAAGATCATGTATATACTCATTAAACAAAGAAACATGAAAAACATTATGAGCTTTTATATGCGCAAGCAATGCAATCCCATATGCAACTGGTCCTATTCTATCAAGGACTTCAAAAGATCCATAGTATCTTGATGCCAACTTGGCACAACTTTTGAGCTTTAAGGAGCTCTTCCTTGGCTTAACTCTTAGATATACATGGTCTCTAACTTTAAACTCTCTATGCACTATTTTCAAATTTGCATAGCTCCTTTGCCTATCCTGCGTTACTTTCAAGTTCTGGTTGATCTTAACCATATCCTACTCCATTTCCTTGAGTGTTTCCGGTACAAGTACTACTCTGTTCACAGAGTTTTCGCAACTTACTAGAGTCCTACATTTCCTACAATGCATGGCTTCAAATGGACTCAAACCCAATGATGACTAGCGACCATTGTTGAAAGAAAACTAAACCAGATGTATGTAATCTTCCCACGTAGATCTCTTATCCATCACATACGTCCTTGACATATCTTTCAACACTTGATTTACTCTCTTTGTCTGATCATGTGTTTAAGGATGGTATGTCGTGCTGAAATTGAGCTAATTCCCCAGCTCCTTGAACAATCCCTTCCAGAAATTCAATGTGAATTTCGCATCTCTATCTAAGATTATTGCTTTAGGAAATCCATGCAACTTGAAAATTTCCTTCATGAAGATCTACACAATGTCAGCAGTCTTATGCGTTGACTTGACTGGAATGAAATGCATTGCTTTCATCAATTTGTCCACTACCACTATGATCAAATCATGTTGCTTCTCTGTCATTGGCAATCCTATAATAAAATCCATAGATATTTCTTCTCATTTCCACTCAGGAATAGGCATTGGCTGCAGTAATCCTGTTGGATGCTGGTGCTCAACTTTCACTTGCTGGCACTTCTGACATCTAGCTATGTACTATACAATATCCTTCTTCATTAGTGGCCAAAAATACTGCTTTATGGCTATTGTTACGGTCTTGTGATATCCCACGTGACCTGAGTGTGGCGCCTGATGAATCTCATCCATTACTAGCTTCTTCAATTCTGTGTTGTTCAAAATGTACAGTTGTCCTTGGAACGAAAGAATTCCATCTTCTAATTGATCTCTCGTACTTCTTGTCTGGTTCTACTTGCCTAAGTCGAGCGCTCACTTTCGTTTACTTCTCATCTTCAGCTACGACCTTGCTGACTCCTTCTCTGAGGTCAGCGCGACACAAGCTCATGGATGCGGCATGAGACTTCCTACTAAACGTGTCAGCAACCTTGTTCTCCTTACCTTTGACATGCTTGATCTCCAAATCGAATTTGATTAGGAATTCTAACCACCTGGCCTGCCAAGATTTTAGATTCGACTGATAAACAAATATTTCAAGCTCATGTGATCAGTGCGCAACTCAAAATTTCTTTTGAGCAAGTAGTGTCGCCGTATCTTCAAGGCATGTACTATGGCTTCTAGCTCCAAATCATGCATTGCATAATTATTTTCATGATCCTTTAACCTTTGGGACTCATAACATATCACATGTCCTTCCTGCATAAGTACTCCTTCGAGCCTTTCAATGCAAGCATCTATGCATACCACAAAATCTTTATCTAGATCTACGATCTTCATAATAGGGGTACTGATGAGCAATTCCTTTAGGCGCTAGAAACTTTGCTCATATTTCTCAAACCATGTGAACCTCGCATCCTTTCTCTACAGCAACGTAATAGGATGCACCAATTTGGAGAAATCCTTGATGAATTTCCTATAATATCCTGCTAAACCCATGAATTGAATGTATGTCACATTCTTGGGCATAGACCAATTCACTATCGCCTCAATCTTCTCATGGTCCGCCAAAATTCCCTCTATTGAAATAATATGACCCAAATACTGAATTTTCTTTCGATAGAACTCACATTTGCTAAGCTTGGCATACAACTTATGTTCCCGGAGCACCTGCAATACCATTCTGAGATCTTCTGTGTGCTCCTCCTCATTCCTGGAATAGATGAGGATGTCATCTAGGAATACTTAGACGAACTTATCCAAGTATTGGCTAAACATACTTTTCACGAGGAACATGAAAGTAGCCAACACATTAGTTAAACCAAATGGCACAACAGTGAATTCATAGTGGCCTCCTAAAAATTGTCTTGTGGATATCTTCCTCCTTGATTCTAACCTAATGGTACCCTAACCTTAAGTCAATCTTAGAAAATACTCTAGCTCCCTTGATCTAATCAAAGACATCATCTATCATGGGCAACAAATACTTATTATTGATTGTGACCTTATTGAGTTGTCTATAGTCAATGCAAAGTCACAAGGTTCCATCATTCTTCTTGATAAATAGCACTGGTGAACCCCACAAGGACATGCTCAGTCAAATATACTTCTTGTCCATTAATTCTTGCAACTGCATTTTCAACTCTACCAACTCTAGAGTGTTCATTCTGTAAGCGTCTGGCACCAAATTAATGGTAAAATCAACATCTCTTTTGGGCGGCAGTCCCAACACCTCTTCTAGAAATACATCCCTGTATTCTGGAAACGCTAGGAAATCTTCGAGTGTTGGACTTCTACCCTTTGCGACTGCTGACACATGAACTGCATATACCTAACAATTATTCTAGAAGTATCTACCCAATTGCAAAGTTGAAACATTCCTTATCGAAACCCTCTTCAACACATCGTTCACTATCTGAGGCTTGCCTTCATCATCAAGGCATTCAAGAGACTTATTATAACAGCGAAGCTTGGTGCGGTGCTTTTTCTATCCAATCCATGCCAATGAGAACATCGTATGATCCTAGCAGTAGGATGTTCAAATTTGTTGCACTGGATAGACCATCCAACGTTAACGGACATCCTTCTACCACTTCACTTACCTTCTTTTTCATCCCTATGGCTAACTAGACTAGCCACAACTTGCTATGCTTACTTTTCGTAAGCATGCAAACTTCAACAATCTTAGGATGAATATAACTATGATTGGATGTTGGGTCTATTAAAATAGAAACAGATTATGCAACAATCATACCTGCAACTTCAACTACGGCTACTTGATGGTCATCAAAAGATGCATAAATTCTAGGAGTCAATCTGGCCATGTCCTCCATAGTGACGACTCCTTCAATGTTATGGATCCTTCACGGTTGTTCCTTCCTATGAGGACAGTCATACAACTTATGTTCTCTCCATATCCCCAACATTGCATTGGTTCTTTGGGCCTTCCTATATCTGGAATAGCACGTTGGAATTTGCCTTACACTGGATGTTCTTGTCGGACAATCTTCTTCTGATTCCTATAGGGTACAGATCTAAACTCTTTCTTCCTTATATCAAACCTTTTCCTGCTTGACGTTCCTCAGCTCTACCTTTGTATTGTGCCTAGCAATGCATAGGCTTTTAGATAGCATCATCCAAAGTCTTGGGTTCCACGAATCCAATTCTATCTATAATTCTAGGAATTTGTTCACATACTCCTCCATTGTCATCTGTCCCAGTTTCAGCTCATGGAACTCCTTGCTCTTATTGTCATATAGTATCTTTCAGAAAAATACTTCTACTTGAAATACCTTTTAAACTTCTTCCAGTCAATCTTTCTTTCTTTGAGGCCTTTCACTTACCAAAGGTGCTCCCACCAAATCGAAGCTCTACCATTCAGATTAAAGATGGAAATCCTAGCTTTCTCATTCCTAGAAAACTAATGAATCCTTAAATACTTTTTCATTTCAAGGAGCCATGCCTCAATCTCTTTTCCAGACTTTCTTTCTCTTTCAAATGTAGGCAGCTTTATCTTCCCAAATTCCCCTGAGGATATCTCTTTACAAGGCATCCTCCTCTTAGATCTTCGGACTAAATGAGTTGAGTTATTTAACGAGCTTTTTGATCTACTTAATCTATTGTTCAAGGTGTATGATGGAGAAATGCTCATTCTCCTTCTACGCGCACTTCTTTCTTGGCGTCGCAACCTTTCTCTAGAGTGATTGCTCATACTCTTTCCATCCATACTGCCATTATTTTGATTTGCTCCCAGATTGCCTTTCTGCTAAAGGTCTGTTAGCCTCTGCAGTATGGTAGCTTTGATATGATGTTGCTCCTCTTGCGCCTTAGTTGGCCTTTCATTAAAAATCGTCATAGTTTCATCCATATCCGGAGGCGTGATTTGCACCCTCCTTCCATTGGACTCTACCTTTGCATTACCACCATGCACATCCTCTCCAATAGCATCTTCTATATGAACATAGGGATCTTGTGCATCATCCATGATGATCATTCAGCTAGCTAAATCAAATCCTTCTGCTTGATTCCTTCTTTCCTTTGCTATAATGACCTTTTTGATATTGCTAGTGTTGTGCACAAAGGAAAACCTATTAGCGAACACATTAATAATCTTAATAATTACTTTAATATTACTGCACAAGGTTTCTTTTGTAATTAGAGTCCTAGTGTGGAAACCACTACTCTAATACCACTTTGTTACGTCCCCAACAGCCTCAGTGGCCTATCGCAACCACGAGGGATCTTTTTCTTTCTTTCTACTTCTAATACCAAGACATTACTATCTAATATTGAGTTATTTTGCAGCGCAATAGTCTGCGCCACATACTCTTAACTCATTGTGCAACACACTGCGCACATAATACTTTAATATACGTGCACTTATCAATTTTTTACCATGTAGCTATACTACGCCCACAGACCCAAATCGTTGCGCGATCCTCTGTGCCACTTCCCTCAACCACTACGCATCTACCACCATGTAGTCTAACTACCTTGTGGCCAACCATAGCGCAGTATAAACATCTTGCGGCAACTTAGCTTGCAATGCCAGTTCACTGGCCACCTACAAAGTTAGCGCTAGATATGTAGTGGGACTTCATTTATACACAATTATCTACATGCAGTCCATTAACATTCATAATTATTATATACAACATGCATCTCATCATTCTTACAATGGAAATGAATAACAACAACAAAACATCACATAACGCTTATTATCTTGAATGAAGCTTTGTTGAGGAACTGACTATGCAAGAGCAATGTTCCACCCAACCGTAGGCACTTTGTCTAGCATATACTTTTTTTGCTAAGAGGCAACCCCTACCCCTACATGCTAGGCATGGTTACCTTAAGGAAAGGGGAACTATCCATAGCTCTCTCCCACAGTCAAATAGGCACAAGGCCACAGCCAAGCCAGCCTCTACTGGGTTAACAGGTTGTTATAGTCATACAAACTCAATTCTCAAGCCAAGCCATTCATTGTTGGGTTAATAGGATTTCCAGGTACTAGAGGGGAAATGCTAACTAGTAACTCACCACATAGTTAAAGGCACCTTGCACAAACTCGATTAGTTTGGAGTCCACAATACATACCCCACACAACATCAAGAAGGTACCCCTTCACCACTTAACGGTCTCTCAGGCGCCACCTTCCTCTAGGTACTATACCAATGTGTGTGTAGAAAGATGCCCAAACCCCACTATTCCACCAAGAAGTCTCATCCTTCACTAGTTTTTGAGCCAGATCCATGCTCTACACCACTTTGGTACTCAATACCAACAATCGACCTCATGCAGACTCAATTAGTTTGTGGTCCACAATTCTCGCCACAACACCCCACAAGTGTTGTTTTAGTGTGTGCATAAAAGACCACTCAAACCTCACTAATCCACCAGGAGGAAGCGCAACCCCTATTGGATCTCAATCCACTCAGGGCTCAACACTTTATCCACCTCTCAAGGATCACAACAAATCAAGTAGGACAAACAGTCAGATCTGGTCTACCTTCGCAACCACAGACGCCTCGCATACTCTCGACTAGCTTGGGGTCCACAATACCCGCCCACACAACCCCAAAAAGGTATCCTTTCATCGCTCAATGTTTCCTCAGGCATCACCTTCCTCCAGGTGCTATACCAGTGTGTGCGTAGAAAGACCACCCAAACCTCGGATCATCTGTCTATAGACTCTGTTTTCCTAGGGCTTACAAGTCTTGGCTGCACACAACCAATGGCTCCTAAGAAATCCCTTCAGTCGCTATCCAACAGACCACTATGTTACAACCGGACTCAGACGAGCATGCTCAAGCTCACTCAACATCAAGGAAACGGGGCTTGTTAGGTGTGTGGCCGAGGATTCGTGATGCTTCACCACTCTATTATTACTCTGTTGAGACTTACTCAGACGCTTCTAGGAACAGACTCTGTCACACAGGTCTTTGACACAAACTCAAGATATTCAAGTTCAAGCAAACAACTCGGTAACTTGATACCGCTCTTCTGCCTAGATCCACAAAAGAACGCATAGCAGTTGCCTTCTCTAGTTTCCTCCTCGTCTCACGGTCATGACCATGAACCAGAACTTAAGTCTACTCTACACTCTGTCACTATTCAGGTTCGACTTCCTCTTAGACAAGGGTTGACTCTTCCTCCTCAAAGCAAATTGGATAGATTGGTTGATGGATGTGTTGCCGCCCTTCACACACCTGGGTCACGTGGCAGAAATCTTCAAGCCACTCGGTGTGTCCTTGGGGGCAAGTCTCGAGTCAAGGCTGTCACCTTGTTCTTGACTCCTCTGTTTAGGCTCAACTCCTAACGAAGCCAAGGGGGGTAGACCCTATTAAGTTACTAAGGCTAAATTACTTAGTATGGTGATGTTAAACTGAATGAAATACTTAGTATGGTGATGTTAAATTAACCAAAAACAACCATAGATGACAAGATACAAAATGAGTGCACGAAAACACAATGCTGAGACACAATATATATATATATAGCAAGAAAAAAACCAGTGCCTTAAAATGGAGTAAAAAAGAAGTCAATATACTTGCATGTGCTTGGAGTGAATGTTTTGCAATTGCCTCTTGGTACGTTTTAAGTTAATGTGAAAATATGAGTTGATTAAAATTAGGCGAAGGGGTGGACTCCAGATATACCCGAGAGTACTTGGAGTATGTCCAAAACTAAAGCTTCACGGCTACCCGCAAGGAATATGTGGGCTGAATGGAGTCTCTGGGGCTATTGTTCATAACGCACCCGTTAGGGTGTGATAGAGATCAACGCCCCGAGGTCACTTTTTAGAAGTTCCGGCTTCCTTTGGGTATTTTGCCACCGTAATGGTTTGATCTAGGTGTTGGATTTTCACCTGATGGTTTGTCAATTTGGGAGAGTGAATCCTAATTATACTAGTCACTCAAATGCTTTTGATACAGCTTGACTGATCGGACGAACCGCAGCCAAGTGCAGAGCATACACACCTGAGTCTTGTCAATTTTAGTAAATTTTGAGATGGATGTTCTTGTTAAAAAAGAAAACCCTCCAGGAACCTCTTTCGGTCCAAGTGGACCTCAATCGAGGAATCAAGGAGGGGTTGATTTTATGATGGTTACTGAAACAAATGATGATAGAAAATGAAACATAAAAAGATAAGCAAACCACAATTTTCTAATTAGACTAACACGAACCTTTCTTCACCTTTCGGCTCAAAAGGAGGCTCGTGGGGCAAGTATTAAAGTTACTTTGAAACCAATAGAAATGAATATGGAATTGATTTTAAATCAAAGTATACTACCCTGCAGATTAATACTACGCTAGATTGAAAAAAGATGAACGAAAAGCAATAAATGACACGGACGCAAATCCCCCCAGGGGGGATGGGGAATGGGCTCGAAAGAGCCTATTCAAAATTATTTTTATTACCAGCGGTTACAATATCAGCAAACTGATATGATGCCTCTTGATTCTTATACAGAATGAAACCAAGAGCTTACAAAGTGCAAAAATTAAAGATTTCAGTCCACAAGGGAGACCCCTGGGGGGATTCAGAAGGCCCAAAAGTCACTTTCGAGCAGCAACTCCTCTTTTTTTTTGTTATACCTGCTAAAAACCAGCAAGCTTATTAGACTGAAATATGCCCAAAAGCACTCTGAAAGTACCTTTGGGTCAGCTTACTTTTAACCAAAAAAAAACTAAGTAAAAACTAGTTAAAAAAGGTAAAAAGGGAACCAAGGAAAGCAAGCTTTCCTTGGGATCTTGGCTTGACTTTTAGGCAACCAATATGATGTGCACTGATTGCTAGATTTATCTTTTATAACAGAAAACAGAAATCTAATGCATGCAAGCTACAAATTCTCTTTAAAATTCCATGCAAAAAGGACGATTTCCCTAAAGCTAGATCTAGAATGCTTATGAAACCTTTTAAGAGCAAGATATAGATTATGGGCTTTGAGAAGATAGATCTATGTTAAATTTACTTTAAGATGATAGATCTAAACAATATCAAAGCTATGAACAAAGTAACCGGGTAAAAAAATTGATTTTGAAGGAGGAAGAGGAGGAGAGAAATGCTGGTAGCCTTGAAGATCCACCATGGAGCTTTCAAGTGGAATGTCGAGGGACTATGCCTTTGGAATGTTTTGGAGAGAGTGAAGAAGCAAACTAGATTGGCATCCTCTCCAATCTAGGAACCTACAGCCCAGCTGAAATAAAAAAACTTGCCAAAATACTTGTGAGATCCGATTAGTACATACACAGAGATTCAGAATAACATGCATATAAGCTTATAGAACATGCTGAATCTAGATCTCTAAACATGCATCAAAGGAAAGAGATTGCCAATAAACTTATTGAAAAGCACCTTTCCTATCAAGATTATAATAAGCTTATTATCAATCTTAGCAATGAATCCACAAGCAATCAGCAAATTATGAACACAGATACAGGTTACCTCAGTAAAAAATGGCAATGATCATCCACACATACAATGGCACAACACCGTCTTGCCTCCAAAGCTTCTCTTTATTTCAAATGAACAATAACAACAGTACAATAGCAGCAACACCTCAATCCCAGTTCTAACTAGCTTGGAAGAGGAGGCTTATGCTTGGATATATATAAAAACAAGAGATCCAGCCCAGGGGGGGCGCAAATCCCAAGGAGATAGATCAAATTAGCTAATGGAGAGTCCATCAATGCCTGATTTGTGTCTAACTGAGCCAGATCTGAGTCTCACTGAGTGCAAATGTCAATCGGGGGGCTGATCTGACTAACACCTCAACCTGTTGACTAAAGCATCCACCAAAACTCATCCAAATGAGCCAAAACATGTGGAGGAGAGAGGGAGGGCGAAATTCCCCATAAAGGATGCTGAATATCAACTCTGGATCTATTCAGATCACCTCCATCAGTCAAGGATTTGTCAGATCTAGTCAATCTGGTTCAGATCTGACTGATTTCAATCAAATCGGCTGAGAATCCACTGATCTATGATTTTGGATTTGCTCCATTATTCGCCAATTTATTAATTAAAATAATCAATAATTGATTTTTTGGGGCTTTCTGACCTGAGTGATGGCAAATCACTCAAAACTAGGAAAAAGTGGGTCCATGGGGTTACATGGTACCCTTAGCCTAAAAATGAGCACCTACATGACTGAAACTGATTATTTGGCCCACTTTTATTACAAAATCAATTTTTCCAATTAAACTATTAAAAAATAGCCTAAGTTTTGGAAAAAATAAATTTTAATAAAAAACACTGAAAAAACTAAAAATTTGAAAAATTGAAAAAACCTAGGAGGACTTAGACATGTTCATATGACTCGACCATGATGTCTAGCATGTTTATACATTGACACATAGACTCTAATAACCTCAATAGGCCTAAATGCCAAGCCGACCACCCCAACTTTGGAGGTATGGAGTGAAAAACTCAGAAATTATCAGTCATTTATTCATCAACCAATAATAACCAAGGAAAAAAACACCCTGGGCTGATGGGATTGACAAATAAAGTCTAAGAGACCGAGTCTTTTACAGACACTATCATGCTAGAACATTTATTACAATTCCCCATGGGGTATGAACATGTGATATAGTACAACAAGCACTTCCCATAAGTACTTCCAAAGGTCTTCTGAAGTCCGAACAAGTTATCCTTGTTCGGTTCACCAGGCTCACTTGATAAAAAACCACTAAGTACAACTTAGGTGGTAACAGGATGGATGAGTGAAGAACAATCAGAATATCACCTTGAAGAATGATCAAAATGACTTCCTCTCAAGACAGAGTGAGATAGATACACCAATGAAGCACTGAGTTACTTGATCTCGTAACTTCATTAACTGGTTGACAGACTCACTAATAGGCTATTGCGCCATCCCCAACTGACATGTAATTTAAGGATGACATCAATGCAACTGATCGCTTACCCAATAAGTGATCCCCATCCTCAGTTCTACAGGGCGACTAACATTACTCTGTCATAAGGTAACTGAAACCCACACCTTCCTTTCCCCAAGAAAATAACTATCTCAACCATAGTTTGAAAAATCAGAATTGGACTCTGAATCGATCGAGGGTCAACAACGAATCGAAATCGGAATCGGAAGCAATAAAGAATCGGTCATAAATTGGTTGATTTGAATTTAATGAATTGGTTTGCTCAAAAATACATAAAATATTTAAATTTTAAAGAAAAACAACATTTACACGATTCTAATCTATGATTCCAAAAGCATTTGAGACAAAATATCCAAAGTATGCTCATGTATATACCATATAAGAGTTAATATATCAAAATGGCATAAAGTGTATTGTGCAATACATATCTAGGAGATTGGAACTGGAACAAAATACATAATCCATGAGGCCTATAGGCTATATGGCCTGTAGAGTCCAAAAAACAACATAATACATACTAACATAGTCAACTACAAAATAGTGAGTGTGACTACTAACTACATAGTCAACTGTGTCTATCATACATCATCATTGATTGATCATCATGATCAAACTCAGCACCATTACTAGAACTAGAACTAGAACTAGAACTAGAAGAAGAACCAGAAGGACTAGCAAAGGCATCATGATCTAGCTTAGTCTCGAGCTCCTCAGGTTGAAGATCATATGCTACTGAAGTAGTAGTATTGGCTATCATTAAAAGCCTATGTCATCGTCGACTACAAGTACAAGGTCTTGGTCAACTGGTGCTCGCCATGCCTTGGGATGGAGCCTCGGGATCTACACATGTATGAACTGATGGCATCAGCAATAGAGGATCTGCATCCAACGAAACCTCCAACAAGTCCTCCATATCAATAACCTTATCAGCACCAAACTCTAGCACTTGGGTATCCATGACCCAATCTGAGGTTAGATCTACATCATCCAACACAATGGGATCCGTATTAGGTCTTTTGTTCATCAATTGGTTGCACCCAAGTCGAAGGTTGTAATGCACAAAGACTATATCATTTAACCATTTCTGCTCTAAACAGTTTCTCTTCTTCGTGTGAATCCACTCAAACAAAGACCAATTGAGCTCACACCCAAAAGAGATGCAGGTTTGACTCAGGACCCGAATTGCAAAGATTTGTAAATGTTTAGTATGGTTACCAAATGCCTTCCACCATTATGCTGCAAATGTGAAGATTCAAGGTAGCTAATTCAATAAATTAGATTGTGAATTTGGCTATGAATTGCGGTATTTACAAATTAAAGTTTAAACTTTAAACTTTATAGTTTAAAAACATAATTTATTAAAACAATGGAAATGTTTACCTGGTTGGTCCACCTCTCTTGCAATCTTGGACACATTTTTCCCGAAGGTACCTATGGCGACGCTGAAAGAGGTGATCTGTCGATGTATCTCCAATTGGTATGCCTCATTTGGGACCATGCGCTCAAGGCAAGAATACAATCAATCTACTATATTCCCACTCAGATCTTGATCAATATGATCTATATAATGATACCTTGGGTTCTGTTACACTGCACCTATACCCAACACACCTTCAGATGTGCCCTAGGGAGAGAGAGGTCATTTTTTTACTAGGAGCGGTGTTATTCAACAGTGGTGATCATGGTCGGGCCCTTTGGTCCTTCCTTTAGGAGTACTATGGCTTAATGGCGTTGTTGCCTGCCCTTTGTTGGGGGTTTTAACCTTGGGGTTGGTGTCCAAGGCTCCTAGAGGTTGATCACTGGGTCACATGACCCCACACCTTGCTCACTTGCTCTGGTGGCCTTTGCTTTAGCTATGAGACCTTGGTCTCCTTTCACAGCCACCTCAGACCCCCTCCTGTCCCTTCAGCAGGATGGTGCTCTCTCTCCTTGGCCTCCTTCCTCAAAGGACAATATCTTCCATGTCAGGCCGTCTGGCTGCTTTGAGGAGGGCCTTAAGGGATTTTACAGCATTTTTGGGGTTAGATGGGGCATGATGCCCTCCCTCCAACTCGCTCCAGCCTTTCGTTCGGACTGATTCGCCTATTTTAGCAGTTTTTGGCGCCTAGGGGGAAAATACCACAGGTAGTCTACTATAAGCCTACTTTAGGCCATTTTTATATTATTTTATATTATAATTTTAAGTTGACGTTTTATAATTTCTAATAGACATTTTAAGGCATGTAAGCCTGGATATTTTTGTAAAGTGAGTGTGAGAAGCTATAAATAAACCTCTCCTCACTTCATTTTAAAAAAAGACAGGAGGGACAAGACATTATGCACTTATTTTACCCTACTAGGGTTGTTTGGAAGTGATGCGCCCCTCTTGAGGAAGATGTTTTATGGGTTTTGATGGAAAATTCTTGAAGTTTCTTTGGTTCAATGCTCTTGCAAAGGAGATGCTATGATTTGTTGGTTAAACACTTGCACATGGAGGAATCTAGGGTTTGTCTTGATCTCTCTTTGTTAAATGTTGATGCATGGTGTATGTTTATGGATTGAATGGTAACCATTAGGGTTGCATTTTGTCTTGGCTAGATCTTTCGTCAACTTTTAGTTACCTTGGTTGTAGAAGTACGTAATTATAGGAGTCCTTCTAGGGTTAGAACCCTAGGTCTTTAGGGTTTGTTCTAAAACCTAGGCTAAGCTTCTCAAGCGGTAGGTTAGTCAGTCCTTAGATGCCCTAGGTTAGAGTAAAGTCTTCTCTCTCTGTCCCAATCTCTCTCTTTTTTCAAAAACCTTAGTGTTTAGGCTTAGTTAGGTTGCATTGCATGTTAGTTTAGGGTTAGTGTTAAGCTGCATAAAACCCTAAAACTCCCTAATTTTTCCCTAGCAACCACCTTCTCTTACTCCCCATCGCCTTCACTTCCCTTTGGCTCCCTTAGGGCTCAACCCTCTTTCCTCATCCCTCTAACACCCTCACCCTAACTTCCTCCACCCTCGGCCACCTTGTTTAGGTCTCTCCCAACCTTGGGCCTGTCCCCTCTAGGGTTCAGCCTCCCTCTTCCCCTTGCAACTAGCCATAAGGCTACCCTTACAGCCTCAGCTTGCTACCCTAAGACTACGACCTCCCTCTTCCCTCCTCTTTCTCCCTCACAGCCTCGCCCTTACTCCTCTCCACCTCATCCTTACTCCTTGGTTGTCCTCACACCCTCGGCTCCCCCTCAAACAACCCTTCAAGGATTAAGTTTAAGCCCTTAACTCACCTTACAAGCTTTAACATAGACCTATAAGGCCTCGGTACTATTGTTTAGGGTCTGTCCCAGGCTAAATTGACCTTAGGGACAACTCTTTACAATGGTTGTCCTCCTACAAGACTGCCTAGTTTGGGCTTATCATCAAGTCTGCAATTCAATTACAGCCTCCCTTCTTTCACCTGCAAACACACACTGACAGTCATTGAAGTTAGTTTGGATGTTGGTATTGTGGAAACTTCTACAGAGGTCTATTTTAATGTATATATCAGACTGTAATGATTATAATTTAGAGCACTGATTTAGTGTTATTATGAATAGTCCATGGTTGGTTACTTTCTTGTACATGACATATCTTTCAAACTCATTCATTAATATATGTTGTTTACCATTCATAAGCGGCCTATATTTCATGTCTGATTGCATATTGTTGAAACACGTGGAATGTTAATACGTGTTGTCATTCTTCATTATTGTATCGTTGGATGCTATACTGTTGTATGCTTGAAGTTGTTAGTCACATGAATACATGTTTTGGATGACTACTGTTGTCTTTACAACTAACATAAGCACTGATATTGGAAGCATTTATATTTGATAATGAGTTTGTTATCACATATATAGTAGTCGGGCTACCATATTCTATTTTTCAGATTCAGTACATTTTTCAGCCAGATCTCCTACATATGAGATGCTGAGATGAGTGGTTTTGATGGATCATTATGTTATCAGTGGACTCTAGTACTCTCCAATGCCAGGACTAAGTCTCAGGACACTCAGATTTGAGGACCGATGTAGCCATTTAGTCATGTGCAGAGCAGATAGCAGTGCCTAGTTTTGCATCAATGTTTTCTTATTAGACAGATGTTGGTTCAGATGAACTATTTTCATGCTTATGACTCAGTTTATATTATATTGTGTTATGGTTATCATTGCTCTTATACTCGTTTTTGTGACATGTGGTAGCATTTAGTGTCATGATCTGGCGGTCATAAATATGTGGACTTGGATGTATTTATATTATATATTGATGTCTCTACTCAGGTCTGAAAGTTCTTGATCTATACTCATTGGTTTTACCCTCCCTAGGGAGAATAGAGGTAGTCATTCCCACCATACTTTGGCTTGCTAATGTTGGTTTCATTATTCATTGTCTCCACTCATCCATTACCTTCCAGTTGTGTTTCAGCCCGACTTACTACTTGACTTGTGGCATGGAGGACCTTTCCCTGCTAAAGCCTTTGTTGGACAAGCCTCCCTGTTTATTTGTGTCTCGGCTCTGAGTTGCCTAGGTTGTGTTTGCTTACCTGAAACAAGTAGCGCTGCCATCAATACAACGAATTTGGAAATGAAATGAATATCTTATAAAAAGCCCATTCATGAAAAGTAGTGTTTTTAAACATACATGAATGCAACGCTAATGAAATTGGCTCTAAAAAATATTGCAATGAAATATCTTAAACATCCATGAAAAGTAGTGTTTTTCAACATACATGAATGCATAAAGCCTCAATAATAAAAGTCCGTATAAAAAACACGTAGACAAAGGCTATGAAAAATCAAAGGCCCAAAAAAGCAATGGTTCCTAAAAGTTCTATCTAAAGATTGCTGGCCTTACTTGTATTGAGTTGGATTGTGAGCATTTGTCAAGGTGAGTAAGCACCTCTGAAGTAGTTCACCCATTTGTGAGGCACTGCCATTCCCTTTGTTGATTGTCCAGCATATGGTTATAGTGAGTATTCCCTTTCCATATCCAAAGCGTCACAGTGTTGAGTTGGTGGTCATCCCTTGTCCTAACCTTATAAATTTTAGCCTTCACCCTTCACTAGCAAATTGACTACAACTATGAAGTGAGTATAGTCCTGAAAGTCTGGTTTGAGTAATAATAAATAAAACCCTATATATGTATTTGGTTGATGTACCGCCAGTGAAGTGATTGCTATTTGTTATGATTGTTACTTTTGTAGAGCATGTCTTAGCCTCTTAACACTTGCAACAGATGAATGATAGCCTGCGTTATATTATTGGTATCTGGTCATTTACAAGTGATTATTTTGTCTGTTGGATATTGCAAATGACCAGGCAGAGACCTGGAATGGGTATGTGTATATACCTTAGATGAATTTGGACTCTCTGAGTCCAGTGAGACAGCTTGTTGTCAGTTCCAGGCACTTACAGAGATGATTAGGCTCATTTTACTCTTCTGATGGAGTTTTGCTGCATTGGAAGTCATGTTTGAGCAGGGAGATGATCTTATTGGATCTCCTAGGGCATTGTATGGGGCATAGGGGGTCCAGCCACTTGATTGTACCATATTACCCCCCTCCCAGAGAGCCTGTTAGGCTCGGTTGGATAATGCAGGCACCCAAGGATGCTGTTTTGGCAAGTTCATGTCGAGGCAGATTAAAAAATAATTAAATGGCTACTGAGGAATTCGATTTGGGCTACTGAGGCAAGGAAATGGCAGGGGATGAGTCATGATGATGAGAGTGATGTCCTCCGCACCTTCTCCAGCAGTTGCAGCACCTGATTGGGCCCACGCCTATTTTTTTTAGACATTTTATATTATTTTCTAGAGCTTTTGGGAGGCTCATGATTTCCTCAAGGAGGCACAATTTCACAGTTTAAAAAATATATTATTTTTATTGTGCCATGGGGACAACCAGAGGGAGTTAGTTAACACTCCATGGACCCACCATGAACTTCATTTATTTCTTGTTGAGTGGGGTCTCCCTCTCTTTGGGTGATATTGTTATATTGATCCATGCATTGTATGTTGAGCTCATCTCAACCGTTGATTAGACATTTGTATCTTTTAATCTTAGCCACTCAATTGAAAAGTGGTTAAGATATTGATTCTCTCATTCCTATTTAAAGGAGAGAGCTTCTCATTTGTAAGGGGTCTTTGGCTCTTGGATCTGGATAATAGAAAAAGTTTTCTTGTGGATATTTTGGAATTTCCTTTGCATCTGGGGTTCTTAGATGGTGATTGGAAAGTCTTTTGCTTCCTAGCATTCGGGAAAATTTTGTGAGATCTATATCTTTTTTCGAGAATCTTTGTCTTGTCTACAGGAGGGCGACTTCAGCTTGGGCGTTTTTGCAGGGGGACCTCAACTCGCTTGGATTGTCTTCGTTTTTTATCAGGGGGTTTTCATTAGTGTCATTGCGATCTATGATTTCTTCTTGCTATTTTTCTGTAGCATTTAGCTTTTTTCTCATGTTGCAACAAATCTGATATGGTTGACATTTGTTGTGCAAGAGAGAGGGCGCATTGACTCCTTGGGGCAAAACGGTTGACATAGAACTTGCTCAAAGCTTCTCAAATTGATCGGGATAGCAGGGATCATCATCATCAAGGAATCTACAAGGTTGTTCAGGTAAGATCTACAGGTTAGTCCCTTTCTTCTAGATCTCAATCCATTGACGTCTGCTTTTCTTCACTTTTATACTGAAAAATCCCATAATAATAAAAAACCAAAAAATACTAAAAAACAGACCGCTTGATCTCGAGCCAAACCACTATTGTGTTTTGTAGATCGGGTCATCCCCTAACCATATCACCCTCAAGGCTGATCTGAAAGTGGCTGGTTTTCCCTAGATCTGAGAAACTGGCCTCCCAAACCCTAGCGTTGTCCACCATTTTTCTGACTTTTTCTGTGATATGATTTTTCCGGCGAAATACCTTCGTGGGTTTGTAGATCGGGTCATCCTCTCACCAAACCACCTTCAACGCTAAGCTAGAAGCTGACAGGTTGCCCTGGATCTGAGAAACTGACCTCCTAAACCCTGGCGCTAGCCATCCTGCTGCTGGTTTTTCCCGTGATCTGACTTTTCCAGCCAAATACCTTTTTGGGTTTGTGGATCGGGCTATTTCCCAGGTGGCTTTCCTCCAACGTTGGGCAGATAGTGACTCCATTGCCCTGGATCTGACAGGCACTATTCTCCAACCCTAGCGCTACCCCCTCTTTAGCCTCTTTCCCATGAGATCTGACTTTTCCCTGGTGACTCGAGTACTTTGACATTGTCATATCACTCATCGAGTCTGTCCTTGGGTACTAGATAGCGCCAATCCTGCCCTTTCCCTCCCTGCATGGGTTACGTTTCCCAAGGTAGCAAATATCTTCATCTATTGCTAGTACCTTAACCCCAGATCTAGTATTTACTTCATAGGTCACCTGTGTCCTACTTTGGATCAAGCCTCACACTTCCTAAACCCTAATCGAAAGCCTGGGTTCACCTAGTGACATCATCCATAGATCTAGGGTTTCCATTACCTTACATACCTCAAGTCCATTTGATCTGATCTAGTGTCTAGGTTTGATCTCTTCTGTTGGGAGTAGATCCGAGTCTCCCCCTTTGTTGTCTTGGGCTAAGCTAACATAAAACAAAGACTGCCTCGATTAGAGTGACAACCATCCATTTGGGGGTCGAGGCAATCTTGGTTCCACCTCCTTAGTTGCTTGTCCCTCTACCATCCATCCTGGATCCACCTCACATAGGAAACTACAAGGTTGGTGATAACAGAGTTCTTGTAATTGGTCATACATGGATGAATAATACTACACAATTGTTTTACACTTGTTATATGACATATGCATAAATTGGTAATTTGATTCTCCTAATGAATGCACTACTGAAGTGGATGTACTAACTGCACTTATATGATTCATATTCATACATAATGTATGTCTTCTTCATTCTTAAGTTGACTCCATTAAGGCACTGGTCACACCATTTGATGTTTTAGTGTCCTTACAGACTTGCATTAGAGCTCTCCCCTAGGAGGTTTCGACTTCCAAAGTAATTTGGGGAATTGACTAAGGTGACAATGGTCACTTACTCCTTCATATGCTTGATGGTGACTAGCCCTGCTAGTTCATCTGGTAATAGGTTCAAAAAATACCCAGCTCCATGTATAGGGCAATAGAATTGATTGTTCCATCTCCTATCAATGATCTCCCAAATAGGCCCATACTTGGCTACTCTATCTTTGTATGTTTTCTTTATTTGCTCCTTTGCTTGATCCATAGCTTTAAAAATGTAGCCCATGGCCAATTTTTTCCCATCCACCAACTACAACACTTTAACAAGCGGCTCGATAATCACCACAACCTCTGCTACTTTTTTCTAAAATGAAGAGCTTTTAATTCTCTTCTTGGTGTCTTTTCCATCTTGTTTGCAAGCCCATTGAGATGAATTCCATTCATCAATTGAAAACATCTGCTCCAAGTTTTGTGCTTGGGAAAGGAGAGATTGCAACGTGAGGAAGTGAGTTGCAAATCTAGTAATTACAGGTCTAACAAGCTCCCTCATCAAGCTCAATACCCAACTGTGGTTGTAGATGTATTTGTTAATGCTTTTGGCATGCTCTATAGTGCCCTTGATCCAGTCTTGTTTGCATATGTCCTCAAGCATGAGGTCTATGCAATGTGCCACAGACTTATGATCGATCCATCCATCTGACATGATAGTGCATCCTGTTCCCACCCATGACTGTTTGAATTCCTCCAGGTATTCATCTATGGACACTATCTCTTTTTGCAAAAGAGATCCCCTCAAGTCACGCATACTAAGGCATTTGAATCCCTTACCGGCGGCTATAACAACATCCCACATAGGTTGGTAATAAGAAGAATAGGTAGCATTGAAGGGGAGATTAGCATCATACTATCATCTAGTTATGTACTCATGGGAAACTTCTTTGTACTGCTTCTTCCAATGGTCATCTAAGGTGGGTTGAACTTGTGTTGGAGGAACCTAAGAAGCATTGGCACTAATAGAGGTGGTGGATGTAAAATAGCTTTGGATGTCTCTCTTCCTTTTTCCCTTATCTTGTGTAGTCCTGGAGGGTGGAACATACTGAAAAAGATCCCTAAGAGTGGTAGAAGGGATAGATGAAGAGCTTGCATTTGAAACAGGTACATAGGTCCCCGTCCCACCCATCATTAATTTTCAGCAAGCCTCCTCTTCTTTCCTATTTCTTCCTCTATCTCTCTTTGCCTAGCCTTACCCGCTTCAAACTTCTTAAACTATTCTTGCATATCAACTCCAATCTGTCTAATAACATCTAGTGGAGCTTCACATGCCTTCACTTAGCCTTTGGTGGCATCCAAGTGTTTTTTAATCCTAAAAATTTCCCCACTCTTAATCATTTTCTTGCAATACTTGCAATATATGTCCCCCTCAACAACATTTGCATGGATCCATGCAGGATCTTTCGCTTTTGGGGCCATGGGTATAGAATGAATATCTAGATGCCGAACTTGAAGTTGACTGTTGAAGTTGACTATTGAAGTTGGTTGTCATTTATGTTGAACATGCAAAGAAAAAAAAATTGAAGTTGAACATGCACATAATAAATATTAAAAATAGAGCTAAAATTTAAATTTTAAAATTTTACTATGTATTGTGTAGTTTACTATTTAAACTTGAACTGTTTACCTTTGCTTAGTGTGTCACTATGTAGTTTGAAAAATAAAGCTTCGGTCTTCAACTAGTTGCTAGTGTTCTGTTGATTCCTGACTCGTCCTAAGTGCTTCACGAGTCTCCAGTGTCCAGACTTCAAGTCTACTCCACCAGTGCACAGTGTAGTGTTTGTGTGTCAAGTCTAGGCTCTAGCCTCTAGGTTTTAGAGTCAAGCTCTCCACGGGCCACTCCCACAATGGCATAGGCTACAACGGCTAAGCCCAACCGGGTTCCAAACATTCGTTGCAGGGTTGCAATTGCACCAACGCACAGTCCAAAGTCTCCACTCACTGTCGTCGGTAGTCTCGACTCTCTCCTCTCCCACAAGTTACAACACTTACGATGACAAATGCCAAAAGGTAAGGGCCCAACATAGTTACTTAGGTTAGGAAATAAAATAAAATAAAATAAAACTTAACAAAAAACCCTGTATTTTTAATTTCGTGGGCCCTCACAAATCAGCCAGATTTTATCGAAAATAGGTCGATCAGACCGGTTCGATACCAAATTGACCGATCTAGTACCGAACCAGTAGGTTGAACCAATTTTTTGACCGACTTGAACCGATCAGCCAATAAATCGGTCACTCGGCTAAAACCGATTCAGATTCGACCAATTTTTCAAACTATGGTCTCAACTACCTTCCTCTTTGAAGCATTAAATCATTGGGGCGCACGAGTCAAACTAACAACAAAAGGTTCAACGATCCTCTCTAGGACAGTTGGCTCTCATCTATTGACTTCATGGATTCAATACGTCCCTCCCTAACCTTAGGATAATCATGCCCCTTGCTCTTGTTTCCTTGCACAGTCAGTTGTGAATTTATGTATTATTATTATGCACATGTACATCATATTTACAATGTTACTGCGCTTGACCAACGCATGGTTCAATAACCATATACATTCGGGGAATCCATGGTATGTCTTTTACCGTGAGCTCCTCACCGTATTCCTTATAATTATCAACGATATAACATCATTTACATAGTTTATGTCAAGGATCAAAACTAGGGACAGTACATGGTTAGTAGTATGATCCAGGTTCAAAGTCAGAGACATTACACAAAATTTTCATCAATCTTGGAAGAGATTTCTATTTTTAGTAGTTTTCCTACTTTTTAAGAGAAAATTCAGAGGTGCGGAGAGCAGAGATGACCACATTTTCGACATCCTTGCAAGTTGAGTATTCTGGTGAGCCTATTTTGGATGACATGCATGATACTTCTATTTTTTATAGTTAGGGTTTGACTTGCATGGCATTGCATGGCATTTTCAAGGGCATGCATGCCATTGCATATTTTTTGCATGTCGAATCTTCAAACATGTGAGCACTTTCTATTTTTAGCAATGCAGGCGTGAAATGTGACACGTGCATGTACAACATTTGGCACCTATGCATGTACGATGTGTGGCAACATGCATGGGTGCATGCATGAGGAAGAGGAAGCATTCTTGCGATTGGAGTGAACTAGACTTGAACAGGGTGCATGCATGAGGAAGGGGAAGCATTCTTGGGATTGGAGTGAACTAGACTTGAACAAGGTGCATGCATGAGAACTCCTCCACTTAACTCAGCCTTGAAGAGGGTGCCTCCACTTAACTCATGCATGCAAGCCAAGTTAAGACTCGTGTTAAGGGTGAAGTGCACAAAGAGAAATTTAGTTAAACTAGGCACTTTACTCACGCATGCAAATAAACTGCAACAAGGGGGGTGCATTAGTTCATGCATGGTGAGGACCAAAGTTAGAAGGGGAGCGCACTCTCTCATGCTTAGTTAGATCAGGATTCAAGATGAGTACTCTCTCTTATGCATGCTTGGTCAGTTACTGAGAGGGTGCACTAGGGTTTCTTGCCCATCTATTTAGTGAGGCTTGGGAAAAGGAGAGAGGTCAAAGTTTCTTCTTCTTAGCAGCAGCGGCATATTGCTCTTTCATTCTCCTTCCATTTTGTCTCAATTTCTTTATTTCTGTGCAGGGATCATCACTGGATCAGCTATATAACTATCTCTATGGTATAATCAACCGCTTGGCTAATGCACAACAAAGTTTGATTATGTTATTTCTCTAACTATTTCTTTCGTTATTGCATTGATATATATGTGTAGATTTCAAAAGTTGTTAGCACTGTATTTTGATGTTTTCAGGCCTAACAACTGTTCTAAAATTGTTGCATGTGGGAAATTTCCACCATTAAAAATCAAAACTGTTTTACTATCTCTTTGGCAGCTTAATTGCTGGTCAAAGATCACTTTTTACCTGTTGTTATAGGAGTTTTATTTGCAGATTTGCAGGTAGGGAAGCAGTGTAAAAAGGTTAGGGACTGTTAAATTTTTAACTACTTTCTTAAATAGGTAATTATGAGTGCATTTAAAAAAAATTCTTTAGCATAATTACACATGAAAGTATCAACCATATTAAATTCTTATGAGCAGTATAACAGTAAACTAAATAGAGCAAAAAGTAAACACATCACATCACAATAAACATGCACAGTAGACACCATGATTTTTACCCTAGGAAAACCTTCTCTCCTTCTGAGGGAAAAACCCAACAATCTTTCTTATGATAGATTCATTAATAGAAGAACAAGCATACAAAAAGTGACCATGAACATCAAACCCTTCTCAGATGAGGGTAAACAAACAGAGAAACCAAGTACTTGTCTTTCATATGAAGCTGAAGAAGGAAGCACTGCTTCAAATGTTGCTCTTTCTCCATCATGTGAGACCACTATAGCAAATCATCCTAGCTCATGTAGCTCATCACCCAAGCAAGAATGATGCTGATATAAATTCTTGGTATGCTGATATTGATCTCTGTCATGCAAATATAGATCTTTGTCATATAAATCTCTGTCATGCCTGCTGATGTAAGCCCTATGATTACAAAACTTCAGCCCTGAAGCCCTGATAAGCTATCAGTGTACTAAATTGCAGACCTTCAATTTATGACATCATCCCCCAAAGAGATGACTGCTACTAACTGTTGACTGATCCAAACCCTTATAGCCTGTCGTTGACTGATCGAAACCCTTCTAGGGCAGTGACTGACTGAACCAAGCCCTTCTAGGGCTGTGGCTTCCTTAACCAAGCCCTAACCGGGCTGTTGTTGGATGGTACAAGCCCTTTAGGGCTCCGACTGCCTTAACCAAGCCCTAACAAGGCTACAGCTCACTGAAACAAGACTTCTAGGGATGTGGCTTCTTGAAAGAGGCTCTTATAGGGATGTGACTGAGAGAGAGAATCCCTTCTAGGGCTATCTAAGTCTGTTGTTGCCTACTGTTGACCCCAAAATTAACCAAGACCTTCATCGTTGAAGAGAGAGAGAAAATTACACTTGAAACCCTAGGCATTCTTGTTGATAGAGATAATGAAGATAGAATGTATGTATTGATCACTTGAGACTTATTTATATTTTATCATTGAGTAATCCAAGGAGTAACTTCTATAAGTCAAGGAGTCAATAATTAATATAAAATACTTTAGTTAGGGTTATTTTGATTTCATTGTGGGCTTTTAACACTTTATTAGGGCTATATAACAACATCTTCTTAACCAAGTCATCTTTTCCCCTTTTCTTGGTCTCCATGGTCCACACGTGCCAACTCAAAGTACATCATCATATACAAGAAAGATTATTCTTTGGTTGTCTTAGAAGCAACTTAGATCATTAAAATGCTCCTCTTCTAATTTTTCATGAAGGCTTAGACAAATCATCTTGGGATAAACTCTTGCCCCTCTGGGTCTTCATGGTTCACATGTGCCCTAAAACCCTTAAGGTCTTTCAAGAGCTTATGGCTTGAGTCCTCATGACTCAACCATTAAGTACTAGATCCTCTTTTCAATGGCCAACTTGTCTTCCTAAATCTTCATAAGAAAGGTCTTCTCATGTTGATGTAGTCTCCTCCTGGAGGAGAACAACTGTCATCAACATCCTAGTCCCTGACTAGGTCCTCAACCCAAGTTGATGCTAATCTCTTGGATATTGGCTCTTCATGCTGCTACACTCCCTCTTAGCGAGAGAGGCATTCTCTGTTAAGCAATCTCCAAACGCTCTAACTAGAGACAGCTCAAAGAAGAGCTCATGCCTCAACTCTCAAGCTTAATCAAATTCCCGGTAACTGACTAGGTGCCTTCATTCTCCCAGAGAATGGCTTTCATGTGTGGTACTCATTACTAATCTCAACAAGTGTTCCAATGGGAAATGGTCCTCCATCCCATAAGCAGAGACTAACTCCCTCTGATCTCTTCCAAAGAAGAACAAGTCAACACCAAGATCAACAAATTATCTCATTTGCATTATTTCTTGGTTAATTCACCGAGTATCTTCAAATACCATAGTTTGAGAATCTGCAAAGTACACATAGGTCTATCTCTTCATTGGAGGAACCAATTGTCTCTACTACGCAGATCACAACTCAAGTGATCCTCAACCACCAATGATATCTCATACAGATCAAACTAATATGAAGGGCCTCGTGCTCTCCTTCTATCACTGAATGGATCTCTAGGCTCCCTCTAAGCCCAACAGCAGACTGTCTTAGCAATCTGCAACCAAAGCATTTTAGTACTTTGTATACTGAACCAAACTAACGAGGAAGGAGATTCACACATCCAATTAGATGTAATCTTAACTCATCATTGTACATACGAAGTGTACTAGGAACATATGATCCTTCATAGTTTACTCCCTCTATGAGAGAGTCTCCTCCAATGTTTCTTGTTGTTGCATGCTCAACCTCATAAGGCTATCTAGAAGTCTCATAGACTTCTACACATCATACTCCTCAATAGACTGATCAAAACATCTGAATACACTAGCCTATTGAAAGGCTTGGAACTAGTGATGTGTCTCATACAACTTCAGACTTTCCCTGAAATTCCACTGACAACAGCATGCTTCTCTGCCCCTGGAAGAGTCTCATGAGACTACACAAGTCTCTCACAATAGCATCTCAAACCTCAATCACATACTCAGAGAGCTCTACTCTCTCCCTTTGACTATCAGAAGAGTGAATATTGAAGTATAATAAACCCCATTCTTTGAAGTCTTATGCTTTTCATTACTGATCTCTAGGTGAGATTTTGGACCTCTTGAAGGTTACCAACATATCAGGACAACTTAACAATCTCAATTTAAATCTTCTTGAGGAGAGTAGAATCTGCAAGATACTGAAATCTCACTAAATCTTCCAGGGATAACCAATCCTCTGAAAGGTGGGGGAGATAAATAGTTGACCACTTCCTCATCATCCCTGCGCCCATGCAAAGTCACAATACTCAAGAGATATTGCCATTTGATTTGATCTTGAAATTTTGTCAAGTTCTCCCAAACTCATAAAGTTCAAGGTCATACAGGAGAAGCATCTCTAACTGACATGTAGTACCATGAACCACTTCAAGGAGGAAGACTACATGCAACTGACGGTACTATCTCAAGAATAATTACTAAGCGCATGATCTTAGAGGTCTCATCATGCTTCCTCTAAGGCTTTGATCAAGTTGTCACCATCCTCCTCAAAACGAGAGGAATTCAATAAGTGAGTACATCTCATAGCTCACCCGACATATATCAACGCCAAAAAATATGACCATACTAACAACTAATACAATCTTTCCTTTCGAAAACAAATGTCCAGTTCCAAGTCATACAAGGACCTAACCATCCACAAAGGATTTTAAGTACCCTTTGTCCTCAAGTGCTTACACATGGAATTTATGGATTTTGGTTGTAAGGGTAACTGACTCAAACCCTCACCTACTGATCTTTGAGCAGAGGTGAACTTCTAAAATGAACTTGGCACTCCTTTTCTTTTAGCGTTCATACAATGGACTCAATAATAAGTCACATACATTGGAGAAAATTTGGACCATACTGGGGTGATTTGTTCCCCTAAATCCAATGCATGAGGTTATTGGAGACCCAAGTGCTTGGATCCTAGACTCCCAATATAGGGGACACATATATGTGATTGAGAATATATGCCACCTTCGAAGGTCCTTCAAATTTGAATTTCAAGGTCTCTCATATATCTTGAAGTCAACTTAAATACTCCATTATTTCCATCTTTGGTTTCCCTTTGAGGAGAGGGATCATGCATTCCAAATTTATCAGCCATCCACACCGGGCTCCAAATTCTTATGCATATGGAAGAAATACTAATCAGTTTGTCAAAAAAAAAATCAAGGCTATATTGGCTCCTAGGCCAAACAGAGGGTATGCTTCATTCATTGTTATAATTTGATTTGTGAATATGCCCCAAATCTTTGCTATGACAATAGACAAAATAACTATATCCGAAAAACTGGCAATGGGGCCAAGGAAGCTAGGACCCTGTTGCCGCCTAATTCGCACCTCAGGTAACGTGGCAAAAATCTTCAAGCCACTGGGTGCGACCTTGGGGGCAAGCTCGAGCCAAGTGCTATCACCTGATACTCAACTCCTCCGTCTAGGCCAACTCCTAGCGAAGCCAAGGGGGGTGGACCCTAATGAAAAGTAAAATCTAAGGTTTTTACTCTACGAGAGAAATAATTAATTCTAGGAGTTTTAATATGGAATGGATGAATTTAAGAAATTACCAATTACCACCAACAAAATTTAACCTTAGCAACACCTTTACTCAAATTAGATACACAAAATTCAATGACACATTGCGAGATTAACTTATGCAAAAAGGAACAGAATAGACCAGTGCCAAAATGAAAAGAGTGCTTGCAAATGTGGGTTGCTAGTGTAGTCTCAGTGAAAGTATTGCAGTGTCTCGGTTGGTAAATTTTAAATTATTAAATGAATTAATTAAGGAATGGGTAAATTGTGGGTTTGGCCCAACAAGTCAAGTCCCTTCGAACTGAGTGCTAAAGCAGTAATACCAAGTGTCCAACAGGGCGAGGATAGACCTGCTTAGAGTAGCCCCCTGACTCTGTAGTGATTACCCTTTGCAACCTCCTGAGTTCTCAAGAAAATTACTTGTGTGGATTTTCCTATTAGATCTAGTAACTCGTATCCCTTTCTGATACAGCCAACTGATCAAATAAGCTGCAGCGGTGTAGAGCATATGGGGAAAGAGTCTTGGTTTATTTTAATTAGAACAAGTTTTCTGATTTAGAAAAAAAGATAAAACCCGGGAGTCTCTTTCCAGATTCAGTACTCGGGCAAGCCCTTATCCACGAACCTGTACTCGGGAAAGCGAGGGGGTTTATTTTAACTTAGCAGTGCATAACAAAATTGTTTTTGTTTTTTAATTACTACACTGCTCAAATCTTTTCCCTTATGGTACTTCGGTATAGCGCAGTGGGTAAGTATTCAGGTTACTTTTGCACAAATTAAACAAAGCATGAAATGATAAAGAAAGACAGCTACGCTACCAGCATATAAGAAAACAGAAAAGGACACCGACACAAATCCCCCAAGGGGGATGGGGACCAGGCTCTACTGAGCCTACTCAAACTTGTTCTTATTAATCGGTTACAATGCTTCAACAGAGAATGCTCTTTGGTCCTTGTTATCTGGGATCCAAAGGCTTACAACATGCAAAGGAAATAGGCCCAGCTAAGGGGAAAGCCTCCTGGGAGCTCCGGATGTTCGAAAAAGCTAATTTCGGGCAGAGTTTCCTTCTCTTTTTTGATGGGCCTGCTAAAAACCAGCAAGCATATGTCAGTGAAAGATGCCCAAAAACACTTTGGAAGTGTCTTTGGGCAGCATGCAAAAATTTACAAAAAAAATCTGAGTAACAACTGATTACAAAAACAAGGAAACAACTAAGTGAGGTAAGCTAGAAAGATTTCCTTCTTAGGATCTTTGCTTGCCTCTTGAGGAGAATGGCAAGCAAATCTTAAGCACAAAATGCTAGATCAAACTTTAAAATGCATAGAAACTCTTTCAACAAGCTTTTTTAATTTTCAAAATTTTTAAACTTGCGGATAAAAAGGGAAAAGTAACTAGATCTAAAATTTTAAATGTACCTTTGAAGCAGACTAGAAATAGAAACTTTTAGACATCAGATCTACCTTTGATATGACTTTAGATGCTAGATCTAATCTGGAAACGTTTGAAACCGAAAGAAAATTTTAAGAAATTTGTAGATCAAAATTCAAAAAACCCAGAGTAGAACAAGAAATAAAGGACAGAAAAAGCTTCCTTGGTGAGATCAGAAGGACAGAGCTTAGTTTCAAATTTTACTGAAGGAAAGGTAGAGCACATTCGCTCATCAATACTCCAGCATTAGCTTCCTGCAAAAGATTATCAACACTAGCAATGGGGATTAAAAAATACCTGTGTAAACCGAAAAAGACTACAACAACAATGTAGATCCAAGCATGAAATCATACATATATCAAATAGTCTTCCTCGACTTGCAATAAAAGAGTAACCTAACAAGAATTACCTTTTATCTCTACAAAAATACCATTTCCTTCCGAAATCAAGTTAATCCCAAACATATGCAAGCATGAAAACAAATACAGGTTACCTCACAAATGTAGAGTAAACTCTATCCAAACATCCATAGATCCCACACAGAAATTGCCTCCAAAGCCTTTTATTCACAATACTTCAAGAAACTATTACAATATTACAAGCAGAGGTTCCACCTTTTGATGATGAACAATGGAGAGGTGACCTGCTTAAATAGGAAAAGAGAGACCCAAGGGGGCCTCATCAATACTGAAGATGAAGTCAAAGTTTAGCTGAGCTTGAACAGAGGAGGTGATTGACACCTCTCTCACCAAACTCCCTCAACGAATCATAAATTTCCAGCACATACCAACCAATGAATAACACTGAAGAATATACCACTCGCTACCCACGCGTGAGTGTACGGCTATGTGTGACGTGAGCTCCAATATGTTGATTCGCTTGTTTTTAATAAAACAATACACAAAGTATGGTAAATCACCTCATAAGCCATGGTTCCAAACGTGACGTGGATAGGAGGGGTCCACACTCTTTGGAAATCGCAACCCAAAAAGAAGGCTTACGATTTCACCAAATTGTGACGCCATCACCAATCCGTAGGGTCCACATGATGCTAGCTCCACCAATCATTGGTATAACAATCCATTACATGGCAAAATTTAAATGGGACCGGCCCAATCCCATGCTCACGATTTTGAAAAATCTTGACGTCACCTCCAACTAACAACTCATTCACCTTCATAAAATAATAAACAATGACTGGTATTATTTTATAAACCAAGGTTATGTTTAAATGATGGGGGCCACTCCTTGGCTAGCGCAACCATGCTCACAATTAGCGTGACTACATTTGAGGTTGACGTCACCTCTCCACATTTATTCACTACCACTTACTTTATAACCAAACTTTGACTTCAAATGAGTGGAGGTATGAGTCGCTAGTCACATGGGACCTTTGCCATGTCACTCAAATCAGTTTTTTAAATTGATTTTGGCTTTTTTCTATTTTGACTTTCGTGCCAATTTGTCCAAATTTAGCATTAAAATGTTATTTTATGCACTTTTAGCCCAAATAATGCCTCACGGGGTGCTCCGACTGCCCGACCGATGTAGAAAGTGGTCCCATGGGTAAAATGGACGCTCCGGGTGTGAAAACGAGTGTCCCCACGTCAGAAACGGACTCCGTATCTGACTTTTATTACAATCTGAAGTTTTTTAATTAAACCATAAAAAAATGGCTTAAAAAACAAAAAAAATTATTTTTTGCGGAAATTGACGAAACTCTAGGGGGACCTAGTACATGTCCATACGACTCAATTCGAATGCCTAGCATGGTGAAAAACACCGACACAAAGGCTCTAATAACCTCCATAGGCCGCAACACCAAGATGACTACCCCAGCTTTGGAGGTGTGAGTGAAAAACTCAGAAATTATTAGGCGTTTGTTCAACAACCAATAATAACCAAGGGAAAAAACACTCTGGGCTAGTCGGCTTGATGCTTAAGTCTGGGAATCCGAGCCTTTTATAAAAAATTAAATGCTAGGACATTTTTTACAATTTCCCCAAGGGGGTATGAACATGCGTTACAAAAAATAAAACGACCCTGGAGGCCTGAAAGGACCTCTGAACTCTGAATATGAACAAGTATCTTGTTTATCACTGGCGGCTCACTGAAAGTCCAACTGGGTGCAGCCTAGTCGGTAACATCTGGCTCCAACTGTGGGACGTGTGATTGATCTAAACTTCGTGGAAATCGATCATACGAGAAATCTAGAATCTCTGGTTCCTGCATAAAAACTAGGATAAGTCAGTCACATGTATATAGATAACCAAATGAAACAAAATAAGCGGCAATATATGATACAAAAATGTTTTGTTTTTTTTTACAACTAATATACAGAAAATAATGTACAAAGTAATATACAGATAATGAACTAAGCTAATAAATAAAGTGCGAAGAGAGGTTTAGAGAATGATGATACAAAAATGCCCCCATGGGCATCAGATATTTTCACTGAAAAACAGTTTCAGAATCTGTCCGTTGACAGGAAGACTCTTCTTTTCCCCATCCATGTCACTGAGATAAAAAGAGTTGTCACCCACCACATCATGAATAATGTAAGGACCCATCCATAAACTGTCAAATTTTCCGTGCTTTCCTGGCTTTTCTCTTCGTTTGTCCCAAAGTAACACCGTGTCTCCTTTCTGAAAAACCCTTGGTTTGGATGATTTGTCAAAATTTCTCTTAACCTTATCCTGATTTTTAATACTCTAATTAACGGCCCTTCTTCTGACCTCATCCAACTCTATCAGCTCATTTATTCTACTCTGAAAGTCATCCTGATCTGAATCGGAATCTTGCAGAGTCTGATACATTGGTAACTGAAGATGAATAGGCAAAGTCACATTCACGCCATAAACCAACTCGAACGGAGATTTTCCCGTCGCACTTTTCTTAGTAATTCTATCCGCCCAAAGTGCAAACTTGATTTTACTATCCCATGCCTTCTTG
>LPNX010374986.1:0-22338 GCA_001517045.1 Pseudotsuga menziesii
GAAGTTGAGGGGTTTTCTCCATTTATGGTTTCCCCTCCTAAAATCTTTGTGTCTCTTGTCTCTTGTGATGTGCTTATGTGATTGCTGTACTTGTTATTCTTTGAGTGAAAATATCTTATCATAATGCTAGCTTAAATGATGAAAAACTAACACTCCCTCCTATTCCTACTATGCTTCCCCCTCCCCCTCCTGCTATTCCTATTCCTCCTCCCCCTCCTCTCCACCCTCTCCATCTCCTCCTCCTCCCTCCTCAACCTCATCCTCCTCCTTTCCCACTTTCCTTCACCCTCCTCCTCCTCCACCCATTTCCTCCTCCCTCTTCCTCCTCTTCCCTCCGTTCTCATCCTTCTCCCTCCTTCAACCTCCTCCATGACCCTCCCTCTCCTCCCTCCACCGCCTCCTCTTCCTCTGCCCTCCCACCTCTCCCCCTCCTCCCTCCAATGACCTCCCCACAAGCCTTGCCTCCTACTCCTACTTTTCCTCCTCCCCCATCCTCCTATTCCTACTACTCTTCCCCTTCCTATTCTTATTATGCTTTCCCCTCCTCCTATTCATACTACTCTTACCCCTCCTATTCCTACTCCTCCTCCCCCTCCTCCTATTCCTATTCATATTCTTCATCCTTATACAGCTCCCCCTCCCCCTTCTCCTTTGCCTCCTCCTCCTACACCTCTCCCTCCCCTTCCCCCTTCACCTCCTATTCTTATTCTTCACATACACGAGAGAATATGACAAAAAAAGAACATCATATTTTAACAAGATCTAAAAATAGAAATCATTAATATTTTGTTATATCTATAGATATTTGAGTAGTAATATTAATGTGTTTTTTAGTTAGTAATGCATTAGGAGAGAAATTTTTATGATCAGCCATTTACAATTTTAAACCTACAAACAAAATTATTATGATGCACTAATTAAATATTATTAATACTTTACTCCAATGAATAAAAGTTAAAAAAACATAAAAAATTAACACAACTACAATTTGTTAAATAATAATCACAAAAAAATATTTACATTTAAAAAATATATATCTCTAATATTTATATATTTAAACATTATTAATAAAACATATAAATATATTACCAAAATATGCAATAAAACAATTAGAATGTGTAATATGTATGATAGATTAAGTTATGATTATAAACTCAAATTATTGTGTTCTTTAAAATAACTCATACCCAAAAACAATTAAAAATTTCGACATACTTTACAAACCATTAAAAAATATACAATTTTATTTTGACATACTTTACAAAGAATTGAAAAATATACAAACCATTTCCCTGCCCTCTTTTGACATAGTTTACAAACAATTAAAAAATATACACAACAGATTTTAGAAGTACTGAAAATATTAAAAAAATATACAAAATGTGTTAGTGTAAAATTACTGTGTTAATACAAAATGTGTTAACCTAATTTTGTGACATCCTTGTGTATAAAATTCTATATCACAATTCATGATCGCTTGAATTCAATGGAAAAATGAACAAACTATTATTTTTGCATGTTTCATAATGTTGTGTAATGTTTTGGTTGTCTTTATGGGTCACAAAAAAAATTAAAAATTATAAAAGTAATAACAACAACCAAATCATATCAGAGACAGCTTAAATGATAACAAAAACAGAGATATTTGTACCTGTAGCAAAACATAGATGAGTGTTCAAAAATTGACAAAATATCATAACATTAAACTGTCAATTCCTAGCATACACCTGCACTTTCACTTTCAGCAATCACATAACACTAAAATTTCTTGCACCAATTAACAAAACAGCTTGCAACTTTTCCTAAAAGGCAAGTTTTCCTGCCATTTTATATTAATATGTATAAATGCCTGCAATTCAATTCAAATGTTTTTATGAAAAGATTTAGAGTCTGAGGTGATAGATTGTTGATGACCGTTTAAGTTTTCTTTGACCAAAGCAGAGCATAGATTAAGTTTTTTTTGTCCAATTAGTTTAAATTTCAAACTATGAAAATGTACACACTTGCATTCAAATCTCAAGAATACAAGGTTTTCAAAACACTTCAAATAAAAATAAAAACACTAACATCTAAATGCTTGTGTTTCTGGTCTAACGATGTATAAGCCATCCCACATTTTTTGCCACAGCGTGGATAGCGTTCACCCAACAATCAACAGTAAACAAGTTACATATAATATACAACCTACTCCATCATAGAAAAATGCCGAGTTACATATAATAAACAACCTACTCCATCGTAGAAAAATGTCACGCTAATAGGTCTTGACAACGGGCATAGAGAATGCAAATGTCAAGAATGCAAGGTTTTCAAAGCACTTCAAATAAAAATGAAAATACTAACCTCTCAAAACACTTCAAAATGCCTGTATAATCAATGTAAACCCACAATTATGTGCAATAATTTTGTGCAATGATAGTAACTGATCAATGTAAACCCACATGCACATTAAGAATTTAGACCATCAATATCTTAAAAAAAACTCCATTCTAATTTTTAACTGATGCTTTCGAAGTTGAAGGCAACCTTGAATTGAATTGAAAACAACATTTACATCTCCTCTCCTCTCGTATGGTAGAGTAAAGCAGAGTAGAGCAATCAAATATCCTCTCATGTGGCAGAGCAGTCAAATATGCAGTGGTGCTGCTGAATATGGGGCATCCGATCCATCTAGAAAGCACGAAATGAAACGAAAGAAAACCATCAATATCTAATATCACAAGATGGACAGTAACTTCAAAACCTGGAAATTCACAAGGTGGACAGTAACTTCAAAAAAGTTGGCAATGGCAATAATATATGAGATGGGCGGATGAAAACTGGTCGGCCTCCAATTCAAATCTTGTATTTCCAGATACATTTTCAGTATTTTATACTGGGTCAAATTGTGAAGTGTTTTTAAACTTAGCATTATAAGTTCTATAAGTTCTACATTTTGCTGATATCAGCTTTTCAATTTTGGGAACTCTATTACATCCCATGCTCGGCTGCAACAAAAACTGTGTATACAATAGCCACCATTACCAACTAGAATTAGAAAACCGTAATGAGAAACGATCGAAATGCACATGCATCTCCAATCCGCAGTTTGTGGTGCTGCTCAGGTTTTCACATTGGAAAATGTTTCAGCTGGAACTAGGCATTCTAAATGCACGTAGCAGGATTCATATATTGCTTGACAGTCTATTAAAAACAGACGTCAAATTCTGAAATGGTTGAAAGGTTTAGGGTTACAAAAGCTCATAGGGGATAGCGCCAAATTTCATATTATTGACGCCATCGACCATAATCTGATCTCATAAGCAACAGGCAGCTTCCATATTTTGACATTCCACTGCCCAGTAGCATGTTCGACTGGAAGATTTGACCCACTGCCTGTACTGAAGGGAAAAATATGTCAAAGGACTCTGGAGATCTCACATGAATCTACAAACAGAACAAGTTGGGCAATCTTCTGAAATGATGCATAGAACATTGAATATTCTTAAATTTTACCATAATTACTTCAACTGTCAGATATAGGGGAAAATCGAGCAAGTGAGGAGATACACGCTTTCAAGAACGTATACCATCAATATCTTAAAAAAGAAAAAAGAAAGCGACGATTCAGGGTTAAGGAAAAACGAAATCGAATATCCTGAAGAGACACGAGGAACTTCGATGAGATGAAGGGTTAATGGGACGTTATACAGATGTACAAGGAGATTTCAAATACAATATTTGTACGAGTGAATGACATGGGTTTGAGAAGTGGTATAAAGGTTTAGGTTTGCAAAAGCTCAGAGGGGATATCGCCAAATTTCATATGAACAAAACATTGAATATTCGTAAATTTTACCATAATTATTTCAACGCTCAGAAATAAGGGCAAATCGAGCGAGTGAGCACATACATGTTTTGAAGAATTTAGACCATCAATATCTTAAAAAAAAAAAAGAGAATCCATTCTAATTATTAACTGATGTTTTCTTACCGTAGATGTTGAAGGAAATCTAGAATTGAATTGAAAACAGCATTTACATTCCTCTCCTCCCATATGGCAGAGTAGAGCAGAGCAGAGAAATCAAATCAGAGAAGTCAAAGATGCAATGCACGAAACAAAATGAAACGAAAGAAGACCGTGAAAGATGCAGATCCATCTAGAAAGCACGAAACGAAACGAAAAAAGTCCGTGCAGTTGCAGATGCCATAAAAACACAACAATACAATGGAGAAGTTGCAGATGCCAAAGATATGGAGATCACCCTGCCATCGAATGGATTGCCCGCCTGGTCGTTTTAAAACTAGATTGGATTGCCCGCCTGCCATTGGTCCGCCTGCCATCGCTGGTTCTCTGGAGTCCCAATTTAATCCGAAGTGTAAAGCGTTTAAAAAGAAACAATAGGGTTCTCTCCACTCCCAATTCAATCCGAAGTATATAGAAAATAAAAAATAGAAACAAATTTATCAAATTAAAAAGAAAAAGAAAAAAATAAAATAAAGCACGGCTACTCAATAAACAAATTTGAAAATAAAATAAAGCAACGGCTACCCAGGAAAAATGGAAACACATTTATCGAAAATATATATTATATATTTGTCAAAATACATGTGTCAAATTGTGTTTTTTCAAGGGGCAGAGGGAAAGGCTTTTTGGAGGTCTAGAATATTTGCAAACATTGTGAACTTTTTATAATTGTGTTTTATATATCAAATAAAAAATGGAAACAAATTTATCAAATAAAAAAAAAAAATAAAGAAAAAGAAAAAAACTAAAGCAATCCCAAGAAAAAATGGAAACAAATTTATCAAAAATATATATTATTTATTTGTCAAAATACATGTTTCAAATTATGCTTTTTCAAGGTGTAGAGGGAAGGCTTTTTAGAGGAAAACATTGTGAATTTTTTATAATTTATTTATTGAAATCTATATTATATATTTTGTTATAATTTATTGAAATTTAAATATATATATTTTTTTAAATGATAGTGTGCTAAATTGTGTTTAGTCAATTTAGCCAATTTATAAACATAAAAATGTTGTTTATTATCCAAAACAGGAAGATATAAAAGTAATTACTATATGTTTATAAAAACCATGATTGGGGAAAATGTGTTGCATTGTTTCTATTAGATAAGTTAAAGATAGATAAATGGTTAATGTTGTAATTTTGTTCATTTATGTTTAGTTTTGTCCAGATATTTTGTCATGTGTGTAATTATTATTATACATCATTTCTGTTAATACTAGCTACATTTCTATTACCTATATTTGCAAATATGGTTTGTTATTGGCATTTGTAAATGTGGTTTTTATTGTCATCAGCCATTATGGACTATTTATTGGCATTATCTATGTGTGAGCCTCATCACCCTCGATTAAATTTGTAATTAATTCCATGTCAAATTCCCATGTGCATGAATTTCTCTTTAAATACGTCCACATCACATCCCTATGAGCATGAATTCATCATAGCAATATTTTGCAAAAAATAGATCAACCTACGAAAACAATTTAATACCCAAAATATCTATTGGTCATAAAGTAAGATCATTGAATTCCTTTTACATCTAAGATAGTAATATAATTTCATTCACATTGTTGGTGGTCAAGAATTAGTTGGATGAGGACCAGCTAGTGTATAGATGATTAGGTCAAATATACTTATATTGGTTTGGAGCCCTTTTATTCAATTCATGAAGTTTAGCTATGAAAAAGTCTCTTATCATCTATCCCATTTCTTACTAACTATAAAATTTCTTGTTAATCAACAAAGTTTGGTCTAGTTCTTTATTGCTCAAACTCGAGAAGACTACTAGGTTATTCATAATAGTGATTGCCTAGTTACTATAAATTATTACTATTTTGGCAAACCTATGAACTACACAATTTTGAACATTTATGAGCATTAGCAGAACATTGTAGCAATTGTTTCCAATGTGCTTTCTATCTTGGAAGTTGAGGTGGTCATTCTTTTGGGTCACTTCAATTGAAATATTAATAATGTTAGTGATCATTGGCTTGCAATTGAGGAGAATGAGAGTAATGTTGGGGGTTAATGTGGAAGCAAATAAAGAAGAAAAGGAGGACAAGAATTCTTTTAAATAGTCATAATAAGTATGGGAAACATGAAAATGGAGATTAAAATCAATAATTCACAATGTGTATCCCATATTACCCAAAAAAAAAAATTCTATATGAAAAATGAACATGGAAATCGATAATTTGCAAGGAAATACATGTGGAACACCGCATCACAAATGCCATAATTAACCAATGATTAATGACTATCCAAAATGAAGGTGAGATGTTGAAATCAATGGTCTTTACACTACCTACCCACCAACACGTGCATGCACATGCATTTGTAAAGATATGTGGAAAGCATTTTCTAGACATTATCATTATATAATGGTGTATTTGAATGTTCCTTCACATAAATACCCTAAGAATCTATCTTGCGGTCTCAACCTCCTCCATATCTCCTAAGAAGGTGGGGATTTTTGTATTAGATTGTTTCAACTCTACATCGTCTCCCAAAATGTGTTCATCCAAGCAAATTGACTCAACTTCTTCCTTCCATGTATGTGTGCGGCCCCATTGGTTATGGGTGGTCCTATTACGACATACATCACATGTATAAGGCGAGAAAAAATTGGGCTATTTTTGGGTTTTTTTCGTGAAAATATATAATTTACTTTTGATTAAAGTAATAGGAAATTAATATAATTTGGGTTAATGGATTGGGTTTTTGGATGTTGTAGAATAATTATATATTATATTGTGAATGGCCAAGAAACACAATGAGAAAGATAGAGGTGCGGCTCTAAGTTTTGTTGATTTTTCTTATTCACGGTTCCATGATATATCTATGTGTATTGTGTGTGTGCCATTGTGTAATTGTAGCAACCCCATATTCGATACTAATAATGAATTTGCTATTTAATGAGGAAGTTGAACTTTTGATACAACCACTCAGACTATTTCTATTTAAAAAAGTTCCCTTAGAGTGTTGTTTATTCCAGATACCCTACAGTCTTGTTAGTTAATCATAACAAACATTTATGAAAAGAAAACCGAAACATATGGCAGTGTCTCTTATGCATCATGCTCTTCCTAGCAGTCCCTTATACTATATTTCCAATGAAGGTTTCACCCCCATTTGGGCTTACTAAAGTAAATCTTTAACAACAACATAAACCTTCTGGTCCGAATGCATTCAAGTCATACATGAAGATGTTTGATCTAAAATAAAGAACTACTTATAGGCAGTTTCCAACTATCGTTTTAGTATACATAATCAAATTCATTTAAGCACATTTTTAACACTTTAAGGGATGGCAACTAAAAAGAGAGTCTCTTAAGTAATTGAACTCACTAATTTCAAGCATGGGTATTTATCCATAAATTTAGCTATCATCATGATGTCAAGTTGTACATCTGTCATCTCTTTAAGAAAAATATTTTTTTTAAAGGACTATCCCTTATTTAAATATAACCAATGAAACATAAGAGGCATACTTCCATTCCTATTAATAACATAACTTGAGAATCTTCTATCAATGATATCTTATTCATCTTAATATCTTTTATAACTTAAGTGGTGCAGTACACATGCATATATTATTAAGATGTCTTTTAAAACCATTCAGAGTCATTGAGGTAACCATATCATTCATCGATTATTCTTTTAAGCAGTTAATTGATTGACAAGGTTGTAGAAACAATATTATAAGTACACGTAAATAATACAAGAAAAATGACACATTTCAACAAAAGAAAAACAGAGAAATGTTGATGTACGTGGTTCACCCACCCAACATTGGTTATGGGTGGTTATATTACGACAGACATTACATTTATGTTGTAATATAATCATAAATGATATCAATGTTCAAGGTCATTTATAGAACAGTTTACCCCCATTTCCTGTAGGACCACCCATAACCAATGGGACCACACACATACATGGAAGGAATAAGAAGTTGAGTTAATTTGCTTGGATGAACACATTTTGGGAGACAATGCAGAGTTAAAACAATATAATACAAAAATCCCCACATTCTTAGAAGACATGGAGGAGGTCGAGACCGCAAGATAGATTCTTAGGGTATTTATCTGAAGGAACATTCAAATACACCATTATATAATGATAATTGTTGGATAATAACTCCCGATTCATTTATTTCATAGCCAAAGCATTTATTTATACATTTACAATGACTCTTGGGATCACAGATCTAAGAGTCTTTTCATCTTCCTATTATTTACACTAACGTATAATCATGACGGATTATATTCCAACAATCCCCCCCTTAATCCGAAGGGGTGTTAGTAAGTCCGAGCATGTTTCTGAATCTTTCAAACTTTTCTCGTCCAAGCGCTTTGGTGAAGATGTCTGCAACTTGATCATTTGTGGAACAATGTCGAAGATGGACTCTCTTGGCCTCTACATGATGTCGAATCAAATGATACTTTGTGTTGATGTGTTTGGTTCGATCATGGAATCTGGGATTCTTAGCCAGCTTGATTGTAGAAGTATTGTGGATCAATAATGGAGTGGAGTTCTCTTGTTTTTCTTGCAAATCTTCAAGTATCTTCTTGAGCCATACTATTTCTTCCGTTGCTTCAGCTGCAGCCACATATTCTACTTCTATTGTTGAATCTGCCGGAACTGACTATTTGCATGATCTCCATGAGACAGCTGCTGATCCAAGACTCATAGTGTATCCAAAAGTTGATACTCTTGTCTCCTTATCGCTATCAAAATCTGAGTCTGAGTACCCAATAAGTTTGAAGTCATCCACTTTAGAGTACTTGAGTCCAACGTCTTGAGTCCCCTTCAAGTATCTTAGAACTCTTTTTGCGGCTGACCAGTGTCCTTCACAAGGTTTATGCATGAACCTTGAAAGTATGCCAACAACATAAGAAATATATGGTCTAGTTATTGTAAGGTAGATAAGGCTTCCTACCAGTTGTCGATACTTGGTCGCATCCTCAAATTCTTTTCCTTCACTTGATGTGAGCTTCATTTTCTGTTCCATTGGAGTAGAGATAGGGTTGCATTCTGTCATGCAAAATTTGTTTAGTAGTTCTCCAACATATTTTTTCTGAGATAGGAATATGTACGTAGGATGTTGAGTGACTTCAATTCCTAAGTAATAGTGGAGATGTCCCATATCTGTCATTTCAAAGATATTTTTCAAATCTTTCTTTATGGATGCTATATAGCTCTCATTGTTCCCTGTCATCAAAAGATCATCTACGTACACCACAAGATACACAACATATCTTTCAACTTTCTTTATAAATAGTGTTGCATCATCAAGATCAAAATGTTCAAAATTTAACTTCAAAAGATGCTCGGTTAATTTTTCATACCATGCGCAAGGTGCTTGTTTTATGCCATACAAGGATTTGACAAGCTTGCATACCTTTTGTTCTTTTCCTTTCACAACAAAGCCTTCTGGTTGAGACATGAAGACATTCTCTTTCAAGTCTCCATTCAAGAAGGCAGTCTTCACATCCATCTGATGAACTTTCCACCCTTTCTGAGCAGCTAAAGAGAGTAAGGTGCGGATGGTAGCCCATTTTGCTGTAGGAGAAAACGTTTCTTCATAGTCAATTTTTTCCTTCTGTGCATAGCCTTTTGCTACAAGCCTCGCTTTGTGCTTGTCAAGTGAGCCATCTAATCTGTATTTGTTCTTGTACACCCACTTGCATCTAATTGGTTTGGTTCCAATTGGAGAGTCAACCAGCTTCCAAGCATTAGAGGAAATTTCAACTCAAAATGGGCCTTTTAACTTTTATTCAAATTCCATGTCGTCATGTGTTAGCCAATGAAATTGCTTTAAATTTGAAATATCGTATAGGTCTTAAACACTTTTTTAATATAAATTTGGGGATAGGTATCATAAAAAAAAACTACTTTTTTTGTTTGTATTTTTGAAATATCTCCCCGTGTTTTTACTCAAATTTCGATCGGGAGAGCTTGTTGGATGCGGAATTAAATTTCGCATCCAACGAGTACCCACTCGGCATAATTTTGATGGACCCCTCTACCCCAAAAAAAATAAATGGCTGAAAAAATGGAATGATGACATCATCATTCCATTTTTTCAGGAATTTCTTGTTTTAAGGGTAGCGGGGTCCGTCAAAAGTTTGCCGAGTGGGTACTTGTTGGATGTGGAATTTAATTCTGCATCCAACGAGCTCTCCCAATTGAAATTTGAGTAAAAACAAGGGGACATATGTCAAAAATACAAACAAAAAAGTAGTTTTTTTCTTTTCTTCCTCCAAAATTAATAAATATTATTTTATTATTTTAACTATTATTTTATTAGTTCATTTTAGGAGGCCCATTTTGAGTTGAAATTTCCTCTAATGTTCCATTCTTCATGAGTGCATCATACTCATTCTGCATAGCTTCTTTCCACTCAACTCGAGTAGAAGCTTCTTCAAAGGAAGTTGGTTCAAAGTTAGCAAATAAATTAAATTCACAATCAAATGATACATCCATGTCATCACCTGAATTATCTGCTTCTCCTCCATCTTCATGTTTTTTTGAACTTCTCGTTCCCGTCTTTCCAACTTCATCTGGATGGACACTTTGAAGTGTCTTTGTGGCCCATTTAGGAATCTTCCGTGATGGTCCTGGTTGATCAACTAGTGGTGCCTCATCATTGATTGAGAGTCTTCCAATTCTCTCAATCACATCATCCAGTTGAATCTCTTGATCAGGTGAAGTAGTAGGAACTTATTCATGTGGGGGAGTTGGTGCTTCATATGGAAATTCCAAAGGTTGATCCAGAATAGGAATCCCCCCTTCAAGGTTTGGAATTTCATATTCATTTTAAGAATATTTCTTTGGATGAGGATATTTTTCCAAATGATCAAGATGTCTCTCAATGGACTCGTCATTTTTATTAGTTTCAAGAAAAATGACATCTCTGGAAATAAAAAACTTCTTTTTTACCTCATCATACAGACGGTATTCATTGGAGTATTCTTTGTATCCCAGGAAAATACATTTTCTGCTTCGAGCACCAAGCTTGTTTCTTTGCTCCTTTGGAATCAAGGCATAACAAGTGGAACCAAAAAATCTGAGATGTCTGACTGAAGGGAGATGGAAAAACCACATTTCATGTGGAGTCTTGTTATCAAGATCATTTGAGGGACTTCTGTTTCTCAAATAGGCTACACATTTTACTGCATCACCCCAAAACATTAGTTTTACATTCTCAAAAAACATCATTGAGCGAACCATATTCATTATGGTTATGTTCATTCTTTCTGCTACACCGTTTTGTTGAGGTAGGGAACAGTAGTCTAATGTGCAATTCCATGTTGGTGAAGATAATCTTCAAAAGCATTTGAAGTGTATTCTTTCCCATTGTTAGTACAAAGTGTACCAATTTTAGATTGTGCTTGTTTTTCTATCAATGCATGAAAGTCTTTGAATATTTGAAATGCTTCTGATTTTGTCTTTAAACAGTAAATCCAACACATTATTGAGTAGTCATCAACAAAGGTCATAAAATACTTATTCCCATTGGCAGAAGGAGTTGGCATTGGGCCACATAAATCAGAATCCACTAATTCTAATTTCCTACTTGCTCTGAAATTAGATTCATGGAATGGTAGCTTACTGTGTTTCCCTAATATACATGCATCACATTTTCTCTTCTCTTTGGGAATGGTGGGTAGACCAAATACACCATTCTTTCTCAAAAAACGAAGACTGTTATAATTTAGATGACCAAATCTTGCATGCCACAATAAACTTGATGACAAATTACCTTCTCCATGCTGAGAGAGGTAGGCATAGTTTTGAACTCTTGTAGATGAACCCTTTAGCTTCAGCAGCTTCCCATCTTTGTATCCATTCATCATGACTTGGTTGTCAGAGGAATTTCTTATTTCTACGATTCCATCAAACATGTGGATGGAATGGCCTTGCTGTCAAATCTCCACCAAGGACAGCAGGCTTCTCTGCAACTCTGGAAGATTAAGAACATTCTTCAACAAGAAATTACGGAATCCAGGCATCTTCAGCTGAATGGTGCCCATTCCCTTTGGTTTAAGACTAGACTTATCTGCAAAGTACACTATGCCATTTATTGTTTCATTAAGTTCTTCAAAACAGTATTTTCTAAAAGTCATGTGTGATTTTGTACCAGTATCAAGCAGCCAAAAATCTTTGTAAGATGAAAGTGAAGTCATTTCATTAATACCAAGATTAGAATGTGCAACAATACAATGAGAAGAATCAAAAGATTTACTAGCATCTTGGTTTTTATTGTCATCTTTCTTCTGGTTATGTCTGTCTTTGATGGAGTCCCACGAAGCCCAACACTGATCTGATGTGTGTCCAGTATTTCCACAATGCTTGCACTGCAAATATGATCTTTTGCTGGAGTTGTTTCTACCTCCTCTACCTCTGAAGTTTCTTCTTCCTCTGCCTCTCTTACTGCTTTCTCCTTTGGGATGATCATTGGATTGGTCTTTTCCAGCAAGGGCAGTACCACTAATAGATGCTAAAGAGTGCATCTCTAATCTGAAAACTGTAACTTACAGAATACTTGGAAAAACATATGGGATGCAGGTTTAGATTCTTGATCCTTTACAAATTACAATATGATAATGCAGCCTATACAAATAATTTTGCAGCTTATCAAAATAATCCAATAGCTCTATATCATTTGTTTTAGAATGATATATTAATACAATGTATTGTAACAGAGTGGGTTCTCAACACTTTCACACTCTTCAAATCACATCATTCACAACTCATTATAAAGGTCATGGCTCACACTCATCCTTCGTAGGTTCATACATAAGACACATGCTCAACAATTAATACTCTCGGGCTCATACAATATCCATATTATGCATATGAAAAATATTTGTAGATAAACTCTATAAGTTTGGACAGAAGTTAGGGTTTGTGCAACCCAATGGTCACAAAATATTTTACCTCCACTCAAAGGTGTGAATCTTCACCTACGGTCTAGTCACCGAGATTCAAAGGATTCACTCTTCAGGAAAATGAAAAAACATGAGTCTAGAATCTTCAACAAATTCTGAACACTGAGATTTGCAAAATACGAGCAGCTCCATGCACATGAGAAATTTTCCTTGAGGATCACGGTGTTGCAGCGATAAAGGATATGGAGATGGCAGTTGTGACTCCTCTGAGCATGGACGTTGTGATAGCGAGCACTCTAGTGCACTTGAGAAAGGGCGTGAATCTCCACATACAATTCTCAGTCACCGGTCTTCAAACAAATTGCAGCAGAATGAAACTCATCAATTCAATTCAACGCACCAGTAGAGAGAGATACCAGTTCAATGCATATAGATTCAAACTCAATACACAGCATATATACTCAACGCAGCATATATAAACTCAACAGAAGGTCACGTCTCTTCATAAAATCGCAACAGCATATCACGGTTCAGTCTTTTTATATTCTTCAATACATGTCTTGAAGTCATACGTAGCATATTATTTCTCTATCAAGTCAAATACACATCGATCATAACTCATAAGAGGCATCAAAACTTCATGCATAAAACTAGGGAAAAATTTAGGGTTTTTGTATTCCCAAGAGTCACCAAACTTTTACCTCCATGCTCTTGAAAAAGGCACTGAATATACACTGTCAGTCTTTAGTCACTGAACTTCAAAGAACCCGCAGCAGTTTTCTTGGTAGGTCGTAGCACAAAAACGTAGATGGAGGACGTCTTAGTACACGCGCAAAGGAAAAATGGGACCAAGGTAGTCACCAACGCCGTAGCAGAGAATGGGATCAATTCAGGTTTCCAGCAGACACAGACTCATCCTTCACGCAGTTGTATGATGATGTGAATCTCCAAAGCTATGCATTCTCCTGTAGGTTGGCTCTTGATCATATCACAATTTTGCAGCTATCTACAATGAGATTGATCTCTCAGCTCTCACCATATGTCCCTCTCATTGAGGTCGCAATTTAACATGGAAGGCATCTCACACTCAAAATATTATTACGGGAACAAATACAGTATTGTGGTCCAGAAGTTCCAAGTCTCCTAATAGATTTTTCACAAAATGGAACTCATTCATAAAAACAGTCTTAAAGAGGGGAGAGTGTAGATGCAAGCATGGAGAATATCTCAAATTATACTTGTAGCAGAATGGAGATTACAATCGCTATCTCGCGGAGTTTAAGACCAGGGAGGAGAGGAAAGAGGTAGCGGATGGCACACTGGAGGCATACAAGAGTGCACAGGTGTTGGGATATAGGGAAGACCTGGGTTTTATACCTTTAAATTCACACCAACAAAAGACCCACAGTGTTGGCCCTTTCAGCAACAACCTGCGAACAGGCTGTAGTCTCACCTGAAACAGCTATGGGGTGCCGCAGAACCAGATTTCTGCAAGCAGAAGAGGGATATTATTTTACCTTTTGATTTTAAACAGATTATAAATATAAATCACAGAGCTTAACATTCACTTATTTAGCTTCAAAGTTAGATAAAAAAACAGTGCCTTGTGCAACCTTTTACTGGGAATTCACAGCGAAGTTATTATCTAGCAGATATCTTTACTTATCAGATATATAGATATTAATGCATGAAAGAACACAACAAAAAAAACACACAGAACCACGACACAAGATATAACGTGGTTCACCCCCAGTGTAGGGGTTACATCCACAAAACTGTGTTTTATTCAACTTTCTACAAAAACCACAGTTCTGATCTGCGCACTCAGCTACAGATCCCTTCAATTTCATCAAATCCGTGCACACAGCTGCAGGCCTCCACAAACATAGCTGCATATTTCCTTAATCACCCAAAACCCTCTGCGCACACAGCTGCAGAGGTCATCCATGCACACAGCTGGGACTTAACCTTTTCTTAAAAAATAGTCTTAGCTTCGCATCAATTCATCTTACACAAAAAAATCCTAACCCGACTTATTTACAAGAGTGCCTATTTATACAGCACACTATTACAAAACCATGGACTTAAACCATGGGCACCCCGAACCCTAAACCCTGGATTTAAACCATGGGTTTATTACAAAATAAGGTTTTTACTCAACCGCGACACCCCTAAGACTGTTTTGAGTCATAACTCTATGGAATTACCCATCCTAAGGACTGTTAGGGTGCATGCCCCAACAAGCCCCTAAGACTCACCAGTGGCCCGTCCGGGGACACTCAGCTACTTTTTTGGTGGTAGAATCTTGTTGGTGAAGCCTGGTGCACTGCTTGCTAAAGCCATACATGTGGTTGCTGGCTGATTGTTCCTTTCCTTCATGAAATGCTGGTTAAGGCCTTCTGGATCTATCAGCGACCCCATCCTTCGATCTTCTTGCCAAACATTTGACCATCCACAACTTAGGGTCCCCATAGTTGTGTGTCAAGATGCATAAGACAAACAGCTATCGTGGTTCTGTCAAACCAGGAGGATACATCTTGGGATGTTTCATATTTTTTCTGTAAAAACTGGTGCTGTTCTTTGTGCGGCATAGAGTGCACTTCTGCCTTGGTCGAGCATGGCTTCCCTGGTGGATTACTCAGAAGGTTCAGCAGACCTCTGTTCCTGACCACTCGTAATAAATTATGGACTTCTCAGTCATTCGGCATAGTGCTAACTGAAGAAAATCAAAGACATACACAATGCATGAGTCGCAGGCTGATGTAGCTTCTTATAGAATCCCGAAACAGAATCTGTCATCATGGTATATTAATGACGTTGAATCTGATGAAGTGTCAAAAATCCTGTCCACATGACGCCATATTTTCCCAAGATCTCATTATTGCAGGCAGTGAGGGCAGTTCGTGTGTTGGCGCCACCAGTCCAGTTTGTCCCATCCATCACATTTTAAGCTACGACACCCTTTTAATCTCCGACATAACTACTAGCTTCAGCTTCGCCTTGACAAGAACCTTTGACACAATAATAACCTTCAAACTTTGACAGTCTTCCACACTTCGTAGTTTTGAGGACAACTTCATTATAGTCTAGCACCCAATTTCAACTGTTCTTGGTGCTTAAACTGTCCTTCCTGGGGTTACTTCTGATTAGGAGGTGCTGGCCTGTCCCTATACTTCTTTAAATGCCTTCCATTTACCATAGAGGGTAAAATTTCTCCACTCAACTTAGCTAACCGAACTGCTCCTCCATCAGTAACTTTCTACACTATGTATGGTCCTTTCCAATGTGTCTTGAACTTACCCGAGAATTTCATGAAGTTGTTGTCATATAAGAGCACAAGATCACCCTGCTGGAACTGCTTCTTCTTGATATGTCTATCATGCCATGCTTTTTCTCGAGCTTTCTGCACTTGCTACTGGAACCCTGCAATAAATCTGTCCTCTTCAAGTTCTAGTATCTTTGTCATCCTTTCTGTTATTATCGCTGGTTCATCCATCTCTGTGAAAGTAGATATTCTAAGGCTAGGAACAATGTATTCCATGGGCATGACTTCTTCTTTCCCATAGACCAACCTAAAAGGTGTATGGCCTGTCAATTTCTTGCAGGTAGTCCTATAAGCACATAGTACTACTGGAATTCTAAGATCCCAGTCATTTCTGTTAACGTTGCAAACCTTCGTCAGAGCCTATTCAAGGATCTTGTTAAAAGCTTCGACAGTCCCATTTGCTTGTGGATGATAGGTAGTACTCTTCTAATGATATACCTAAAATTCTTCAGTCAATACTTCAATAGTCTTATTTAGAAAATGTGAGCCTTGATCACTCATAAGGACTCTAGGACACCCAAATATGGACAAGATGTTATCGAAGATGAAATTTGCAGCTGTATCAGCACTACAGTTCTTGACTGGTTGATCTTCGGCCCATCGGGTAAGGTAATCAGTTGCTATAATAATGTATCTTGCTCCTGATTTCTTCGCGGGGGGGGGGGTTGATAGGTCCAACAAAATCAATAGCCCATTTGTCAAAGGGTTGTAAAGTTACTCGCGGAACCGGAGGCATCTCATCCCTCTTGGATGGTTTTCCCGTCCTTTGACAGATGTCGCAACTGTGGCAATATTCTCTTGCATCCTTGTGAATTGTGGGCCACCACAATCCAGCTGTCAGATTCTTCTGTGCTGTATCTTTTCCTGCGTAATGACCTCCTGCTACCCCAAAATGTTGCTCAGCCAAAATTAATGGCTTTTCATGTTCTAGGACACATCTGCGCAGTATTTCATCTGGTCCCATCTTATATAATTGTCCTACTATTAAGGTAAAGTCAGCTGCACGAACCACCAGCTGCTTCTTCTGTTGTGTTGTCATCTCGGCGGGTGGAAAACCTGTAGACAAATACTGAACAATATCCTGAAAGTATTCATCAACCATCTGGATGACAAACAACTGGGCATCAGGAAGACCCTCGTCTAAGCTCGTAGGTTCTTCTCCCGACTCAAGCCTCAACAAGTGGTTAGGTCCTAGATTCAGTCTTCCTGGTTTGACTATGATCTCAAAGTCATATTCCTGAAACAGAATCAGCCATATGCATATCCTTCCACCTAGCACAGGCTTGTTAACCAAATACTTCAAGGCAGAATGGTCAGTAAGCATCTTAAAATGACATCCTAATAGGTAATGTCAAAATTTATGTAATGCATAAACCATAGCTAGACATTCTCGTTCTATTGTAGTATAATTTTTCTCTGCTGTGGACAATTTCCTACTTACAAAAGAAATGGGGTGATCAATATTACCTTCACCTGACTGGGCCAATACCATACCCAGAGCAATGGAGGATGCATCGACATGTACATGAAATTCCTTATTCCAATCAGGGAATACTAAGATGGGAGTAGTTACCATCTTTTCCTTCAAAATGTCAAGCTTGCTTGACACTCTGGTTTCCACTCGAACTTAATATCTTTCTTCAACTGCTTTTCCATCAGAGTAGTAATCTGAGCATACCCTTTAATAAATTTCCTGTAATATCCAGTATGACCAAGTGTAGTGCGAAGTTGTCTAATAGATATTGGAGGTGGCAGGTTCACAATAATATCTATCTTCGTCGGATCCATCATCAAGCCTTGTTTACATACAATGTGACCTAGCAGAATCCCAAAAGGTGCACAAAAGATACACTTTTTCAAGTTCAGGGAAATCTGGTGCTCTCTACATTTATCGAGCATAAGTCTTAAACTAGTTATATGGTCTTTTAGTAGCCCAAAGATAGTCCAATCATCAAAGTAAACTTCTAAGAATTTATGTATATATTCCTTAAAGGCAGAGATGACTACTCTAGAAAATATAGCAGGTGCATTCTTCAATCCAAAAGAAATAACTGTATACTGAAAGGATCCCATTTCTGTAGCAAAGGTTTTCTTATGTCGATCCTCTAGAGAAATTCTGATCTCATGGTAACCTAAAAATCCATCAGCAAAAGAGTACACTTCTTGATCCCCGACATTTTCTAACACTTCATCTGTGAAAGGTGTGGGGAAAGGATCATGTAGACAAGCATCATTCAGCTTCCTTAGATCAACACAGATTGGGATTTCACCCTTAGTCTTCTATTCTTGCACCACCATAGGATTGACCCACTCAGATTCCTCAACGGGCTCAATAATACCTGCAGCAAGCATCTTATCCAGCTCCAGCCTAACTTTTTCCTTGTACTTAGGGTTCAACCTATAAGGACGCTGTTTCACAGGCTTCGCATCAGGTTTCAAGGGGATATTTGTGACTCCTATATCACCCAGGATACCTTTCATCTCTGAAAACTTTGTTGGAAATAGGTCCTAATATTCATGGAGAAGTTGGGTCACTTTGCTTACCATTTCGTCGTCCCAATAATCTCCAATGGTAGCATGCTTAGGCTGTTCTTCTGAGCCAAAGTTTACGGTCTGCGTCTTCAGGGGCTGTGTCACCTCAAGAAATTTGACTGCTGGTCCATGAACTTCGCAATGGCCTTCTAACTCCAGAATATCAATGTTGCGCGGATCGTCATCCTCGTCAATTCCGAGGTTATAACATTCAACTGCATTAGCTTCTTGTGCCTTCCAATCCGGTTGGTATTCTGCTATCTCTTGATCATCAAAAAGCTTAGTATGGATCAACCTAATAGCTGTGTCTAAAGCAGGGAAAACCTCATTAATAGAAACTGTCCATACAAAACTGTCAATAAGAGTATCCCAACTTACAGTACCCCGGCGAAGCTCGACTTTCGCATACCAGTTCTTTGCAACAGGATCCAAGGTATGCACAAACCTATGTACCCACTATGCACGAGGTACATTCTTCCAGGCTTCGTAACATTTATCCAAATGCTTCTGAGGGTTAGTCTTACCATTAAACCTACTCCGGACCTCCTGTGGTCGATCCGTGAATCTCAGGCGAAGGGACTGTTGGAAAAATTCCCAACTATGAATGTACTGTTTGTGACCATTCCACCATCTGGCTGCTATGGCTCTGAATGCTGAGTCCAAAATATCCATTTTCTGTGAGTCTGGTATCTGGGCTAAGAATTTCTCAATAAACTCTTTTGGGTCTGTCGAACCATCAAAAACAGGTAAGGGTCTTGTCTGCGAGCCAAGCCATCTAAGAGACTTGGTAATTCTTGCACAACGGTGGCCATGTAGCTCATACAATCTGTTCTGCCAATTCTCTAGACCATCATCTGAATCCGTCATACAGGAGCTGTCGCATTGCCAATCCATAATACCTTCGGCATTAGGATCAACATAATCTTCTTCCTTCGTTGTAATATTGTAGATATGGTCCAACACATCCTGATCTTCATCTCGTAGGGGTTCTGTGTACCTTTCTCCTTGGGAAGGATCCAATGGGACTATGAATCTCAAATCTTTCCCTTCGAAAGTCATCTGTCTCTTCTTAAGGTTAATAACTGCAGCATTTTCCATTGCCCACTCAATACCTAACAACGCTGGATAGTGATTGCTATCGTCAATGATCTCAATAACTTCGAAGTCTGCTATAGTACAGACGCCATCAATATCTACTGGGACATTAGGGAATCATCCTAGGGTCACACTCTTCTGTTGATTTGCTAATCTCAACTGTATAGGTGACCATTCAAGGGTAGGTTTCCCATTTGTTCCCAGATCTGTTTGGTTAAAACATTTACCTCTGATCCTAGATCCAAAATAACATCAGTCATATCATATTCTCCTATCTGAGCATTCAATCTCATTTCCCTGCCAGTTCTCCTGACTCTGTTAACGGGTTTTTCCTGACCAAAACTTTGCAGAGGTTCGCAGGTAGCGATAACTTTCTGCAACTCACTTAAAGAATTCTGATTTCTTAAGAGTTTCAAACAACTCTGTAAAAAGGAGGACAGGGTACTTACTTTATCCGTCGAAGCTTCTTGCGGAAGTGACTGCTGCTGATGTGGTTGCGTAGGTACTATTGATGTACTAGAATCAACAAAATCTTTCTTGGCTTCCATGAATGTCTCTTTCTCTTTTTCAAGATGAGAGGCAGGAAATTTCACGGGGGCCTTACAAACCTAAGCTTCGTCAGGTTGTTCCTCCTTAGTCTGTAAGTGCATCGTAGCTCCGCTCCAGGTAACAACATTAATGGCTGGGGCATGTCTTTGCTCGATAGAAATCATATGAAGATTCTGAGTAGGGGCACTGTTTCTTCCCTAAATCTTAGCTATCAATTGTGGGCACTACTTGATCACATGATCTACTGCCCGACAATACCGACATGTCATAGTGGGGTTCCCATAGTCACGAGCCAGATGTTCGTCCTGGTTACAGTTATAACACACCACCTGACCACGTCCTCTGCCAGCCATACTACCACGACCATGGCCTCCAAAAGCACCTCTACCTGATGCACCACCCCAGTAGCCATAGCCATCATTACTTTGTCCCTCATTTTGTACCCGATAGGCATCATAGGTGCGTTCTCTCATGAGGTCATAACTGCAACACTCATCTTCATTATGTCCTACAGACTTACAGAATATGCAGTAAGGGTTCTTGGGTACTTGTCCATACCTCTATAGCAGATAGAAGTCTTCAGGTCGATGCTGCCATGTTGTTCTGCAAAGCTCACAATAAAGTACTTGCGGGGTAAACGGTTTTGGTGCACTAGTATTCAGGTAATTTCTTACCATAGGACACTGTTCCTTGGCATGACCTTCGGTGCGACATTGTGTACACCAAACCTCATCACGATCGTTTTGTCCTTGTTTCATATTCCGAAGCTCTAGATCCATTGCTGCCAACTGCGCTTGGATTTGAGCAATACCAGAACTGTCTGCGACAAGGGCGGTTTCAAGCTTCATCGTGATTTCCAGAGCCTCCTGCTGGTCAACAACCTTCTATTGCATGAGTGGAGTTTGGATATGCGGTAGCAATGCTACAACCAGCGTAAATCCAAATCCTAGGCTTTATCAAGCGCCGAGAGGGATCAAATCTTCCGAGGTGCAAACTTCCTTTAGTGCAATACCCGAGAAGAGGTTTGCACCTCGAGAGATTTGATCCCTCTTGGTGCTTGATGATAGTGAGTTGGAAACTAATCAACATTCCATTGGATATAGTAATACACAAAGACCTACTGGACAACGTAAGTCTTTGTGCATTTAAAATATTTTTTTAAAACTACTACAAATTAGAACCATAAAACATTCTATTCACATTTCATCAAAATTTCCTCTTTAAATAAACAGTTTGCAGTTTTTCATGTACGCAATGCTTTGATACAGAAATCGTTTGCACTTTAAATAAACAATTTGTAGTTTCTTACGATAGTCTATCGTAAGAAAATCAAGGGTTTCATTCACATTCAAAGGGCAGCTGCATTTGTCTTTTGTACCCTTGCTCCTTAAACTAATTTTGATGAGTTAAGAATTCGTTTTTTCTCCAAATAGGAAACCATGTTAACTCACAACCCAAATAAGTAAATTTATATTACTTGCCTTCGAAGATAAAGTACGACGTGTATATTATATTACACGTTACATGGATTCACTTTTCAAAATTGCTAATTGTGACGTGGAAAAGAAAAACAGAAAAATAGGAAAGTGACATTTAATTGGCCACACGTACAAATGTTGTATTGAGCTTACGGGCTTATGAAAAACAGGGGAAAGTAGATTCGCAGATAAACAGAACTCACAATCCACGTAAACCGCTGGATCAGATTACTTGTCCGGATTTGAGCCTGGACCTGAGATTATCGCCAGAATTCTTGGAGGTGCCTGTCTACACGATCTGGGTTATACATGTAATTGCATTTACCAATTGGGTTTTCGATGTCGAGCCATATTGAGGCCTGAGAGGTTCTGTATCAAGCGTATTAAATGCCAGGACTGGGCTGGAGAATGAGATTGAGAGGAGGATTGTAGCCTTACTATGATCCACGT
>LPNX010374986.1:25174-48181 GCA_001517045.1 Pseudotsuga menziesii
TGAACCATTCTTTTGTGCTACGCAGGTCCAATGGTAAAACTGAATTGGTCGAGCAGAACTTTGAACCTTTGATCAAAGTCCCATGCTAATTCGCCATGCTTCTATTGAATCTCTTTCAACTCCGTGATACACTGCGACTCTAATTTTGGCTTCTTAAATTCCTTTATCATTGCTGTTTTTATATCAGGCAATGCATGCTTCTGAGTGCTGGAGAACTTCATGAACCAGGTCAGAGCACGGTCTCTGAAAGAAGTAATCAGCTGTGCTATTTTTGTATATTGATCCATAATGGGCTTAGCAGTCCGCACTGCTTCACATAAAAACCAAAACTGTTCTAGATCCTCTGATCTAGTTCCTTTGAAAACAGGGAGTTTAATGTCATCATTCATATGGGCCATCGCAGGTCTAGGGGGGGAGGGAGGGGTACTGGAAGTAGGCAGGGGGGAACCTACTGTGGTATACTGACCTACGATAGGAATACTCGGGCTAGGGTGACTTTCAGACTGCGATGGGTTCTCAGGGATAATAGGTCTTCGCTGCAGGGTTACTGGAGGGTTTCCAACAGAAGGGGTTTCTTCGAGTTCTGAATCTGTGGGACTTATAGGGGGATACTCGATATGCTGACCCTCGAAATAGGATCCAAAATCTCTCTTGTACCTTTTGCCACTTCGCAGCAAACCACTTTTATCGTCGAAGTTATTTTCACTTACAACCATAGGTTAGTAATACTAAATATAACAATCTGATTCAATTAGCAATATACCTTTTTCAACTAATAGCATTTTAATTCTCAAACTAAATGAATTCAAAAACTTACCCCTTGGTCCTTTGAAAAACTGCCGCTCGGCTTCACTAAAGGAGGTACTCGTGTCGATGGCGAACTCCGTCACAAATGCTTCAAGGGTTCGCGTTGTCCAGAAATCAACAGCGCAGGATATCTCGTTGTTCACCCTTTTTAGTATGTTAATTCTCACGGGGGTCCAAGCAGGAAACTGACGTTCTTGGAAGTTGGTCCTTCTCTCTGTTAACCTAGATAACCACTGGTGCAACTCTATGTGGATACTACCAAAGAAAATCTCATAAACATCACAAAAAACATACATTTGTAAAAAGTTGTTGGCACTACGACGCGGATCTTTGTTCTCTTGCTCAGCTAATTTTTAGATAAGTCTCATCAAGCCAATCACCGATTTCCTTCACAGAGGGCCTCCAGGACATAGCCCTCGAGGTACGACGTAAACCCCTCTTGAGTAGATACTAAGTTCAACCGGCAATGGAACCAATTTTTTGGGCTATAGGCCAGACCTAGGTTTTATACCTTTAACTTCGCACCAACAAAAGACCCACAGTGTTGGCCCTTTCGGAAACAACCTGCGAACATGCTACAGTCTCACCCAAAACAACTATGGGGTGCCACAGAACTAGATTTCTACAAGCAGAAGAGGGATATTACTGTACCTTTAGCTTTTAAACAGATTATAAATATAAATCACAAACCTTAACATTCACTTATTTAGCTTCATGGTTAGATAAACAAACAGTGCCTTGCGCAACCCTTTATTGGGAATTCACAGCGAAGTTATTATCTAGCAGAGATATTTACTTATCAGATATATAGATATTAATGCATGAAAGAACACAACAGAAACAACACACAGAACCACGACACAAGATATAACGTGGTTCACCCTCAGTGTAGGGGTTACATCCACAGAACTGTGTTTTATTCAACTTTCTACAAAAAGCACAGTTCTGATCTGTGCACTCAGCTGCATATCCCTTCAATTTCCTCAAAGCCGTGCACACAGCTGCAGGCCTCTGCGCACATAGCTGCAGATTTCCTTAATCACCCAAAACCCTCTACGCACACAGCTGCATATTTCCTTAATCACCCAAAACCCTTTGCGCACACAGCTGCAGAGGTCGTCCACGCACACAGCTGGGACTTAACCTTTTCTTACAAAATAGCATTAGCTTCGCATCAATTCATCTTACACAAAAAAATCCTAACCCGAATTATTTACAAGAGTGCCTATTTATACAACGCACTATTACAAAACCATGGACTTAAACCATGGGCACCCCGAACCCTAAACCCTGGATATAAACCATGGGTTTATTACAAAATAAGGTTTTTACTCAACCTCAACACCCCTAATACTATTTTGAGTCATAACTCCATGGAATTACCCATCCTAAGGACCGTTAGGGTGCGCGCCCCAACAACAGGATATTGCTCTGGTTGAGCTGGCCTCGACGCATCCAATAAGGCTCGGACTCGCACTCAACTATTCTATGTTCTACTATGAGATCATGAATATGCCAGAGAAAGCATGTTCTCTTGCTAAACAGGCTCACTAAATGGTCCTTAGCACGCGCAACTCCTCAACATAGTTCTGGAATTGTAACACATATAATGAATGTATGCAGGCTGGCAGGAGAAATGCATGCGACTGGCAGACTGACGGAGCAGGCAGCCTGAAACGAATTTGGCAGAACAAAGGTCTGGCAGGCAGAATGCGAGGATTGAAACACAGGCAGGAGTTATGGCAGGTGGCTCTGATACCACTGTTGGATAATAACTCCTGATTCATTTATTTCATAGCCAAAGCATTTATTTATACATTTACAATGACTCTTGGGATCATAGATCCGAGAGTCTTTTCATCTTCCTATTATTTACACTATCGTATAATCCTGACGGATTATATATTCCAACCATAATCTTGAGAAAATGCTTGCCACATATCATTACAAATGCATGCTCATGCACGTGTTGGTGGGTAGGTAGTGTAAAGACCATTGATTTCAACATCTCACCTTCATTTTGGATAGTCATTAATCATTGGTTAATTATGGCATTTGTGATGCGGTGTTCCACATGTATTATCGATTTCCATGTTCATTTTTTCTATAGAAAAACAATTTTTTTGTAATATGGGATACAAATTGTGAATTATTGATTTTCATCTTCATTTTCATGTTTCCCATTGTAATATCCCCCAAATTACAAACTTTAATTTTCAGTTATATACTTGCTATCTATTATTGTTTAATAATTTTGGGTGATAGAAAAAAAAACCCTGCCAAAGAGTCTGAGAAGGATTATGTAATAATAATAAATAAATAAAGGGAAAGAAACAGTGAAACAAGAAAGTGGAAATAGCCAGGTTAAATGAGGAAACAGGCATGCAACAACAAGGGACAAGTCAAGGCCCAACTTCAGGGAAACTGTTATAGGTGTCAGGAGTGCCTTGATGACACTAGCCACTCCCTGGCAATCAAGGATTTTATTAGCTCCATGAATTTCGTGAGGAATAGACTGCTAATAGGAAAAATACCTAGGCAAAAATGGAATAAAAGGGAAGCATATGGGTGAGGCAGGATGCTGCTTAGTATGCTGAACACTTAAACTCTTTCTGTGTGAGCACCCAATGTTAGGCAAGACTATGTGAACCAGACCTGAAAGGTGAAGCTATGGTTAGAAGTCCCTTCTATTGGCATGTTCTGTTTGGCTTAGGGGTGACTTGGAAAGTGGGAAGTTAAACCTAGTCTACGGTTGGGAGGAATGTGGTTGTTTCCACAGTATCCCGGGCTACAAAATTTTACAGGTTCTTTTTATTTATGAGCTTTATAAATCTGAATGAGTTTACACACATAGTGGAATGAAGTAGTAGGAATTTTGCTAAAAATTTCCATTTAAGTAATGCATATACTTTATCTGAAGATATCAGGTTTATGAAACTTATTGTTGTTCATAGAATTTATGAGGATATTAATTTTGACTATACTATAAACCTATTATTCTGTTGTTTGAGCAATGCATTATTAAACATGGAATACTTGATGATTGGGTTATTGGAGTACCCTCTTTTGTGAATACCCATATATTATGTTACTATGGACACTGCATCTTTAAGTGCACATTTAGCAGAGTTAATAGATAAAATGCTCCATGCACATCAAACTAATGGTCTGAATGTTCTGAGGAAAGTAGATATTTGTTTTTTTTTATGATTTACAAAGTTACAGACTAGCTAGTAGAGAAACCCATTACTGATACTCAGTTCTTGAATGCTTTAATTTATAGATTTTCTGTCGAGTAAGAAAACACCTGTTTGGATCCACTAAGATGGATTTATTTCACATTATAGCTTCGGCTATTTGAGTAGCCTTTGAGAAATTTTGCAAACCTAGTGGTAGTGTTGTGCTACTATCTTTCAGCGTTCAGCATAGGGTTTGGCATTAATTTTACACTACTTATTACCAACGATGAACCTAAGAGGGGGTGCCATTTTTGGGTTATAGTTTTATTAGGTAAACTAAAATACATTGGAGACTTCACTCTTCTAGACTCTCTGTGGCTATCCATATTAAATAAACTTGTTATTTTACAACCCTAAAGGACCTATAACTCTGAAAGAAATTAACTCGTAGTAAGACCATCTAACAACCTTTTCCCAGGGTATGTTTAGTTAAAACTTATACTTAAATAGAGGTTTTGGAAGAAATTTTCCTTTAGGGTATAACTACCAGATCTTCCCTACGGCATGCTACTGTGTGAACTTGTGTTAAGTATTAATAAGAAACATCTTAAGCCAAAAGATAATACCTCAGGTATGACACCTAGCTACCTATTTTCCGATACAAAGGATGAAGGATAGGAAAACACAGAGCATTGTTTTTTCTATTTAAATTTTCATATAAACCCTCTGTTTAAGTTAATTGAGAATTAAAGGTAGATGTAATTTCAATGAGGTAGTACCTCAAGCCAATCCCCAAACTACTAAAATCTAAGAAATACACCATAGTATCCTTTGCACTCGGCTGATTATTGTTTTTACAAAACATAATACAAATAAAATTTCACACTCGAGTTTTGAGAGTTGGTAAAACTAATAAAAACAAATAAAAGCATCTAAACGCAAAAATTCCCAGAGGGTTATCTTTTAGAGAAACTTAAATTATCCATTTTAGCTATTATGTTGTTCCACAGCAGAATTGTTTAAGCAAGGAAAACCCCTTTAAAAGCGAGAAAAAATTTCACGAAGTAATCGCAGTCCAATTTATGCATAACAATTAATTTTACAGGCCATTACGGTGACCTTCAGCACTGTTCACCTCGCAGGAGTAAAATTCTATTTTCTTTATTTCAAATTTAAATGTTATCCCTTACGGTGGGGCTTTCTCTTATTAATAGAAGCAACTCTTACAAATGAAAAATTTATTGGCAAAAAGACCAGCGAGAGTGCTCAGTAAACCATCTCCCTTGTCATCGAGCCACAACATTAGAGGAAGGAGCATAGTGTGGAATAGATGTTCTTACTAGGTTTTGGTCGGCACGAGCCAGGATCCCTGCACCACCCTCCACATCCTGCGACAAAAGTAGAAACGTGGTTCAAGTTATCAACTAGCACCTTTTATAAAAAAAAACCAAAATTAAAACAAAACAGTGTGCAGCAAGGTATGGTAACTCACCATAATAGACAACACTAGGAAGCTTTGTATAAGCCGTGAACTAGAGCATGAGTTTCATCCACATACAGACTAAGATAGGATTTTGTTTTTTTTTTCTCCCTCGATCACCCTAAGAGGTTGTGGAACAATCGTGGTGCTGAAAGAGGAAGTTGACGAACGAGCTGGTCTCTAACTCTGAACTTTGGAAGAAAACCACACGACCGGGTATTGATGTAAATGTCCTGCAAGAGGTGCCAAAGGCCAGAATGGTACAAGTTACGACTAGCCTCGGTTTAATGGCTTAAGGTCACGTGAGTGCAAGTTTTAAGACTTGTATTTTCCTGCACTAAAAGGTTTTCCAGTTATCGTACAAAAGGTTGGGTGAACCTTTTTCTAGATCCACATAGCATATCTCCATTAGAGGAAATTTGGGGTCTAAAATGGGCCTTATAATAAAACGTGCCAAAATAATTTTTTGTGAGTTGGAATTCAAGAACCAATAGAATTTCAATAAAATAAGTCAACCATAATGGTTGAATTGACATATTTGTCATTAAAAAAAAGTACTTTTTTTGTTCGTATTTTCGACATATCTCATTGTGTTTTTACTCAAATTTTGATTGGGAGAGCTCATTGGATGTGGAATTTGATTCCGCATCCAACAAGTACCCACACTGCATACTTTTGATGGACCCCGCTACCCCAAAAAAAAAGAAATACCTGAAAAAACATGATGATGACATCATCACCATGTTTTTTTAGGTATTTCTTATTTTTGGGGTAGCAGTGTCCGTCAAAAGTATGCAATGTGGGTACTTGTTGGATGCAGAATCAAATTATGCATCCAATGAGCTCTCCCGATCAAAATTTGAGTAAAAACACAGGGAGATATGTCAAAAATACGAACACAAAAGTAGTTTTTTTGTTTCTTCCTCCAAAATTAATCAATATTATTTTATTATTTTAACTATTATTTTATTATTTTCCTTAGGAGGCCCATTTTAGACCCCAAAATTCCTCTAATGCCTTACCTCAAAAGCTAGGGTTTGACTTATGACCTGTCATTACCTTGGGGCACTGAGACCTTGTGAAGTGCCAGCAAATCATGAAGGGTACAAGTACTTAAGAATGAGATGCCGATGAGCATGGTCCTGCACATAGAGAAGATTTGATAGGATCTTAATTTTTAATATCTTGACTTCACTGCAAAAGAAGCTTAATACAGTGCGACCTACGAAGAGAACATTCATGTTAATCCTTTTTTACTTGTACTAACCTTATGTTTCAAGCAACCTTTAGGGGTGGGTATTTAAGCACATTATTCCAATGTATAACAAACTTTATTCCAATGTATAATAAACTTTTATTTTCCAATGGAGAATAAAATTATGCAATGAATAATTATTACCTTGATTTTAATAGCTGATTATGAAGCCTTAACATTTTATGGTTTGAAATGCAAGATGACCTTCCATGACCATAGGTTAAAATTTTTAAGATGAGCCCAAGTGCACTTAGAGTAACCATTAAGTTATAAGGATATCCTTGTAAGGGAACTTTTAGGAGGAAATGACATGTTTCTTACCATCCGTGGGACCTCTTAGGAGCTTATGAGTTGGTTGGAGATGAGATGATATTCCCAGTTACTAAACCACCTGTCAAAAGAGAAAAGAAAGCATTAGCGAGAGCTAAGTAAGAACCATCCATAAAACACTATGAATTTTCCTCTATTGAGAAGAAGCCCCTAACCCCTTGTGGTCTAATAAAATTTTCAAAGTAATACTCAGAACTGGAAGACATGACGTTGTGTCCTTTAATTTATTTAATTTGGTAGATTTCAAAACACAATGTACAAAGAAAGAAAAAAAATTTGGGTTGGTATTTGAGGGATTTTACATGTGGTATCAGAGCACAGGTTCAACCCTATAGCCTAAAGGGAACATCTCGTTTTTGCTAAATTTTGTTCTAATAAGTATTCTAACAAACTATTGGATTGTCGTGTTATGTATACTGAAAAATTGTTGTTTTTATAGGAAAATTATCATGAATTCTCTGAATGAAAATGAGGACCAACCTTAAAACCTTGAGTAGGTGCCACCAACCACCCAACAAGCATTAGAACATTCTAAAGAAATCCAAGTGCTCGAAACTATGAGGCATCTGATCGTCGAAATACAAATCTATAAAGCAAATAATGAATAGCTCAAGAAATCTTAGGAAAAGCAGCAGGAAATCAATGAAATCTTGCTGCAAAGTCTACATGAAAGAAATAATAGCAAGGAACCCCGAACCGAGTCTAGAAAGGGTCCAGAAAGGGAGGAGAGCGCAGAGAAAAAGGGTAGTTCATCTAATGAGACCCAAAATTCCAAGAACCAAGTCAAGATGGGTGAAAAGAGAAAGGTCGATCATTTGGAAGGTGAGTTCAAAAAAATCAAACCCACTAACTTTGACGGGGAATGTAAGACGGGGGAGGAAGGAAAGGCATGGTTATTGGACATCAAGAAATATTTTCAGATTTACAACTATTCTAGCAACATGAAAGTTTGAATGGAAGTTTAAAATCTAAAAGGAAAGGCTAGCATTTGGTGGCAAGATCTCAAAATTTCACATGGACTCAAGGAGAAGGATCTTGAATGGGTCGAATTCAAGAGACTGTTTAAAAAATAGTATCTATCTGATAGTTGCTATGAAAGGAAGACCAAAGAATTTTACGAGCTAAGGCTTGACCAAATGACCATGGAAGACCTCATAAACAAGTTTTTGGATTTGTTGTGTTTCGTTCCCTACATCAAGGAAGAAAAGGTGAAGTTAGAAAGGTTCCTAAGCTATTTTCCATAGGAATACAAGGATCGAATTGAGTTCAACAATCCAAAGTACCTGGATGAGGTATTGAGGAAAGACAGACTATGTTTTGAGTAGTATAAATAGTGGAATGACTCCTCCAAAACATGGAAGGATAGGAAATAAGAGAAGTTCAACCAGCAGAGAAAGGGTTTCAAGCCACCACCTTTCAAAAATATGACGAGAAATCCCCGAGGGAATTTTGACAACTGAAATGAACAGCAACACTCAGAGGGTGCTAAACCGACAAATTTGGGGCGAAATAGGGTGGAGGTGGCTCCTTAAGAACCTCTGAAATGCTGGGAGTGTGGAGAACCCCACTTACACAGAAATTGTCCCCGATACAATGGGGCAAGCAAAGGTGTTGCACAACCTTCAAGAAGCATCTACTGTTGGGGAAATTGGCAAGAATTACCACAAAATTCATGCAGCCCTGGAAGACCGGCAAGCAGACCACCAATCCACTATATTGGAGATCGAAGGAATTATATCTAATTACACCCTTGCTATCTTGATAGATCTAGGAGCTACCTTAAGTTATATTACCCCAGGGATGATGGAGCTATGCAAACTCACCAATGTGAGGCATGAAAAAACATGGTTGGTTCAGCTGGCCATAGGGGAAAAAGGGAAGGTAACTGATTTTATTGTTGACTGTGAAGTTAAGTTACAGGACCATGAAACCAGAATTGACTTAAACATTTTTCCCTTAGGATCTTATGACATGATAATAGGCATGGACTGGCTAGAAAGAAATAAAGTAGTGTTGAACTGTTTAACAAAGACTTTTACCTATATTGTAGAAGACCAGGACCTCCAGATAGTAAAAGGCATACTCAAACCAGTCGTGGTAAGACAAATTTCTGCTATGCAGCTGAAAAAATGTATTAGAAAGGGCTGCAACCTCTATGCAATGAGGTTTGTTGACCTACTTCTCAACGAAAACCTGACACCTTTAAAACAACACCATGTCTTAGATGAGTTCTCTGATGTATTTCCAGAGGAAATACCTGGTTTACCCCCTCAATAAGAAATTGACTTCTCCATTGAGCTTCTATCTGGGTCTGCACCCGTGTCAAAAATACCTTACAGGATGAGTATTCGAGAACTGACTGAACTGAAAATTCAGTTGCAAGAGCTGTTGAATAAACGGTATATAAGGCCTAGTGTGTCTCTGTGGGGTGTTTCGGTCTTGTTTGTAAAGAAAAAGGATGGAACCTTAAGACTTTGTATTGACTACCAAAAATTAAACAATGTCACCATTAAGAATAAGTATCCCCTACCTAGAATTAATGATTTGTTCGATCAAGTAGGGGAGGCAAGAGTTTTCTCCAAGATGAACTTATGATCTAGTTACCACCAGATTCGAATAAAAAGGGAGGACATAAACAAGACCGCCTTCAGGACCTGTTATGGACATTACAAATTCATGGTGATCCCCTTCGGTTTAACAAATGCCCGTGCCACATTTATGTGCCTCATGAATGACATTTTTAACAAGTATCTATATTAGTTTGTACTGATATTCATTGACGATATCTTGATTTACTCTAAAATAGAAGAAGAACATCAACATCACCTATGGTCAGTGCTGCAAACTTTAAGGGAGCACCAACTATATGCCAAGTTGGAAAAGTGTGAGTTTTTCAAAACCAAAATTCAGTACTTGGGTCATGTTATATCCAAGGATGGAATTGCTATAGACCCAAAGAAAATCAAAGCCATATCTGACTGGCCAGTTCCAGGGATGTGACTGACATTCAGTCTTTCATGGGGCTTACTGGCTATTATCAGAGATTTATTGAAGGGTTCTCAAGAATTGCATACCCCATTACCTCCTTGCAGAAAAAGGGGATAAAGTTTGTTTGGTCATCAAAGTTCCAAGAAATCTTTGACAAACTTAAGGAGCTGTTAACCATAGGACATGTCCTAAAAGTAGCAGACCCCCTTAAAGACTACACGGCCTGTATAGATGCTATCCAAGAAGGAGTAGGAGGGGTTTTGTCCCAAGAAGGACATGTGGTTTGTTATGCATCCCGTAAGTTAAAAGGTCATGAACGTAACTATGTGGTTCATGACCTAGAATTAATAGCCATGGTGCACACTCTAAAAATGTGGCATCACTACTTGCTGGGAAAAAAAATTATGCTGCTGACTGACAACACCTATGTGAAGAATTTATTTTAATAGTCAGGTCTAAATGCCCGACAAGCAAGATGGATGGCCTTCCTCAGTGAGTTCTATTTCGAGGTAAGACATATCAAGGGTAAGGAGAACAAGGTTGCAGACGCACTGAGTCGGAGAACTCATGGGATTAGTGAGGTAATATTGAGTCAGCCCAAGAGTGAGCTCTTGGACAAAGTAAAGACAGTAAGTACTTAGGATGCTGATTATACAAAACTACTTAGTGAAATACATAATAACGAGATAAACTTAAACGAGACAACTTTTAAATTCGACCAAAAGGGCCTTATTTGATTTAAGGATAGGTTGTACATACCAAAAAGTTTGGAAATCAAGCTGTTTGTCTTAAACGAGATGCACAAACCCCCGTTTGCAGGTCATCCCGGTTACCAAAAAATGATAACTGCTCTGAGAAAGCAGTTCTTTTGTCCAGGTTTAAAATGTGATTTAGTGGAGCATTTGTCTAAATGCTTAGAGTGTCAAAAAGTTAAAATAGAGCATGGAAATCCAACTGGTTTATTACAACCTTTACGAGTACCTCAATGGAAATGGGAGATAATATCCTTAGATTTTATCACTGGTTTACCTAGAACGCAGAAACAACATGATTCCATCATGGTAGTAGTTGACAAGTTAAGCAAGTTGGCACATTTTATTCGAGTAAAGTCGACACATAAGGTAGCAGACATTGCAGAAATATTTTTAAAGGAAATATTTCAATTGCATGGCGTGCCAAAAATTTTAATATCGGATAGGGATGTGAAATTTACATCCAACTTCTCGAAATATTTATTTGCAGGTCTAGAAACCCGGATCAATTTTAGCACCAGCTACCATCATGAAACGGATGGGTAGACAAAACGTACCAACCAAACAATCGAAAACATGTTAAGAATGTATGTTATGAAAAGACCTACTAAGTGGGAGGATGATTTACATCTGGTGGAGTTTGCTTATAACAATGGTTACCAGGCCTCATCTAAAATGAGTCCGTTTGAAATATTATACAGAAATAAATGCAATACCCCTGTGAGTTGGGATAACCCTAGGGATCATGTACTAATTGGACATGAGCTGTTACAAGAGATGGAATGAACAGTTCATGAGGTGCAGAAAAATTTAAAGGTGACTCAATATTGACAGAAAAGATACGCAAAATTAAAGAGAGAACATAAGGAATTTTGTGTTGGTGACCACATGTATCTACGGGTCAAACCTAAGAAGAGTTTCTTCAAGCTAGGGAGCTGCATGAAACTAGCTCCAAGATTATGTGGACCTTTTCAAGTCCTAGAAAGAATCAGACCCATAGCTTATAAACTGGCCCTACCTGCTCATTTAAGGATACATAACGTGTTTCATGTTTCATTATTAAAAAAGTATGTATATGATTCTACTCACATTATCGATTGGAATGTATTATAGGTGGAACCCGAAGGAGAGTTTCAGGTGGAACCTTCACACATTCTAGACAAGAAAGAAACCAAGTCATCGCTTAGGTAAAGGTGCAATGGAAGCACTTTAGCCCTAAGGAGGTGACTTGGGAGCTAGAGGAAGAAATGCGAATAAAGTACCCTAACTTGTTTCTCTAGCCAATGGGAGAAGACTAACACTCAGGACAGTGTTCGAATAAGGAGGTGTGGATGTAATATCCCCCAAAGTACAAACTTTAATTTATAGTTATATACTTTCTATCTATTATTGTTTAATAATTTTGGGTGATAGAAAAAAAAACCTTGCCAAAGAGTCTAAGAAGGATTATGTAATAATAATAAATAAGTAAATAAAAAGGGAAAGAAACAGTGAAACAAGAAAGTGGAAACAACTAGGTTAAATGAGGAAACATGCATGCAACAGCAAGGGACAAGTCAAGGCTAACTTCACGGAAACTGTTATAGGTGTCAGGAGTGCCTTGATGACACTAGACACTCCCTAGAAATCAGGGATTTTATTAGCTCCATGAATTCCGTGAGGAATCGAGTGCTAATAGGAAAAATACCTAGGCAAAAATGGAATAAAAGGGAAGCATATGGGTGAGGTAGGACGCTGCTTAGTATGTTGAACACTTAAAATCTTACTGCGTGAGCACCTGGTGTTAGGCAAGACTGTGTGAACTAGACCTGAAAGGTGAAGCTGTGGTTAATCGTCCCTTCTGTTGGCATGTCCTGTTTGGCTCGGAGGTGACTCAGGAAGCGGGAAGCTAAACCTAGTCTACGGTTGGGAAGAACGTGGTTTTTTCCACAGTATCCCATGATACAAAATTTTACAGGTTCTTTTTATTTATGAGCTTTATAAATCTGAATGAGTTTACACACATACTGGAATGAAGTAGTTTGAATTTTGCTAAAAATTTCTGTTTAAGATACTTTATCTGAAGATATAGGTTAATGAAAATTATTGTTGTTCATAGAATTTCTCAGGATATTAATTTTGAGTGTACTATAAACCTATTATTTTGTTGTTTGAGCAATGCATTATTAAACATGGAATACTTATGATTGGGTTGTTGGAGTACCCTCTTTTGGAGTACCCTGTTCTGGACACTACATCTTTAAGTGCACATTTGGCAGAGTTAATAGATAAAATGCTCCATGCACACCAAACTGATGGTCGAATGTTCTGAGGAAAGTAGATATTTGTTTTTTTTTATGATTTACACAGTTAAAGACTAGTTGGTAGAGAAACCCATTATTGATACTCAGTGCTTGAATGCTTTAATTTATAGATTTTCTGTGCAGTAAGAAAATTCCTGTTCGGATCCACTAAGTTGGATTTATTTCACATTATAGCTTCAACTATTTGAGGAGACTTTGAGAAATTTTGCTAACCTAGTGGTAGTGTTGTGCTATTATCTTTCAACATTCAGCATAGGGTTCGGCATTAATTTTACAATGCTTATTACCATCGATGAACCTAAGGGGGGTGCCCTTTTTGGGTTATAGTTTTATTAGGTAAAGTAAACTCCATTGGAGACTTCACTCTTTTAGACTCTCTGTGGCTATCTGTATTCAATAAACTTGTTAGTTTACAACCCTAAAGGACCTATAACTCTGAAAGAAATTAACTCGTAGTAAGACCTTCTAACGGACTTTTCCCAGGATATGTTTAGTTAAAACTTAGGATATGTTTAGTTAAAACTTATACTTAAACAGAGGTTTTGGAAGAAATTTGCCTTTAGGTTATAACTACCAGATCTTCTCTGCGGAATGCAACTGTGTGAACTTGGGTTAAGTATTAATAAGAAACCTCTTAAACCAAAAAATAAGACCTCGGGTCTGACACTCAGCTACTCGTTTTCCAATACAAAGGATGAAGGATAGGAAAACACATAGCATTGTTTTTTCTGTTTAAACTTTCGTATAAACCCTTTGTTTAAGTTAATTTATAATTAAAGGAAGATGTAATTTTAGTCAAGTAGTACCTCAAGCAAATCCCCAAACTACTAGAATCTGAGAATTACAGCACGGTATCCTTTGCACTTGGTTGATTATGGTTTTTACAAAACATAATATAGATAAAATTTCAGACTGGAGTTTCGAGAGTTGGTAAAACTTATAAAAACAAAGAAAAGCATCTAAACGCAAAAATCCCCAGAGGGTTATCTTTTAGAGAAACTTAAATTATCGATTTTAGCTATGATGCTATTACACAACAGAATTGTTTCAACAAGGAAAACCCCTTTAAAAGCAAGGAAAAATTTCATGAAGTAGTCACAGTCCAATTTATGCATAACAGTTGATTTTACAGGCCATTACGGTGACCTTCGGCACTGTTCACCTCGCAAGGGTAGAATGTTGTTTTCTTTATTTCAAATTTAAATGTTATCCCTCACACTGGGGCCTCCTCTTATTAAGAGAAGTAACTCTTACAAATGAAAAATTTACCGGTAGAAAGACCAGGGAGAGAGGTCAGTAAACCATCTCCCTAGTCATCGAGCCACAATATCAGAGGAAGGAGCATAGTTTGGAACATATGTTCTTACTAGGTTTTGGTTGGCGCGAGCCAGGATCCCTGCATCGACCTCCACGTCCTGCGATAAAAGTAGAAACGTGGTTCGAGTTATCAACTAGCACCTTTTATAAAAATAAAAATAAAACAAAATTAAAACAAAATAGTCTGCAGCATGGTATGGTAACTCACCGTAATAGACAACACCAGGAAACTTTATATAAGCCCTGAACCAGAGCATGAGTTTCATCTGCATAAAGACTAAGATAGGAGTTTGTTTTTTTTTCTCCCTCGACCACCCTAACAGGTTGTGGAACAATCATGGTGCCGAAAGAGGAAGTCAGCAAATGAGCTGGTCTCTAACTCTGAACTTTGGAAGAAAACCACAAGACCGGGTATTGATGTAAATGTCCTGCAGGAGGCGCCAAAGGCCAGAATGGTATAGGTTACGACTAGCCTCATTTTAATGGCTTAAGGTCGCGTGAGTGCAAGTTTTAAGACTTGTATTTTCCTGCATTAAAAGGTTTTCCAATTATCATACAAAAGGCTGGGCGCACCTTTTCCTAGATCCATGTAGCATATCTCCTTACCTCAAAAGCTGGGGTTTGATTTATGACCTTTCATTACCTTGGGGCACCGAGACCTTGTGAAGTCCCAGCAAATCGTGAAGGGTACAAGTACTTAAGAATGAGAGGCTGATAAGCATGGTCCTGAACACATAGAAGATTTGATAGGATCTTAATTTTTAATATCTTGACTTTACTGCAAAAGAAGCTTAATATGGTGCGACCTGCGAAGAGAACATTCATGTTAATCCTTTTTTCCTTATCTTAACCTTATGTTTCAGGCAACCTTTAGGGAATGGGTATTTAACCACATTATTCCAATGTATAACAAACTTTATTCCAATGTATAATAAACTTTTATTTTCCAATGGACAATAAACAATGTTTAACCTGATTTTAATAAAGCTGATTATGAATCCTTAACATTTCATGGTTTGAAATGCAAGATGACCTTCCGTGACCATAGGTTAAAATTTAAGATGAGCCCAAGCGCACTTAGAGTAACCATTGAGTTATTAGGATATCCTTGCAAAGGAAGTTTTAGGAGGAAATGACATGTTTCTTACCATCCGTGGGACCTCCTTGGAGATTATGACTTGGTTGGAGATGAGATGCTCTTCCCAGTTACTAAACCACCTGTCAAAAAAGAAAATAAAGAGTTAGCCGGAGCTAAGTAAGAAGCAGCCATAAAACACTATAAATTTTCCTCTATTGAGGAGAAGCCCCTTACCCCTTATGGTCTAATAAAAGTTTCAAAGTAATACTCAGAACTAGAAGACATGAAGTTGTGTCCTTTAGTTTATTTAATTTGGTAGATTTCAAAACACAATGTACAAAGAAAGAAATTTTTTTTTGGGGGTTGGTATTTGAGGGATTTTACACCCATACTTATTATGATTATTTAAAAGAATTCTTGTCCTCCATTTATTATTTTTTTTTTTCCACATTAACCCCCAACATTACCCTCATTATCCTCAATTGCAAGCCAATGATTATTAACATTATTAATATTTCAATTGAAGTGACCCAAAAGAATGCCCACCTCAACTTCCAAGATAGAAAGCACATTGGAAACAATTGCTACAATGTTGTGCTAATGCTCATAAATGTTCAAAATTGTGTAGTTCATAGGTTTGCCAAAATATTAATAATTTATTGTAACTAGGCAATCACTATTCTAAATAACCTAGTAGTCTTTTCAAGTTTGAGCAATAAAGAACTAGACCAAAATTTGTTGATTAACCAGAAATTTTATAGTTAGTAAGAAATGGGATAGATGATAACACACTTTTTCATATCTAAGCTTTATGAATTGAAAAAAAGGGCTCCAAACCAATATAAGTATATTTGACCTAATCATCTATACAAGAAATAGTCCATAATGGCTAATAACAATAAAAACCACATTTACAAATGCCAATAACAAACCATATTTGCAAATATAGGTAATAGAAATGTAGCTAGTATTAACAAAAATCATGTATAATAATAATTACACACATGACAAAATATGTGGACAAAACTAAACATAAATGAACAAAATTACAATGTTAACCATTTATATATCTTTAACTTATCTAATAGAAACAATGCAACACATTTTCCCTAATCATGATTTTTATAAACATAGTAATTACTTGTATATCTTCCTGTTTTGGATAATAAACAACATTATTATGTTTATAAATTGACTAAATTGACTAAACACAATTTAGCACAGTATAGTTTAAAAATATATATATATTTAAATTTCAATAAATTATAACAAAATATATAATATAGATTTCAATAAATAAATTATAAAAAATTCACAATGTTTGCAAATATTCTACACCTCGAAAAACCCTCTCCCCTTTAAAAAAACAATTTGGCACATGTATTTTGACAAATATATAATATATATTTTTGATAAATTTGTTTCCATTTTTCCTTGGGCATTATTTTATTTTGAAATTTGTTTCCATTTTTTCTTGGGTAGTCATTGCTTTATTTTATTTTTTTCTTTTTCTTTTTAATTTGATAAATTTGTTTCTATTTTTTATTTTCTATATACTTCGGATTGAATTCGGAGTGGAGAGAACCGTGCTATTTCCTTTTAAGCCTTTTACACTTCAGATTGAATTGGGACTCGAGAGAACCAGTGATGGTAGGTGAGAAATCCAATATTATTCTAAAATGACCAAGCGGGCAATCTATTCGATGGCAAGGTGATCTCTATATCTTTGGCATCTGCAACTTCTCCATTGTAGTGTTGTGTTTTTATGGCATCTGCAACTTGTCTAGTTCTGCAATTTTCTCTCCTTTATCCATGGCCATGGAAATTTTGATGGTATGTATTTTCATTTTCACGGACTTCTTTCATTTAGTTTTGTGCTTTCTAGATGGATCTGCATCTTTCACGGACTTCTTTCCTTTTGTTTCGTGCATTACATCTTTGACTGCTCTAATTTGATTTCTCTGCTCTGCTCTGCCATATGAGAGGAGAGGAATGTAAATGTTGTTTTCAATTCAATTCAAGATTTCCTTCAATAGCTACGGTAAGAAAACATCAGTTAATAATTAGAATGGATTCTTTTTTCTTTTTTTAAGATATTCATGGTCTAAATTCTTCAAAACATGTATGTCCTCACTCGCTTGATTTGCCCTTATTTCTGAGAGTTGAAATAATTATGGCAAAATTTATGAATATTCAATGTTATGTTCATCATTTCAGAAGATTGCCCAACTTGTTCTATTTGCAGATTCATGTGAGATCTCCATAGTCGTTTGACATATTGCTCCCTTCAGTACAATCAGCGTTGAAGTTTACAGGAAGCGGCTCAAATCTGCGAGTGGAACATGCTACTTGGCAGTGAAATGTCGAAATATGGAAGCTGTCTGTTGCTTATGAGATTGGATTATGGTCGATGGTGAAAATAATATGAAATTTGACAATATCCCCTTTGAGCTTTTGTAACCCTAAACCGTTATACCATTTCCCAAACCCATGTCATTCACTCGTACAAATATTGTGACACAGGTTGTGAAGAACCTCAACAAATCAATATCTTATTATGTGAATGAGTGTTACACATAAAGGAGATCAAAACCGTTATCTACAGTTAGATAACAAGATTATTAACTAGATTTTACTAACTAATAACTAAAATAGTATTTACAATGTAATCACAAAGTATTATTCAACATCCCCCCCTTAATCTGAAGGGACATCTGACATGCCAAGCTGCATTCTAAATTTTTCAAACTTTTCACGGCCCAATGCTTTAGTAAAGATATCTACAATTGGCTCTAAAGTAGGACAATGTGTGAGATGAATGGTTTTGGCCTCAACATGATGTTGAATCAAGTGATATTTGGTGTTGACATGTTTGGTTCGATCATGGAATTTTGGATTGTTGGCCAATTGAATTGCAAAAGTGTTGTCAACAAAGAGAGGTGTTGAAGTCATTTGTTTCTCCTGCAAGTCTTCAAGTTTTTTACGAAGCCAAATGATTTCTTTTGTGGCTTGAGTTGCTGCAACATATTTGGCTTCAGTTGTAGAATCAGCAAGAACAAATTGCTTTCGTGATATCCATGTGATAGTTGCTGATCCAAGGTTCATCAAATAACTTGAAGTAGAGACCCCATGCTCTTTATCTCCATCAAAATCAGAATTTGAATAATCGGTGAGATGAAATTATGAAACTTTAGAATATTTGATGCCATAAGATTGAGTTCCTTTTAAATATTTGAGCACTCGCTTTGTTGCATTCCAATGACCTTCACAGGGATGATGCATAAACCTAGAAAGTATTCCTACAGCAAAAGTTATGTCAAGATGAGTAGTAGTAAGATAAATTAAACTTCCAACAAGCTACCTATACTTTGTTGGATCTTCAAATGTGCTACCTTCATTTGAAGTAAGCTTTAGATTCTGCTCCATTGGTGTTGAAACAGGATTACAATCCTGCATACCAAATTTGTTTAATAACTCCCCAACATATTTTTTCTGAGAAATGAAAATTTTCTTTGGTTTTTGATCTACTTCAGTTCCTAAATAATATTGTAATAATCCAAAATCTGTCATATCAAAACCCTTTTTCAACTCTCTTTTGATAGATACTATATAATTGTCATTATTTCCTGTGATAAGCAAATCATCCACATAGACAACTAGATATACAACTGATCTTCCAACTTTCTTGACAAATAAAGTTGCATCATCCAGATTGAAGTGCTTATAATTCAATTTCAGAAGATGCTCAATTAACTTTTCATACCAAGCTCGGGGTGCTTGCTTTAAACCATATAAATATTTGACTAATTTGCATACCTTCTGTTCTTGACCTTTGATAGCAAATCCTTCAGGCTGATCCATATACACATCTTCTTTTAAGTATCCAATATAAAATGCAGTTTTAACATCCATGTGATGTATCTTCCATCCTTTTTGTGCTGCTAATGAAAACAAAGTTCGAATGGTGCCCCATTTAGCTGTAGGAGCAAATGTTTCTGTGTAATCAACACTTTCTTTCTATGCATATCCTTTTGCTACAAGTCTTACTTTGTGTTTGTCAAGTGAACCATCTACTTTATACTTATTTTTATATATCCACTTGCATCCAATCAGTTTGGTTCCAATTGGAGGGTTCACCAACCTCCAAGTTCCATTTTTTATGAGAGCATCATACTCTCTTTGCATTGCACTTTTCCATACATCACTATTTACTACTTCTTGAAAAGATGCAGGTTCATCAAATGCATGAAATTTTAATTCACAATCTAATGTTACAAAATCATCATACCTTTTAGGAAATGTCTTAGTCCGTATTGATCTACAAACTTCTTGTTGTTGTGGTGTTTGCTCTGTTTCTTCTTTAAGAGAAAGTTCTGCATTATCCATGATACTTAGTTTATCCATTCCATTAATAATATCATCAACCGTCTCATCTTCTGTTTCATCAACTTGTGCATTAGAATCATCTACTTGTGCATTAGAAGGAAATTCCAAAACTTGACCTTGACTTAGAACAGGAATCCCCCCTTCAATATTTGGAAGTTCATTATCCATTTCATGATAGATTCTTTTAGAATGAAATCTATCAAGTTGAGCAAGTTGTTTATGAATAGTGAGTGCATCTTTCTCAAACTCAAGAAATATAACATCTCTAGAAACAATAAACTTCCTGTTATCTTCATCATACAACCTATAAGCTTTAGAAATATTAGAATATCCCAAAAAAATACACTTATGACTTCGTGCTCCCAATTTATGTCTTTGTTGCTCAGGAATCAAAGCATAACATGTGGAACCAAAAATTCTAAAATTCTTGACAGCTGGAAGATGATCATGCCACATTTCATAAGGTGTTTTGTTTTATAGTGCAATAGAAGGACATCTATTCTTAATGTAGACAACACAAAGAACTTCCTCTCCCCAAAACATTGACTTGACATTTTTAAAAAACATCATTGATCTTACCATATTCAAGAGTGTCATATTCATACATTCTACCACACCATTTTGCTGTGGATTATAAGGAACAGTTGTTTGATGTTTAATACCATTCTCCTACAAATATTTTTCAAACTCTTGAGATGCATATTCACCACCGCTATCGGTTCGAAGGTTTCCAATAGTGAGTTGAGCTTCATTTTTAACCCATAAGTGAAAATTTCTAAATGTATCAAAATCCTGAGACATTGCTTTTAATAAATAAACCCAACACATCCTTGTAAAGTCATCAATGAAAGTTGTTGGAGCAGGATCCCGCAGCTACAGAAGAAGCTGCTAGTTTTGGCGGAAAGAGAGAAGGCGGTGCTACGACGTCGTAGCACGTTTCCAGCTGGAGAGCAGAGCCGGAAACTATGACTTGTTGGGATAGAAGAGTCAAGAAGGAAACGGTACCTGAGCGGCCGAGAGAAGAAAGCTCAACCACTGCATTGAAGGCAGCGGCGGAAGACAGGAGGGCTCAGCGACCCTCATAAAGAAGAAGGAGCAATGAGGCTCAAGCATTGAAGACGAAGGACAGAAAGAGAAGCGGTGCATAGTACCCATGGTCAGTGCCGGGAAGCATGGAAGACTGCAGAGAGCTGCGGTGTGATGGGAAGCGGCTACCTCGAGGACAGAGAGGACCGACTGTCACTATTAAGGGTATGGGTTACTGTTGGGACAGGCGCACAGTGTTGTAATGGCACGACCTTCGGGCTGCCTATAAAAGCTTGCATTTTTGTATTGTAAAGGGTTGGTTAGATAAGCAGTCAGTAGATAGTTGGTCAGTCGATAGCTTGGTAGATTGAGGAATCAGTCAGGCAGACTGCGTTGTAACGATCCAGACACCTAGTTGTCTGTGAGTCATTTGAGTCTGTATGTAACCATCCACAGAGAGAGCAGAGAGGGAAGGGATATTGAGAGAAAGGCAATTAAGAGACAAGATCAGAGATTGAGAAGAGACCTTGCACTGTATTTGTAGTGCAATGGACTGTGCTAACTTCCCTCAAGATATATAATAGAAGCACAGTTTGGTGGACGTAGCTCCCATCCCGCGGGTGAACCACGTTAAACCTGCGTGTTATGTGTTGAATGGATGTGATTGTATTTGCTGATTGTTATTGGTTATTATGCATGTAATGATAGTAGCAGTAGATGAATGTATGTATCTTTCAGCTCATGATAATGCAAGAGGATAAAAGATAAGTTGAAGTATTACAGTAGACTGTTAAAAGACTCCTTTACGTCTGTCTCTAAGGACCAGTTACTCACAATATATTTCTGAGAAGTAGAGTTTCACACATCGGCACAGTAAACACTAAGAGAGCAAGGTCGTAGTGGTAAGATATCGCAGAGAGGCAATATCGCATCGGCAGAGGAGCTGTGTTGCGCGATACTGCGAGCTGAGGGCTTAGCGTTGAGGAGAGGATGGATGTTCCGCGGTGCGCAGAAATGTGGTAAGGTTGGGAATATTGTGAGTAAGTGGAAGTTGTGTGACACGGGAGGAAATCGTGTGACGTGCGCCGGATTAAGTATCGCACGGGTAAACAGTGCTGCGAGTAGAAGGAGACGAGCGGTGCGCAGGGCTAGTTGATCTAGTGGCGCGCAGGAGTAGGGGAAAAGAAGTAGGATGCGCAGAACCTGGTCCAAGACACTTGAGTATTGGCCAACCCATTAGATTCACTTCGAGTGAGACTTCAGATCGCTTCGCGGTCTGTCGCCGAAAGGGCCAGTGAATTTGGGGTGTTGTTGATTAATGATAGTAAACCCGGGTCTGCCCATGCAATCAACAAATGGTTCCGTTGCCGGTTTAAAATACTGGGAGTCCATGTTTTGTTGGCATCCTACGCGAGAATAATTTCACCAGTGGCTGGATTCAGACTTAACGGAGTTCGCCAAGAAAGAGAACAGGAGTCCGAGACTAAGCACAGAGGCCTGGCTAGAGAAGCACATCGCTTCAGACATACACGCTATATTTTTTGTAACCTACGGAAACGAGCTTTTCGATTGGTTATCCAATTTGACAGATAGAAACACCTTCAAGAAGAAAAGAAACATCGTCTGGACACCGGAGCTGATTCAGACCGTACAGAACCTTCACAACCCGATTACGAGAGCAGTGGACTTCTGGCTCACTAGTGTGCTAGAAGGCTACGTTACAGAGTTTGCAGTTGACCAAAGAAAGAGCTTCAGCGCAGCCGAACGATACTTCTTCAAAGGATATCGCGGTAAGTACCTAAGATCTCTAAACTTATCCCTTAAGATGTTGCTGTATGAAAAAGGAACAATGGATCTAGTCTCAGATGAATAAGTAAAGCTAGTAATGTCACAAGAGTTTGAAAGTGATTTTGCTGACATTGGACGAACACAGAGTGGAAAGAAGTATAAAGTAGCATTTAGTTCTCGTATATTTGAAGACAGTTCAAACAGTATTAGATAGTAGAGCCCTAGCACCATCGAAGTACCAGAGGGGGGTATCCCTTACCACCCCTATACTCCACAGAAGCAGACAGGGACTCAGAATAATACCGTAGGTACTCCATC
>LPNX010374986.1:56678-89975 GCA_001517045.1 Pseudotsuga menziesii
GCACTGTATTTGTAGTGCAACGGACTGTGCTAACTTCCCTCAAGGTATATAATAGAAGCACAGTTTGGTGGACGTAGCTCCCATCCCGCGGGTGAACCACGTTAAACCTGCGTGTTATGTGTTGAATGGATGTGATTGTATTTGCTGATTGTTATTGGTTATTATGCATGTAATGATAGTAGCAGTAGATGAATGTATGTATCATTCAGCTCATGATAATGCAAGAGGATAAAAGATAAGTTGAAGTATTACAGTAGACTGTTAAAAGACTCCTTTACGTCTGTCTCTAAGGACCAGTTACTCACAATATATTTCTGAGAAGTAGAGTTTCACACATCGGCACAGTCAACACTAAGAGCACAAGGTCGTAGTGGTAAGATATCGCAGAGAGGCGATATCGCATCGGCAGAGGAGCTGCGTTGCGTGATACTGCGAGCTGAGGGCTTAGCGTTGAGGAGAGGATGGATGTTCCGCAGTGCGCAGAAATGTGGTAAGGTTGGGAATATTGTGAGTAAGTGGAAGTTGTGCGACACGGGAGGAAATCATGCGACGTGCACCGGATTAAGTATCGCACAGGTAAACAGTGCTACGAGTAGAAGGAGACGAGCGGTGCGCAGGGATAGTTGATCTAGTGGCGCGCAGGAGTAGGGGAAAAGAAGTAGGATGCGCAGAACCTCGTCCAAGACAATTGAGTCTTGGCCAACCCATTAGATTCACTTCGGGTGAGACTTCAGATCGCTTCGCGGTCTGTCGCCGAAAGGGACAGTGAGTTTGGGGTGTTGTTGATTAATGATAGTAAACCCGGGTCTGCCCATGCAATCAACAAAAGTCATGATATATTTTTTACCATTTGCTGATGAAATAGGCATGGGACCACATAAATCTGAGTGAACAAGACTAAGATTTCTTGAAGCTCGAAACATAGAATCATTAAAAGGTTGTTTACTGTGCTTTCCTAAGATACAAGCATCACATGGGGAAAGTTGTCTTGGAATAGTAGGAATCCCTTGAACTCCTTTCTATTTCATAATCCTAAGACTGTCATAACTAATATTACCAAATCTAGCATGCCACAATAAGCTAGAAGATAAATTACTATTATCCTGAACCAAATTTGCAAAATTCTATGAATTGGATGATGTACCATTCAAATTTAAAAGTTTGTTATCTTCTACTCCATTCATTACAACCGCATTATCATAATCTCTTCTAATTTCAAAGATACCATCAAACATATGTATCGAGTGATTTTGTTGTCTAATTTGCACAAGAGATATTAGATTTCTCTTCAATTGTGGAACATAAAGCACATCAAAAAGTATATAATCAGCAAGTCCTGATAATTTCAATCTAACAAAAGCAATTCCTGAAGGTTTTAATTGATACTTATCTGCAAAATGTACTACCCCATCAATTTGATCACTAAAAGTTTCAAAGAAGTCTTTTCTAAATGTCATATGACATGTGGCTCTAGTATCCAATAACCATCATTCCATGAAAACGAAGTACTGAAAGCTTATTCAATTCCTAGATTACAATGTGCAACAACATAATGTGCAGATTCAGGAGGGTTACCTTTATCATTTCCTTTATCTTGTACTTTCTCTTTCTTGTTAACAATTTTATCCCAAGAAGTTCTACAATAACTGACAGTATGACCAGTTTTTCCACATCTATAACATTGTTTCTCTCCTTGATTAAATCTTCCCCCCTTCCTCTGTAGTGTCCTCTTTTTCCTCTACCTCGACCTTTGCTTCTATTTTCATCCTTTGCAAATTCTTCTTTTGATTTGTGCCCTTTTTGTGCAAGACACAATGTTTATTCATTGGGTTTAGACTCCTTATTCCCAAATGCTTTCTCTCTTTTTGCAATTTTCTCAACAAGTGTCTCAAAGGTCATAGCTTTCATTTGGACACTAGCTTGAAGTGACTCTAAATAATGAGTATACGTAGGATAAATAGCTTTAATAAATGCAGTAAGTTGAATGTCAACTTTTACACCAGTTGCATCAATATCATGGAAAATGACTCTAATTTTAGAAGCAAATCTCATTGGATCATTATCTTTTAATTCTAAGTTAAATAATTCCATCAATAGTTGTATGATTTTAAGCTCAGAATGTGAATCATACAAATCTTTTAGTTTCTTTAATGCTTCCCAAGAACTTTTTCTAGAAACTAAATGTCTACTTACTTCTTCACTTACAAAGGCAATAATCAAGGCATAAGCCTTATTGTCCTTTCTTTTCCATAATGCTAACTCTTTGGCATTAGTAGGTGGTACCGATGCACTTTTATCCACTTTATCTATAGCTTATCCATATTTCTTATCTTCTAAATTCTCATTTTCACAAATTCCATCCCACATATCATTAAAAATAAGGGTATTTTTAACTTTACAAAACCATTCCTGATAATTTTCTTTTCCAGACAAAATAACTCCAAGAATTTAAATTAAAGAATTCATTGAAATTTACTGTGTAGTAAATTTTTGTGTACAAAATGCAGTCTAAAATATTCTTTTCCTCTTAGCCAATGTTCTTTAAAATATTTTTATCTTCTAAAATAATTTCCAGAAAGGTTTAATATTTCAATTTAAAAACCTTGCACTCAAATATAAATGGCTATTTAACAACTTTTATTTTCTGAAAAGAACTCCCCAAAGATTTGATAATTAATTTAAAGAAACCATTCCACCAAAATATAAATGGCGGCTCTCTTCCTTTTTCTTTTTCTTTAAAAAAAAAATAAAAAATTCTTCAAACGAATTACCGAAACAAATTACGTGAAGTCTCCTCTTATTTGTGCAGTCTTTGTCTTTATTCCACAATCTTTACTAAGCATCTCTCCTTTCTTCCTTTCTTGGTGATAGCTCCTTTGTTGGCTCCTCCTTCGCGGGATACTTCTTTCTCACCAAGCCTTTCTCACCAATGCTTCGATGCCTTTGCTCTGATACCACTCACACAGGCCGTGAAGAACCTTAGCAAATCAATATCTTATTATGTGAATGAGTGTTACATATAAAGGAGATCAAAACCATTATCTACAGTTAGATAAAGAGATTATTAACTAGATTTTACTAAATAATAACTGAAATAGTATTTACAATGTAATACCAAAGGGTTATTCAACATATTGTGTTTGAAATCTCCTTCTACATCTGTATAACGTCCCATTAACCCTTCATCTCCTCGAAGTTCCTCACATTTTCCATTAACCCTGAACTGTCACTTTCTTTTTTATTTTTTAAGATATTGATGGTATAAATTCTTGAAAACATGTATCTCCTCACTTGCTCGATTTTCCCCTATTTCTGACACTTGAAATAATTATGGTAAAATTTAAGAATATTCAATGTTCTATTCATCATTTCAGAATATTGCCCAACTTGTTCTGTTTGTAGATTCATCTGAGATCTCTAGAGTCCTTTGACATATTTCTCCGTTCAATACAGGAAACGGATCAAATATACCAAATCTTCAAGTCGAACATGCTACTAGGCAGTGGAATGTCAAAATATGGAAGCTGCCTGTTGCTTATGAGATCAGATTATGGTCTATGGCATCAATAATATGAAAGTTTGCACTATCACATACGAGCTTTTGTAACACTAAACCTTTCTACCATTTCAGAACTTGACATCTTTTTTTAACAGACTGTCAAGAAATATATGAATCCTGCTATGTGCATTTAGAATGCCTAGTTTCAGCTGAACCATTTTACAATGTGAAAACATGAGCAACACCACAAACTACGGATTGGAGATGCATGTGCATTTTGATTGTTTCTCATTAGGGTTTTCTAATTCTAGTTGGTAATGGTGGCTATTGTATACATAGTTTTTGTTGCAGCCGAGCATGGGATGTAATAGAGTTCCCAAAGTTGAAAATCTGATATCAGCAAAATTTAGAACTTATAGAAATTATAATGCAAAGTTTAGAAACACTTACCAATTTGACTCAGTATAAAATACTAAAAATCTATCTGGAAATACAATATTTGAATTGGAGGCCGACCAGTTTTCATCTACTCATCTCATAGATTATTGCCATTGCCAACTTTTTTGAAGTTACTGTCCACGTTGTGAATTTCCAAGTTTTGAATTTACTGTCCCTCTTGTGATATTAGATATTGATGGTTTTCTTTCGTTTCATTTCATGCTTTCTAGATGGATCGAATGCCCCATATTCAGCAGCAGCACTGCATATTTGACTGCTCTACTCTGCCACATGAGAGGATATTTTATTGCTCTACTCTGCTTTACTCTACCATACGAGAGGAGAGGAGAGGAGATGTAAATGTTGTTTTCAATTCAAGTCAAGGTTTCCTTCAACTTCTATTGTAGGAAAGCACGAGTTAAAATTAGAATATATTTTTTTTAAGATATTGATGGTCTAAATTCTTAATGTGCAGGTGGGTTTACATTGATCAATTACAATCATTGCACACAATTGTGGGTTTACATTGATTATAAAAGGCATTTTTATTTGAAGTGTTTTGAGAGGTTAGTATTTTCATTTTTATTTGAAGTTTTTTGAAAACCTTTCATTCTTGAAGCTTGCATTCTCTATGCCCATTGTGAAGACCTATTAGCTTGACATTTTTATACGATGGAGTAGGTTTTTTATTATATGTAACTTGCCATTTTTCTATGATGGATTAGGTTGTATATTATATGTAACTTTTTCAATGTTGATTGTTGGGTGAACGCTATCCACATGGTGGCAAAAAATGTGGGATGGTGTATACATTGTTAGACCTGAAACACAAGAATTTAGATCTTAGTGTTTTTATTTTTATTTGAAGTGTTTTGAAAACCTTGTATTCTTGAGATTTGAATGCAAGTGTGTACATTTTCATAGTTTGAAATTTGAACTAGTTGGACCAAAAAAACTTAATCCATGCTCTGCCTTGGTCAAAGAAAACTTAAACAGTCATCCAGAATCTATCACCTTAGACTCTAAATATTTTCATAAAAACATTTGAATTGAATTGTAGGCATTTATACGTATTAATATAAAATGGAAGGAAAACTTGCTTTCTAGGAGAAGTTGCAAGATGTTTTGTTAATTGGTGCAGGAAATTTTAATGTTATGTGATTGCTGAAAGTGAAAGTGCAGGTGTATGCTAGGAATTGACAGTGTTGGAACTCTCATATTTTGTCAATTTTGAACACTCATCTATGTTGTACTATAGGTACAAATATCTCTGTTTTTGTTGTCATTTAATCCATCTCTGATATGATTTGGTTGTTGTTTTTTTTTTAGCAAAATTGTTGGGTAGATTTAAAAGAGGTCCAGAAAATCAGCTTCCAGGGCTGTGATACATTGGAAATCCATGAGCAACATAGAGAGCTCTTTCAAGAGAAGAAGACTCCATTGATGAACAAAGTTGATACAAAATGGGATCCATCTTTATCAACGGCTTACCCACGTGGTTATAAAAAGGCATAATGGACAAAAGAGCAAAAAAAGAAATATAGAAGCTAGTCAAAGAGGAGGAAGCAAGCACAATAGCAGAGGAACGAACTTCAGAGAAGATAATGTGGTTATTTGAAGGTGATATTATTAAGGCTAGCTCCAATGCTGCGAGTCTTCATCTAAATTCGCCAAACAAGATTGCTGCATTATTGAAATGGGAGAGAAAGTCTTCTTTGTAAACAACATGTCCTTCTGAAGCAAATCAGAATCTTCTCGGAAATTACACAGACATTGATGATTCCAGACTTTCCCTATTCGAACCAGAGGAGGCGATCTGTCCAATTCATTGAGACTGGCGCATTGATCTAGAAAGCCCAGACTTACTTCCAAAGTAAGCTGCTATGAAGAGTAATAACCCATGGAGGCCATAGATCAGAGAGGGCAAGCACAGTAGCACCACCGCGAGGGAAAGATACAAAGTGAAAAAAAGATGAAAGCTTGGATTAAAAAGGATCCTGAAGGGTGGGAGAGCCACGAGCTTCTATAGAACAGTGAACAGGCCAAACATTTGTTCAATGGGTCACAAGAAGGAGTCTGGAAATATGGTCACCAGTACAACAAATGTAGACATCAACTAGGATTCGCTCAACCAAAGGAGAGTCATGGGATGTTGCAGGAAGAATCATTTCCGTTGATTGAGATGAGGCTCCTCCTCAGGAGCGAGGCATGATTGGATTCAAGATCAACTTGCTTGTTAAGATGGCAAAGCACGTGATAAAAACTAATGGTTTGAAACTTGCCAGCTAAAGATTGAATTTTCTGGGCAATCCTGTTCATGTGGATGCTGGAGGGACGAGACTTCGATCACATGCCCTAAATCACCAATCTAGAGTCCCCAAAGACTGAGATATTTCAGATGTTTAGAGTTATTGCTTACCGGAGTCCCTGCCATAGAGCATAAAATTCTGCAAAATTATTAGTCTCCACTCCTAGCCCCCAAGCAAAGGAGGATTGAATGTAGCCTGAGGGAGTGAGGATCACTCCTCCCCCTCCCGAAGGTCCTGGATTTCCCTTAGAGGCATCATAAAAAAACAAACAGTGAACCTGCAGAGATAGTCTCCAATTTATAAATTCTGCTTCTTCCATTCTTATTTCCTAATCAGCAAGAGTTGGAGGTCTAATAATGGAGACTTTTTGAGCACTAGAGGCGAGGCCTGAGAGCCAAGCAGTTTCTCTGTCATCAAGAGGTCTAGCATTCAACAGATTAGGCTTGTGGTCCAATGCTTCTCCTAGGAGAGCTTTGGCTTTCATCACGATCCTTGAGGGAGAGCTTTCCACATTCCTGAACAGCCGGTTGTTCCTTTTAAGCCATAGTTTCCAGAAAATAAACTTAGGGAGAAGCATCCAAGCATATTTGAGGAGGTCTTTTTTGGAGAGCTGAAAAGGAGAGTAACCAGCCCATCTGGTAAACAGCTCTACAGTTAAAGCCGGCATAATAAAATTAGGATTCGCTGGAAGAGCTTCTTTCTAGACTTCTCTGGAGAAAGGACAGGAAAGCAGAAGATGGTCAATATTTTCTTCATCACTCTTGCACACGGAGCATCTTGAGGGACCTTCCAAACCTCTCTTTCTTAGGTTATCTGCTGTTAGGATACTTGTGTGCACCGCATTCCAGCAAAACAGATCAACTTTCGGGATGGACAGGGTGGACCAAACGAACTTCCATTGGATCGGGTTTGGAGCGGCATGAGGAATCGTCATTATGGACCGGTAACCTTCAGCCACAGTGAAACTTCCAGTTTTTTATCCCCAACCTCTCTTATCACACGTAGCTTGATTTAGAGGGGATTTTCCTTGCAGTAACTTGGCCAGAAGCTTTGCCTCATCTTCTAGCACGATGGGGAGGTCACCAAATTTCCAATCTATCCAGTAGTTATCATTGTCCCAAGAAGAAAGGTCCCAAAGAGTGAAGACAAGCTGATCTTTGAGCCACTGTTTTATATTCTGAATTTCAAAGTTTTGCCCCAAAGGCTCTTCCCCGAGGATTGAATCCTCCCAAACTTTTATTTTTTTTCCGTTACCAGGTATCCAATACAAAGAGGATCTGAAGTGATCCAGGGCTTTGAGATAGAGCTTATAGATTGGAGAGCCATTTTTGCTAGGAGGATTTTTGTCTAGGCAGCAAATTCTTTGTCCGGAGAAATATTTTTTCCACAAAAATTTTTTGCTCCAGCTAGATTTCCAGGAGAGAAGCTGCTAGAGAAGTTTGATTCCCATAGCTAAACTCTGAGCATGAATACTTCTAACTTGGAGGCCTCCTTCTCTGTAGGGTCTTTGAACTTTGTCCCAGCTTACAAGATGCAGCTTTTTCACATTTCCTTTCCCACCTTCCCACAGGAATTTTTTGAAGAGACTTTCAATCTTGCTGATGACAGAAGAAGGGGCCAGAAAAATAGATGATTGATAAATACGGATACTGGACAGAACCGATTTCAGCAGAACAAGTTTTCCAGCTAGGGTGAGCCAGATCGCCCCCCACCTTTCGATCTTTGGTTTTAATTTTTCCATGATAGGGTTCCAGTTGTTTGTTTTGGTAGCAGATTTAAAAATTGGGACACCAAGATATGTGAAGGAGTCCCAGTTCTGCAAGCTTTCCATTTCCAGAACTCTAAAGGTTCTTCCTATATCTGCCACAGAGCAGTTCTAGCAGTAAATTTTTCTTTTTTGCAAGTTAATCTTGCTTCCTAAGATCTGAATATAGATATCTAGTTCCTTCTTGAAGTGCTTTGCAGAGTGAACACCAGCTCCTCCCAACAACAGAGTATCATCTGCCAATTGGGCATGATTTATGTCCTTTACATTATGAGCCATGCGAAGGCCAGGGAGGGAGAGATCTTGCAGACAATTGTTTAGTTGGAAGCTGAACATGGAGGCCTGGATGGCATAGAGGAGCGGAGACAAAGGGAAGCCCTGGAAAATCCCTCTTGATGTCTCAAAAAACTTGGTCGGCCTTCCATTGAACAGAGGGGCAACCCAAGGAGTACAAATGCAACCTTTGATCCAGCCAATGAGCTCAGAGGAGAAGCCAATTTTCTCCATAACTGCAAAGAGGAACTCATGATTTACTCTGTCAAAAGCATTTGCTAGATCTAGTTTTACAACCATGCCTTTCTCTTTTCGAAGGAAGCTGGAATGAATAGCTTCTTGAACAAGAATAACATTATCTAGAATTTTCCTTCCCTTTATGAAGCCTCCTTGATTCTTGGGAATGATTCTCGGCAGAATTTTTTTAATCCTGTTGGCAATAATATTAGTAACCAGCTTGTATCCGGTGTTGCAAAGGGAGATGGGCCGGAACCTTGAAAAATTGGAGGCACCAATCTCCTTCGGGATGAAGGCCAGGAAAGAGGAGTTTGTGCTCTCGCCCAGTTTATGATGGTTTTGAGAGTTCCTAACCATCTTCAGCAGATCGTATTTGATGATATCCCAGCATCTGGGGAAAAATCTAGCTATGAAACCATCTGGCCCAGGGGCACTATTAGGTTTCATATGGTCCAGAGAAGATTTGAGTTCTTTCATAGTAACGGAAGTAGCAAGCATATTATTGTCAGAGGCTTGGACTAAATTGGGGACCAAAGAGAGGGGGTAAGCATTGGTATCGATGAGATCAGCAGTAGGGGCAGTGTAGAGGTCTTGGAAGTGGGAAAAGGCAGCCTGTTTAATGCCTTCAAAATATTTAACCAGGTTGCCTTGATGAGTAATTTCCTTCACAGTTTTGAAGTTGTTTCTAGCTTCAGCTTGTTTATGAAAGAAAGAGGTGTTTTTGTCACTGCTTGCTAGCTAGAGGCTTCTAGATTTTTTACGCCAATTCTCTTCTTCGACTCTACAGGCTTTATAATAATCTTTCTGAAGGATACTTTCTTTCCGGATTATGCTTTCAGTGATAGGGACAGATTCCATGAGAATTTGATGGTTTTCCAAGGCATCTTGGGCATCTTTCCTGCAAGAGATCGGGGAGGGGAGAGACTTGGCCCAGTTCTTGAGGTCATGTTTTAGTATTCTAAGCTTTGCTTCCCAAATAAAGGAAGGGCTTCCAGTGACCTTTTTTCTCTAGGAGTTAGAGACAATGAGGTCGAAGCCCTCTTGATGGATCCAAAGGGGATTGAACCTAAAAGGGATGGGACCCAGATTTTCTTCAACAGAGAGCTCAAGGAGGATTGGTTTATGATCAGAAATATAGTTAGGAAGGATTTTGGACAAAGCATGAAGCCCCAGGTTGAGGAAGGAGGAATGGACTAGAAATCTGTCTAGACGGGCAGCTATGTGCTCTAGCCCTATTCTTTTATTAGTCCAAGTAAAGTTGCCATTGGAAGGTTTTATGTCGACTAGATCCCATCCTAAGATGGTGTCTTCAACCCATTCCTGAGAAGGATCATGGACTATGGATCCACCTTTTTTCTCATTTGCAGCCAACGTGACATTTAGATCTCCTGCAATGATAATGTTCTCTGGACTTTGGAGACTTAAGAATGAATCAATAGAATCCCAGCAAGATTTTTTTTCAGCTAACAGGGTTGGAACATAAAGATTAAACAAACTTACATGATGACCTGAATATTTGTGGACGAGGTTGGTGTAGATCCAGTGCGTAGTGTTGTGATAGGAGATTAGCTCATACTTGGAGGAGTCCCAGAAGGTGGCTAGACCTCCTAAGGCTCCCCTGGAGCTAACAGCTTTCCCCGAGCCTTTTTTCCAGAATAAATTTCCTACATGGAGGGCCGAGCCATCCTCCATTTTTGTTTCTTGGACGAGTAGGATCTCTAGCTTATTGATTCTTACTAGATATTTTATTGCTTCAACTTTATGCGGACTGCCAATACCTCTACAGTTCTAGGAGATGTACCACATTATTTGCTTTTGGAGGGGACAGCCCCTTTCAAGGGATGGCCTTGCTTGGATCTTGTGTTCACCATAGTTGTAAGAGTTAGCTGGGAGCCTTGCAGAATATCTGCATAAGACCTTTCCTCCCTTTGCTTTTTGTTGGATTTTCGACCCCTTGACTTCTTGATTGGGGTTGCATACGAAATTCCGGACTGTGTGGATCCTTCATTAGAGTCTCCCCCTGGATCAGAGTCCATGGAAGACGGTTTCGCTTCTGCATCTCAAGAATATCCACGAATGGGAGAGCTTCTAACTAATGGGATAACAGGTTCTGGCTGGATTTCCCCTGGCTCCAATGAATTAACACCTTGACTGTCTTGCGTTTCCATTGGGGTTGCAGTTTTAGTGGGCGAGGAATCTTGAATAACAATAGCCGGAGATACTTCTGAGGCATTCGCAGCTGAGGGACTTGCTCCTCGGCCCGTAGTGTCTGGTTGCTGAGTAATCTCTTGAGTCTGGATGGGGTCCTTCAGAGGGGCTTTGGGATCTGATTTCTGAGCGTTGCTCGGAGCTTTTTTTTCGATTGGCTTGCCGGGGGCCTTGCCTTTTTTGACCCTCTGCCAACCTTCACCTTCTTCTGCCGTCTAGTTTTTTGGGTAGTTGCGTTGGAAATGGCCATGTTCATGGCAGAGCCGACACTTAAACGGAAGCTGTTCATAATCGAGTTTTTGGAAATGAGTCCATGATCCTATCGAGATTTTGACGGCTTCTGGGAGCCCCGCCTGCAGATCAACTTCAACACATATTCTAGCACATGAGTACTGGCCTTTGTGCTCTACTTTTTCAATGAATCATCCTAGGAAATTTCCTATTTTTTCCAGGGCTTGAAAGTTCCAGCAATGGATCGGCAGATTGGGTAACCTTACCCAAACCAGAACCTCTTTTGGGACATCAACTGTGGGATCAAAGTCCAGAGTCCACCTGTTCAGGTAAAGTCCTTGGGAACCCATTAAATAAGGGCCACTTCGGAATATAAGATCACGATCCTCTTTTGAGATGAATTCGAAGAAGAAGAATCATCTGCCAACCGGATAGCTAGTGACACTATTCTTCAGATGAGGCCTCCAATTACGTTAAATCCAGTCATCCGTGGTTTTGGGAGAGGGCCAAATCCCCATGAACTGGCCAACTAGTCCTCTTTCAGCTAGTACCAGGGAAATTTTGATGGATTGCTCCTCTGGCAAGGCAATTTCTGGAATCGAATCTAGTTTCTTAACAAATTTCGGGGCTTCTTTTGATGCCAGTTTCAACCCAGGGGGGGCTAACAGTCTTCGAAAGGCTTCAACCAAGGAAAGGGGGGAGGAGGGGGGGGAGAACCCTCCCCCCGGAGCAGCCATGGCGGCGGACTAAGCAATGGGATTTAAGGAAAAACCCTAGAGGAGGGCAGTGACCACAAGCCGACCTCAATCCATCGCTCTCAAAAGCACGATCTCGCCAACCCTAGCAAAAACGCAGTCAACGGTGCATCGCGCCCTATGATTTGGTGGTTGTTATTACTTTTATAATTTTTTATTTTTTTGGGACGCAAAAATACAACCAAAACATTACACAACATTATGAAACATGCAAAAATAATATTTTGTTCATTTTTCCGTTGAATTCAAGTGATCATGAATTGTGATATAGAATTTTATACACAAGGATGTCACATAATTAGGTTATCACATTTTGTATTAACACAGTAATTTTACACTAACTTTGTATATTTTTTTTATATTTTCAGTACTTCTAAAATGTGTTATGTATATTTTTTAATTGTTTGTAAAGTATGTCAAAAGAGCACAGGCCAAAGTTTGTATATTTTTCAATTCTTTGTAAAGTATGTCAAAATAAAATTGTATATTTTTTACTAGTTTGTAAAGTATGTCAGAATTTTTAACTGTTTTTGGGTATGAGTTATTTTAAAGAACACAATAATTTGAGTTTATAATCGTAACTTAATCTATCATACATCTGACTCATTCTAATTGTTTTATTGCATATTTTGGTAATATATTTATGTTTTATTAATAATGTTTAAATATATAAATATTAGAGATATATATTTTTTAAATGTAAATTTTTTTTGTGATTATTATTTAACAAATTGTAGTTGTGTTAATTTTTTATGTTTTTTTAAGTTTTATTCATTGGAGTAAAGTATTAATAATATTTAATTAGTGCATCATAATAATTTTGTTTGTAGGTTTAAAATTATAAATGGCCGATCACAAAAATTTCTCTCCTAATGCGTTACTAACTAAAAAAACACATTAATACTACTACTCAAATATCTGTAGATATAACAAAATATTAATGATTGCTATTTTTTAGATCTTGTTAAAATATGATGTTCTTTTTTTGGGTCATATTCTATCATGTATGTGAAGAAGAAGAATAGGAGGTGAACGGGGAAGGGAAGGAGGAGGTGTAGGAGGAGGAGGCGAAGGAGAAGGAAGAAGGGGGAGGTGTTGGAGGAGGAAGAATATGAATAGGAATAGGAGGGGGAGGGGGAGTAGGAATAAGAGGGGGAAGAGTAGTATGAATAGGAGGAGAGGGAAGCATAATAAGAATAGGAAGGGGAAGAGTGGTAGGAATAGGAGGGGGGAGAGTAGTAGGAATAGGAGGATCAGGGAGGAGGAAAAGTAGGAGTAGGAGGCAAGGCATGTAGGGAGGTAGTCGGAGGGAAGAGGAGGCGGGGAAGGGGGGAGCGAGGAGAAGGAGAGGTGGGTGGAGGGATGAGAGGGAGGGTCATCAAGGAGGTTGAAGGAAGGAGGGAAGAGGAAGAGGAGGGAGGAGGAGGAGGAGGTGGCAGAGGGAGGAGGAGAAGGGAGGGAAGAGGAGGAGGAGGGAGGAGGCGATGGGTGGAGGAGGAGGAGGAGGAGGAGGGTGAAGGAAAGTATGGAAGGAGGAGGTAGGATGGAGGAGGAGGAGGTGGGGAATGGAGGAGGAGGATATGGAGAGGGAGGAAAGGAGGAGGTGGTGGGGGACAGAGGATGAAGATACTGAGAGGGAGGAGAGGAGGAGGAGGAGGAATAGGAATAGCAGGAGAGGGAGGGGGAAGCATAGTAGGAATAGGAGGGGGAAGAGTAGTAGGAATAGGAGGATGAAAGAGGAGGAAAAGTAGGAGTCAAAGAATCTAGGGAGGTAGTCGGAGGGAGGAGGAGAGCTGGGAGGATGGAGGGAGAGGAGTGGGGGAGGGGGGAGGGGGGGGGGAGGGGGGAGGAAGAGGGAGGGGCATGGGGGAGGATGAAGGATGAAAAGGGAGGGAAGAGGAGGAGGATGAGGGTGAAGGAAAGTGGGGAAGGAGGAGGGAGGATGGAGGATGGAGGAGGAGGAGAGAAGGAGGAGGGTGAAGGGAGGATGAGGAGGAGGAGAAGGAGAGGAGGAGAGGGGGAGGAGAGTGAAGAGAAGTGGGGGAGGAGGAGGAGGGTGAAGCAAAGTGGGGAATGGGGAGGAGGAGGAGAGGGAGGGATTACGAGGAGGGTGAATGGAAGTAGGAGAGGAGGAGGAGGAGGATAAAGAGGAGACAGGAAGAGGAGGACACAAGAGGAGGAGGGAGAAAAAAAGTGGAGAAGGAGGTAGAAGGGAAGTGGGGAAGGAGGAGGGTGGAGGAGAAAGAGGAGAGGGAGGAGGAGAGAGAGGACTAGGAGGAGGAGGAGGGGGAGGAGGAGAGGGATGAGAGGGAAAAGGGATATGGGGAACAAGGAGGGTGGTGGAAAGGGAGGAGAAGAGGAAGAGGAGCATGAAGGGAAGTGGGGAAGGGGTAGGGGAATGAGATGGAGGAGAAGGGAGGAGGAGGAGGAGGGAGGAGGCTATAGGAGGAGGGTGAATGCAAGTGGGGAAGGAGGCAGGTGGAGGAGAAGGGAGGGTGTGAGGAGGAGGAGGAAGGAGAGGTGGGAGAGGGAAGCAGGGAAGAGGGAGGAGGGAGGAGGGAGGAAGAGAAGGGAGGAGAGGGCAGGTCATGGAGGAGGATAAAGTAGGGAGAAGGATGAGAAAGGAGGGAAGTGGAGGAGGAGGGTAGAGGGAGAAGATAGTGGGTGGAGGAGAGGGAGGAGGGTGAAGGAAAGTGGGGAAAGTGGAGGAGGAAGGAGGGAGGAGGAGGAGGAGGAGAGGGAGGAGAGGAGGAGGAGGATGAAGAGAGTGGGGGAGGAGGAGGAGGCTTAAGGGAAGTGGGGAAGGAGGAGGAGGAGGAGGGTGAAGAGAAGTGGGAAAGGAGGAGGAGGAGGAGGAGAGGAAAGGGGAGGAGGAGGGTGAAGGGAAGTGGGGAGGAGGAAGAGGGGAGGAGGAGGAGGGTGAAGGGAAGTGGTGAAGGATGAGGAGGAGGAGGAGAGTGAAGAGAAGTGGGGTGGAGGAAGAGAGGGAGGGAATATGAGGAGGGTGAACAAAAGTGGGAAATGTAGAGGAGGATAAGGAGAAGGAGGGAGAAGGAGGAGGAGGAGGAGGGAGAAGAGAAGTGGGGAAGGAGGAGGGATAAGGGAAGTGGGGAAGGAGGAGGGTGGAGGAGAAGGAGGAGAAGGAAGAGAAGGCGGAGAAGGAGTAGAGGGAGGAGTAGGGGTGTGACAAAGGGCATAAGAGGAGGGAGAAGTGAAGTGGGGAAGGAGGAGAGGGAAGGGGAGGAGGAGGAGGAGGAGGAGGAGGAGGGAGAATGGAAGTGGGGAAGGAGGTGGGTGGAGGATAATGAAGAGTGTGAGGAGGAGGGTTAAGGAGAGGTGGGAGGTGGAAGCGAGGAGGAGGAAGGAGGGAGAAAGAGGAGGGAGGAGAGGGTAGGTAATGGAGGAGGATGAAGGAGGGAGAAGTATGAGAAGGGAGGGAAGAGGAGGAGAAGGGTAGAGGAGAGGGAGGATGAGGAGGAGGAGGGTGAAGGAAAGTAGGGAAGGAGGAGGAGGGAGGAGGAGAGGAAGGAGAGGAGGAGGAGGGGGAAGGGAAGTGGGGAAGGAGGAGGGTGAAGGGAAGTGGGGAAGGAGGAGGAGGAGAGGGAGTAGAGGAGGAGGAGGGTGAAGAGAAGTAGGGAAGGAGGAGGAGGATGAGGAGAGGGAAGCAGAGGAGGGTGAAGGGAAGTGGAGAAGAGGAGGAGAGGGAGGGCATATGAGGAGGGTGAACAAAAGTTGGAAATGCATAAGAGGATAAGGAGGAGGAGGAGGAGGGAAAAGAGAAGTGGGGAAGGAGGACAGAGAAGGGAAGTGGGGAAGGAGGAGAAGGAGCAGAGGGAGGAGTAGGAGGAGGAGGAGAGGGATGCGATAAAGGGCATAAGAGGAAGGAGAAGGGAAGTGGAGAAGGAGGAGGGAGGAGGAAATGGAGGAGAGGAGGAGGAGGAGGAGGGTGAAGGTAAGTGGAGAAGGTGGAGGAGGATGAGGGTGAAGGTAAGTGGAGAAGGTGGAGGAGGAGGAGATGGAGGAGAAGGGAGGAGGAGGAGGAGGAGAGGGAGGGCACAGGAGGAGGGTGGAGGAGAATGGAGGGGGTGAGGAGGAGGAGGGAAAATGAGTAGGATGAAGTGAAGTATGAAAGGAGGAGAAGGTAGGAAGAGGATGAGGATAAGGGAAAAAGAGGAGGGTGAAGTGAAGCAGGGAAGGAGGAGGAGGGGGAAGTGGCGAAGGAAGAGGAAGGGGGGGTGCATAAGAGGAGGATTAAAGGAAGTAGGGAAGGTGGAGAAGGGATGAAGAGGAGGAGGAGGAGAGGGAGGAGGATTAGGGAATAGGAAGAGGGAAGGGCAATGGAGGAAGAGGAGAAGGAGGAAGTGGGGGGATAGGAGGAGGGTGAAGGGAAGTGGGAAATGTGGAGGAGGATAAGGAGGAGGAGAGAGAAGGAGGAGGAGGGAGAAGGAGGAGGAGGAGGAGGAGGGAGAAGAGAAGTGGGGAAAGAGGGAGAAGGGAAGTGGGGAAGGAGGAGGGAAAAGGGAAGTAGTGAAGGAGGAGGGTGGAGGATAAGGAGGAAGTCTTGGAGGAGTAGGAGGAGGAGGAGAGGGATGAGATGGAGGGAATAAGAGGAGGGGTAAGGGAAGTGGGGAAGGAGGAGGGTGGAGTAAAGGGAGGAGGGTGAAGGTAAGTGGGGAAGGGGGAGGAGGAGGAGAAGGGAGGAGGAGGAGAAGGAGGGCATAGGAGGAGGGATAAGAGAAGTGGGGAAGGAGGAGGGTGGGGGAGAAGGGAGAGGGTGAGGAGGAGGGGAAGATGGAGGAGGAGGAGGGTATATGAGTAGGGTGAAGGGAAGTGGGGAAGGAGGAGAAGGAGAGGGAGGAGGATGAGCGCAAAAGAGGAGGGTGAAGTGAAGTAGGGAAGGAGGAGAAGGGATGAAGAGGAGGAGGAGGAGGGAATATAAGGAGGGTGAAGGGAAGAAGGGAAGTAGTGGGAGGGAGGAAGAGGAGGCAAGGGTGATGGAGGAGGAGGAGGAGGAGGCAAGGGTGATGGAGGAGGAGGAGGAGGAGGGAGGAGGAGAGGGAGGAGGAGGGGAAGGAGGAAGAGAGGTAGGGAATTGGAGGAGGGTGAAGAGAAGTGGTGAAGGAGGAGGAGGAAAATGAAGGAGGAGGAGGAGGGATAAATTAAGTGGGGAAGGATGAATACGGGAATTCAAGATGGAGGAGTGTGGAAGACAAAGAGGAAGAGGAGGGAGAAGAGGGACGGTCATGGAGGAGGATGAGAAGGGAGGGCAGAGGAGGGAGGAGATGGTGGGTGGAGGAGGGAGGGAGGAGACGATGGGTGGAGGAGGATAAGAAGGGAGGGAAGAGGAGGTGGCGGGAGGAGATAGTGGGTGGAGGAGGAGGAGGATAAGGGAGGAGGGAGGAGACAATGTGTGGAGGAGGAGGAGGAGAAGGCAGCAGGAGGAGGAGGTATAGGGTGGAAGGGAGAGGGGGGAAGGAGGGAGGAGAGTGGGGGGAGGAGAGGGTTGGAAGAGGAGAAGGAGGAGGGAGGAGGAGAGGGAGGTCAAAGGAGAAGGAAGAGGGGATAGAGGGAGGGCTATGGAGGTGGATGAAGTTTGGGGGGAGGATGAAGGACTTGAGATAGGCTGATATCACATTTGCATCTTGCAATCTAGAAATAACATTATGCTAACTCACAAATAAAAAATATAAAATGAGAAATATAAATTACATATGGGATAAAATAAAATAAAATAAAATAAACTAGCGTAGATCCATAAATTACATCCCTTTGGGTGCTTGATAAATGCAGGTTTAAAATGGATTTATGCTAATTTACTAGATTTGTTCTTTAGAAAATGACAATTTATATTTTTGTAATTTCTTCTTTTATTCTCTCTAATATATCTTAAGTGGTAATGACTGATGGAAATGTTAAACTCTTTTTTAAAATATATTCAACCTTCTTATACTATTCTAGCCTTTTTATTTTATTTCATTTTTAATTACTTTTAAAATAATTTAAATTAACTAACTTTCTTTACAATTCACCATAATAAAATAAAACATTTTTTATAATAAAATTTAGTTATATTTTGGTGTGTCTTTAGAATAGATTATGGCTTATTGATTAGAATAAATGAGTTTCATCCAAATAAAAATGATGAGATCAATGTGTGTTTAACCTAACACTACACCAACACAAAGAATATAGAGAAAAACTTGCCACTTATTTTTTGAAATAATAAAAACCCAATAATAAAAGTTAATGAAAAGTAATTAAAAGATCCATGTAAACCATGATTTACCAAACACTAAAGGGATAAAAATGTTTGAGGTGTAATTTTTTATGAACATTTAAAAATTTAACATAAAAATAACTTACACCTAAAGAAATTGGATCCCTCTCGGTGCTTTCTAGATCTAGGTTTAAGATGGATCTATGGTGGTTTATTTATGTGGGTTAACATAATGTTTTTTTTTTATGTTGGCTAGCATAACATGACTAATGTTACAATCATAATGTGCCAAAATATCCCCCATACTAATAATGACATTTTATTATTTTCTCAAGCAAATTTCTTAAAAACAAGAGGATTTTTTAGCAATTGAACTTCTAAAGTTGTTTACCTCATAAAACTTGAACCACCCTTTAAGTGATAGCTTTTAGAAATTATTCAAAGGATATTACGACATACATAACATGTATGTTTTAATACCATATGCTTTTTATTTGGTCAAACTATCTCCATAAAAAGAGGAGGTTGTTTTGATTTGGTCAAACTATATTGGTGCCATATTAAGAAGTTGTTTGAATTTGTTTTTTTATGCTATGGATATAGAAGTACCACTAAATTAAACTTATCTATTTATATTAAGTTTGAGATTGATGAGTGGCCATCATTTATTTACAATAATTTCCCATGTTGCTTGTACTATGGGAAGATATCCATTGCTTAACTAATGGCCATTGGTATCAAATTTTGGTATATGAAATACGTTTCCTTATTGGTATGGAATTATATATTTAAAATCAACTTTGATTCAACCAATATTCTATTCATTTGTAAATAGATGGCATAACATAGGAAAATATGTTTCAAACTAGTATTCTTTTTAATTTTACTTAACTAAAGTTAATTTTAAAAAGTCGTAAATTAATTTTTAAAATCCATATTCTTAGCACCTTGAAATTAGTTCAAGTACACATCCATTCAAATATTTTTCATTGAAAATTAAAAATCTAAAAATATGACAATCCCACAAAATGTAGACTAACAACAAAATAATTACGTATAATTCAACAAAATTTTAATTGATAATTTAAACAATCCATCATTTCATCTTTTGAAACAAGAGATATTCCACGTGCATATATCATGCCAGGGATGAAATGGTACCAATACATTGTTTATTTACATTTCCCAAAGCTATTTATAAAATATAGGAACAAGAACAACCATAATCACTCTTAAATAGAAACAATAAAACATACAAATTCCTCAAAAAGCATCCCTAAATGATATATTTTGAATTTTGAGCTCTTTGATGATAAAAAATAATAATTTGAGCATATGTATTCATGAAAATATATAGTAGAAAAGCATAAGCTACTATATTGCAGAAATAAATTCTAAATATTATGTTACAATTAAAAAGTACACCATTTTATCTAAATATATAAATGCACCATCCCCTAAATGCATTAATATGGTTATAAAGCACTACTTAGTAAACAAAAAAAACATGTCCACGATGTGTTCAAGTAAACTCAACTCACTGCCATGAAACCATAAACATTAAAAAGAAAACGCATTGCTCTATAAATATAAAGACTCACAAAAATGGTGCACCTTTATTTATCAAGACCATCATACTACCCACATAAACTTCAGGTCTACGATGCGTGTTGATGAACTAAATGTACTATCACTAAAACCATAAAAAATTAAATAACTAAGCTGTTCTTTTTCACTATATTCACACCATTTTTGTCGCCTTGGTATATATCAAGAGAATTGTGTAGTGAACAAAAATAAAAATTTGAAGAAGATCGATGCTTTTTATATATATTATTTCACCTCTATCAATCCATTGACAAGATACAAAAATTAAATTTCTAACATGTTGGCTCTCTATATATCCTAACACACCACAATAGTTGGTAGGTATATATATGGTGCACCAACACTATATAACCATAAAAAAAACATCTCAATGTTAGACCATCAATAGTGGTACTCTTATGTTAGAGCATTGGTAGTGGTTCTCTTATGTTAGAGCGTCGATTCAATGCACATATATTTTGAAATAACTGTGAGTTGTGTCACATATATTAATAATAGACATATATATGTGATATTTTTTGATAATAAACATTGTTAATGGTGTTGCAACAATGGTGAGCTACGTTAGTAGTTGTGTTGGTGCTAGGTTGAGTTGCAAGAGGAAATTGTACACCCTTAGTTGAGGAGAAACAAAGTATTGCTATAATTTTTTCATGTTCCCAAAATTTTGTTACACATGCCAGACCTTGAAGATGTGTTGGATACTAAGTGATCAAGAAAATGACAATGCTTACTCTATTCTTTTGGTTTCGTGTGAGGACAACCTAATTATAAAACTAATTTGTCTTTTTAAAATACAAAAGACTTTCTTTGAAATGTATCAATGTGTCCAAATAATATTGTTTTCACATAGTGAACTAGAAAGTATAGGAGTCGACATGAACTAGTATATTCATATGTGTCATTGATGATGCTCTAGTAAACTAAGCTCCGTTGGTAGCAATGTTTGTGAATTAGAGTGATTTTAAAGAAGGAAGTGGGTATGATTCAACTACGAAGAAAATGTTGTCTCTAATATGTATCGATGTGCTTGGAAATTCATTGAACACAACAAATACAAAATATGTGTTGCTTACTAGAAGGTTAAGGTGGCACTTGCTTGATTATTTTGGTCCTATCATCCTATGTTTGGGACAAGAATTCATATGATTAATTTTGTGTTTTTAAAATTTAATACTTTGTCTAAAACTTTCTTAGACACGGCTGAGTCTTTGAAGTAGCGTAGGATCTTAGAATACAATCTTTGTTATCTTCCAGATTTACCCCTCAAAATAGTGTCAAAGAAGATAATATTTGAGAGTCCCAAAAATATAGTCTAGGGATGATGTAGAGGTCACTCTTACTTAAATGTTGGTGATTTTATGACTCAAGGGGTTATCTCTATCATATCTGAAATTCAAATATTAATATCTACAGTAAAATCCTTTTTTAGTAATGCAAGCAAGTACTTTAAATCTGCAACTACATTATTTCAAATATGTAATTAGAAGTTCTGATTTTTATGTGACTAATGCATCGATACATTGGGCAATAATATACATAGTATAAGTAGAGAAAAACACCAATTTCTAATGCCATTGGGTATGATGATTCCTGGTGAAAGTTGAAATACAATATTTGAATCCAAAACTTAGTCAGAGAAATTGACACAAAATAGTTCTCACAACAATAAAAAAAATTCAAGTTGTCAAAGAAATAATATAAAGTTGTGTCTTCAATATTCATAGTTGTTTGAGTACACAAGATCTTGAAAGTCCCAGATCACAATCTCTCCTAATAAAAAAAACTCAAGTGATTCATCACAACATATATCCATATGCCTGGACAATTCTAGGAAACAAGATTTGCAGTAGAATTATGCACTAGATTTGATATAAAGACTTATAAAATTTATGTATGGATGCTCATCATTTATCCAATCAATCATGCCCATATTAACTCATAGAATCACACAACTATTTCCAAATTTAATACACTCTAAATATTCATTAACAACATAACTTTTATATCAATAGCTTGATCATACATGGATGGGAGTCCTATACCTCAGGACTTGTGTCCCCCTCTATTCGTAGACTTACCATATATATACAATTTAAGAAACAAACATAATTTTTTTAGATCCACGTTACTTGCTGAAAAAACTTAAAATTATTCTAATTATCCTAATATCTCTAAGATATTTATATCCATCAAATTTTCCCCAACAAAAGAGATTTGTTTACAATCTCAACTGACCAATCCCATCTCTAGGGGATCACATCCTCTTATTTTAGCTTATATTCTACAATTCATAAAAACACAAGGAAATTACAATAATTATAATTTTGAGAACCAAATTCCTCAGTAAAATATAAGACCTCCTAAATCCCTGTCAACCATGTGAATTTTCAAGGCCTATGCTCTCGCATCGCGTTATCATGTTATGAATGCTTGATTTGGTGTACGCAACTTCTCATTTGAGAAAGGGTTCAATATTCTATCCTTGAATTGGTTTTTTGTTGGCCACTATTATCCCATCATATTCATAGATATGCAAGTGTCCTCCAACTCTTCTCCCTCTTCTGCTATCGCATTCTTGGTATTCATGTATATTGCTTTCTAGAATTGTAGTTGTTAGTCATTTGTAGTGCTATATTCTCATGTATATTGTTCTCAATCCCTAGAGTGTTTATTTGGAGGAGAGAAGGATGAAGTTATCCCTTTATGTAGCATACCTCATAAACTTGTATGTTGTTAGGTGTGGAAAGGGGTAAGATTTTTTTTTGACCATAAATGTTTCACACTTTTGGATACATCATACTCTAGAATGTAAAATTACCCAACAAATCCCTTCTTTTGAATTTTTCATACTCTGCTTAAGATTCTAGTCATACTCTGTGTAAGTCCTTTACCCTGTAGTCAACATAAAACTACATGGATGATCTTTTCTTAGTAAGGAATAATCGAGTGCAAGAGAATATGCTGGAATGTTCTTTTATTATCATCTTGGGGATAAACCCGTGCATTAATGGCCCCACATCAATACAATTATATTAAATAACTAGATCATTTGCATAGTGTTTCCATAGCATTAATCCCTATACTTTGCTCTTTAAGTTACCCTTAAACCCTTCAAAATATACATGTATTATAAGCATGAACAGTTTATGAAAGGAATTACAGCTTAGTTCCTATCCAATCTTGTTGCATTCAGTCTGTGTATAATTTGTATATTCGTTATCCTTTAATAAAGAAAACATAACATACTACATGTATAAAATAGCTTAGGAGCAAAGCATGAGATTCTTTCAACATATTAAACTGTAACAAAATACAAATAAACATTAAACAGGTGAGAGACACCAACAAAATACAAATAAACATTAATTAGGTGAGAGACACAAATGTGCGTGGTTCACCCCATTCTTGGGGTTACGTCCACCAACCGTTTTATCATTATTATTCATTCAATGAGAGAAAATTACATTTTTGCAACCCCTTGTTTCCATACTACTTGCATCCATAGAGGGTTTACCTGAATATAACCACTCTCAGTACTTAGATATTTTTAACCCTAAAAAACATTAGGGAATACATCTTACCAAGATTTAAAGTTACTTCTATACCTCATGAAGTAATCCCCTCGACATAACTCAGCATCAACAATAAGTTTTCTGCTCAACAAAGGAAATCCTCTTCCTCAAAACAAGTAGTGTCTTTTATCCACAATATATTGAAATCAAGATAGGACACACATTCTCTTAGTTCCATTCTATTCAAAATAGGTTTCCTAGTCATATTACATTCAATCCCAATAAATAGGTGCACGGAGTATAAACATTTCTCTGTGTCAAATTCAAATCGACAATAGGTGCATGCAGTATAAACATTTCTCTACGTCATGTTTGAATTCTAATCAAATAATATATGCGCTATAAACCCTTATCAGATTTTGATCCTAAGAGATCTCAGAATATAGTTCGCTTCCATAATCTAGTTAGTTATATTTGGAGATGGAACTAGTAAAAGATGGCTATTGATTCCTGGAAAAAATAATAACCATTGTAAGGTTATCCCGTTATAGAAAAAAAATAGGTGAACTAAACACTTTCAAGGATCTACCAAAATATCGCTTCCATCCAATGCACCGAGGATATATTTTATCAACTCGAGCAGAAATAAATAAAAATATCTCAAGGAAAGGATATGGTCTAGTGATTCCAGCTTTAGTGAGTACCATACTACAGGAAGCGGATGTTGGCTTCAACCTCTTTGATTGTAGTGGCGTGCAGAACTCACATAGCATGAACTATGTTTTGTAAAAAGTCCACGAAACACCAAGGTTTGCGTGCAAAAGATGCACCCCAAGAACTTGATACATCTACTAGCCTTCCCCAATTTCCAATTGCAAGGATACTGGTATTGCTTTTGGGGATCTATGTTCTTCATGTGACCACACAATACTACTTGCTTCCAGTCAAACAATAATTTAGGTATGAAGCAAAATTGTCAACAAGTTCCAAACCACATTCGTTGGCCTCGAATAGACAACCAAAAAGATCCCAGTTCGATAAAGGGAAAAATAAAGGTCATTTCAAAAGAAATCGCAGAGAGTAAAGGAGAATATCCATGATTAGATTTTTAATCGCAAACTTCTTTTGATGTGCATTAAAATCAAAAGGATGCCAAACATCATGATTTCCAATCATATTCCTTCATCATTTTTGTTGCACTAGATTCTATTGAGATCATCGTTATCTTCCTCAGACATTACTTCCTCACGCTCTGACAATTGATTGGTAGATGATGGGTTATGCTCATCCTGTGAGATACAGCTATGAGGTATATTTGAAGAATGCAACTAGAGGGAGAAGGTTGTCTCGATAAGAAAAAAGGAACGTAAGGACTAGACTGGATAGGCCTCTAGAGTCAAGTGAAATAACAACCCTAGAAACTGATGGAATCAAAAGATATTCTTAGCTATCAATTTAAGGAAAAACCTCTCACACATTTAGAACTAAAGCTTCTTTTGGTTATGCCAGTGGACTATACAAGCAACCACTGGGAAAACTGAGTGAATCCCTTGGAAGAAAAGTAGAAAAAACATCCCACTAGAAATCACAGTCATACCTCAAGTGTTTCAGAGTTCATCCATGTTCACCTCATTCAACGATCGCAGCTCACCAAAGGGAACAACATGTGTTTGCTGAACTGGTGCCATTATCCATTGGCTACGTTCCTACATTTATTTCCCCCAGTGATCAATCCAATGTTAATATATATATCAAGGTAGGAAAGATACTAAGTGATTAAGAAAATATAGAGACTGGACTGGCATGCAGATGTAGGTTGAGCGCAGGCAGAGCCCCGCGTCCTCCCTTCTCCCCCATTCTTGATGGTTTTTCCATAGCCATTATAAAATAATAGGGTAACTCTCAACGCATCTAACATCAAAGGTCATGAAATATGGAAATGTCCCCACAATTGGTGGCTCTAAGTGAGGTGAATTAATCCCTCCACTCTCGGTGGCTATGGGTGAGGCAATCAAGCCCTCCACCATCCATGCTTCTGTATACTAAATTTGTAACGCCTCCTTGATTTACCACTGCAATTAGGTAATGGGTCCTTTTTTTTTTTAAACCCTTGATCATGAATTTCTGATAATGCCTCCACAACAGGTGACTATAAATCAAGGTACAACATAAAAGACAAACACTCTATTCCCACTTCTGGATGATAATAAATGTAAATAAAATGGAGAGAGGCTAGATAATATTTTTCCGTAGCTAAACTCAGCCATATCGTGGAGGTTTTCCATTCACAAAGAAAATAAAATAATATAGGTTTTTTTCAACATTTATCTAGCCATTGAATTTCAAGTAGGATTTTTACCCTTCTCTCACTAAGCATTATCTACAGAAAAAATAAAGATAACAATAACAAGGTTGTGCCCTCATGGAGATGGATTATCTAGAAAAATTATGCAAAACCCTTCAAACGTTCAAAGAAATGGACGAAAAATCCTTATTGGTTTGAAAGACTTTCATCTTGAGATCTTCTTCTATCCCTCTAGATGGAGAAAGATTACCGCACCCCCAAAAGAAACAACTTTCCATAGTCAAATTCAATCGTGGGAGTAATCAACGCCTCCATAAATATTGGTCATAAATTTAAGTAGTGGTTTCCACTCTTCTCACCTTCCTCCACAATCAAAGGAAATTCAAGGAAAATAAGTGATGTGTCAATAGTTAATAATATATGTATCCATATATGTACTTTTCTTTTCACCTAATTCCCAAATTGCATGTGCAAGGTATCGATTGTATGTAAGGCCCTTTATATAGATTATACAGGAGCTCCCTTTTTAATATATATAATACTCTCGTGCATATATATATATATATATATATATATATATATATATATATACAAGCATAATATAATGTTGTATATCCTTCATATATACTTAAATATGAAACTCACTTCTTTTCTCGTAATACTCTTATATATATATATATACTATGCAGGCATAAAATAATGCCCCACCCTCATCTATATACTTTTACCTAAAGTTGGTTAAGTCCATTGGTGGTTTTTTCCCTTGTTCTTTCCGTTAAACATTATAACAAATCAAACCTTTTGCGTCGAAGTCAAAAAGGAGGTAAACCTCCTCCATCATAGCTCAATCTTCCTTATAGCTAAAGGCTAGGCTATGGTAGTTTAATTTGAGATGATTACGGCAATCAAATAGGAGATACCTAATCTTACTATTTTGACTTCATAGGCTCCATTTCTCTGTCGTTAAGCTGTGTCCACGTCCTAAGCCTACAACTTGGAACTTAGACTATATTAATTTTATCATTTTTACTGGTGGGGCCTTGGCCTTGAGCTCCTCACTAGAAGAATGAGTACAAAATACATTCTCAAACATAAATTACTTAGGGGTATATAAGAGGGAGATTACATCCTTTCCCCCTAAAATTAACACCGTCCTCGTTGTTATTGTACTTCAACCATTTCCTTCTTATCATGAGTCATCTTTCCTTGATTCGTCCATTCTATCGTGATCTCTTTTGATACTTCTTGATCTTTTTCTACAGTTTGCTATCGTTCCGGACCTACAGCTCCCTGCACAAGGTTCGGGTCTAACCCAATTTTCTTTACCCCATCATGAAAAGAATTATAATTCGACTAAATCACAAGCCATAGATACTTTTTCATTGTAAGAATCTGTAATATTTCCCATTCATTTTCATAATGCAATTCATTCATCAATAAAAACATGTTTACTATCCTTTTACTGTCGGTTTTATCTCCAACCTTTGGACAATTATGTCGTCCTCTACCTGAGGAACCATTTTTTTTTGTTTTTTTTACCTTCAACATTAGCATGTGACAGTCTCTTGGGAATTCATTTAACATGTTTTTCTTTTCATTATGTTTTCAAAACTCCCTTTTGAGTTCCTTTTCCCATTCTAGTGTGGAGTTACAATAATTCTAAGGTTACTCTCCTCAGTGACATCAAACATCGTCCTGTCTTTCTAGATGTCCAAATTTTTGCCTAGGTATTTTGCCACACCATATGCCTAACACCAATGTTCTCATGCGGCAATCACTTTCCTAACACCATTGTTCTCCTGCAGCATGTATTCCTAACACCAATGTGCTCATGTGGCAATCACTTGCCTAACAACATGGTGCTCCCACAGCATTCTAAATTTTTTTGTAATTAGTATAATTTCCACTTTGACTATTTGTAACACACACTCCTTGGTGCTTCACATGACTTTCCTGTCATTGTCACGATTTGTGGATCGGCTACATGGTTAGTCAAAATATCCATTGATAACCCAAAATTTTGATAATCAATTATCATATTTTTAATCATCATTCATGAGTTATATAGCCCTATTAAATCATCTAGAAAAAGTTACTCCTTACTCTGTTCTGAGTAATTGAGCGCAACTTACATCTGTAGGAAGATTTATATACTGTAGTGCACGTCGATTGCAACAGTGGTCATAATCTTAGTGGAACTTGCAATGTTAACAACATCATCCACAGTGAGTCCTTGGTTATACAAACCTTGAGTTTCGACAGTCACCCATTTTAACCTCGTTATTTAAGGTAGCGACCACTTTCACTAACCATTAGTTCCAACGGGTAGTGTTCCTAGCACATCTTGCAATGTTAGTATAAACATTCATTATGTTCAATGTCGGTTTTCTTTTAGACATCCTTACTCGTCTATATTTGGATAATTCCTAGAGAAAAGATATTCCAACATTCATGAGTGGAGAAGCTCGGGAAATGGATATTCCAATTAATGCCAATAATTCAAGCAAATCTACTTACCATAATTTCAAATATCAACTACTTATGCTATGACTTTTCTAGTTCACCATAATGAGAGCATTATTATGGTGCATTGCTTTTATGCAACTAGTATCATTAGACACCACACATTATTCCATTTACCTTAGCTGTATTGTAGTCCAATACTCATAAGCAGTCTAGTTTCCTGTTTCCCTTTCTTGAAGAAATACTGTAAGAAACGTTGTTGTTTTTCCCCAATATTGGCTTCCGATATTTTTATGGAGATCCTGCATTCACTTAGCATTCATTTAGTAATCTACTTAATTCAAAACATGAATTAATTAGAACTCTTTGTAAGCATATCGCAATCTCCTTTATAACAGTTACACAAGATAACATCCTTTTGATCCTAAATAGTATTTACTCTTCTGACCATTTACTGCTATGCAGAATAACAATTTCAAGATCTATTAGCTCATGAATTTACAAGGCCAAAAACATAAATTGACTTCGAATTTATGTCTATTCAGGACACCGAGTCATATGTCAGTGATGTGCACCCTAGGAAGAGCATCACAGGTGTGGTCCAGACCAAAGACTCACTTTCTCTTTATGGACCCAAACTTGAGGATTCAGTAGTTCTTTTGACCTATGAATTTAGCATGCTCGACCAAAACAATTGTGAGTTTGTTCACACCTAATGAGATGTTGGTATTTTATGCATTTTCATCTTCAACACTACTAACATTCGTTAAACACAATGTATTTTTCTGCATACCTTTTGCTTAAACTCAACAATATGTGCCTTAGTCATAGACACCCCTTAGCATCACTTATCGTCTTAGTTGGGTCTTATACAAGATAACTTTGGCTACTAAAAATAATATATATATATATATATATATATATATATATATATATTGATATTATTTTTTTCCTTGGGGTAATGCATTTACTTTCTTAAATGATTAATTTGTCCAAACCCCCTGTAATAGCTACCTTGTCATTTCCAAGAAGCTACCTTGTTATTTCCAAGAGCTTTTACTACTTTTCTTTTTGTAAGGAAAACTTTGAAGGTGCATTTACTTATGACAGAACGTCATGAGAAACCTTACATTTATCTATTGTTAATAGAGAACCCCAAAAGGAGTTATAGAACTTAAATTTGAATTCAATTTTCACTAATTCTTTAGCAGTCCTTATTTCAATGAGAATGCCGAAACCAGTGCATCAAGATTTTCCATGTGACCTATTACAATTTTTTAGTAGCGTGGAAGTTCTAAGAATCCCTTCCGATATATATATAGGGTCATTCATGACTAGTCCAAGCTAGGCACTAAAGCATTACGCATTACTATTCATGTTAGAAGTTTCCCATGATAATTTTTGTCTGTGATTTTGTTTATGCAGACTTATATGCCTCACTAAGTTTCTTGTTTTTCCTGTGCAACTAAAAGGTAAAACATTCTACTTAGCCATGTTGCGTAAAGAAATACATCTTTGGAAACAAAAGAAATAGTAGGGTACCTATGCACTTATCCTGTTTGGCCTGACATCCAAGTAGGTAGCAGACCATCTTTATTGCAAATTTTTTTGAGAAGATGTCCCACTCCCTCTTGCATAATTACAAGGTCAAAAATATCCATGGTTGGTACCTTTTGAGGCACTTATGCCATAGATTAATGTGAACTTTTTGATTCCTATTATTTCAAACAAAACTATATTGTTAGCCCCTAAACATAATATGTATGCTTTACTTTGACCCCAACAAGCTCGAGTGTCTCAACTCTAGCTCTGATACCATATGTAGCGTACCTCATAAAATTGTATGTTGTTAGGTGTGGAAAGGGGTAAGATTTTTTTTTGATTGTAAAGGTTTCACACTTTTGGATACATCATACTCTAGAATGTAAAATTCCCCAACAAATCCCTTCTTATGAATTTTTCATACTCTGCTTAAGATTGTAGTCATACTCTGTGTAAGTCCTTTACCCTGTAGTCAACATAAAACTACAGAGATGATCTTTCCTTAGTAAGGAATAATCGAGTGGAAGAGAATATACTGGAATGTTCCTCTATTATCATCTTGAGGCTAAACCCATGCATTAATGGCCCCACATCAATACAATTATATTAAATAACTAGATCATTTGCATAGTGTTTCCATAGCATTAATCCATGTACTTTGCTATTTAAGTTACCCTTAAACCCTTCAAAATATACATCTATTATAAGCATGAACAGTTTATGAAAGGAATTATAGCTTAGTTCCTAGCCAATCTTATTACATTCAGTTTGTGTATAATTTGTATATCCGTTACCCTTTAATAAAGAAAACTGAACATACTACATGTATAAAATAGCTTAGGAGCAAAGCATGAGATTCTTTCAACATCTTAAATTGTAACAAAATACAAATAAACATTAAACAGGCGAGAGACACCAACAAAATACAAATAAACATTAATCAGGTGAGAGACACAAATGTACGTGGTTCACCCCGTTCTTGGGGTTACGTCCACCAACCATTTTATCATTATTATTCATTCAATGAGACAAAATTACATTTTCTGCAACCCCTTGTTGCCATACCACTTGCATCCATATAGTGTTTACCTGAATATAACCACTCTCAGTACTTAGAGATTTTTAACCCTAAACAACATTAGGGAAGACATCTTACCAACATTTAAAATTACTTCTATACCTCATGAAGTAATCCCCTCGACATAACTGAGCATCAACAATAAATTTTCTGCTCAACAAAGGAAATCCTCTTCCTCAAAACAAGTAGTGTCTTTTATCCACAATATATTGAAATCAAGACAGGACACACATTCTCTTAGTTCCATTCTATTCAAAACAGTTTTCCTAGTCATATTACATTCAATCCCAATAAATAGGTGCGAGGATTATAAATATTTATCCATGTCAAATTCAAATCAACAATAGGTGCACACAGTATAAACATTTCTCTGCATCATGTTTGAATTCTAATCAAATAATATATGCGCTATAAACCCTTATCAGATTGTGATCCTAAGAGATCTCAGAATATAGTTCACTTCCATAATCTAGTTAGTTATATTTGAATATGGAACTAGTAAAATATCGCTATCGCTTCCTGGAAAAAATAATAACCATTGTAAGGTTATCCCGTTATAGAAAAAAAATAGGCGAACTAAACACTTTCAAGGATCTACCAAACTATCACTTCCATCCAATGCACCGGGGATATATTTTATCAACTCGAGCGGAAATAAATAAAAATGTTGCAAGGAAAGGATGTGGTCTAGTGATTCCAACTTCAGTGAGTACCATACTACAGGCAGCAGATGTAGGCTTCAACCTCTTTGATTGTAGTGGCGTGCAGAACTCACAAAGCACGAACTATGTTTTGTAAAATGTCCACAAAACACCAAGGTTTGTGTGCAAAAGATGCACCCCAATAACTTGATACATCTACAAGCCTTCCCCGATTTCTAGTTGCAAGGATATTGGTATCGCTTTTGGGGATCTATGTTCTTCATGTGACCATGCAATACTACTTGCTGCCAGTCAAACAATAATTTAGGTATGAAGAAAAATTGTCAACAAGGTCTAAAGCACATTCGTTGGCCTCAAACATACAACCAGAAAGATCCCAGTTTGATAAAGGGAAAAAGAAAGGCCATTTCAAAATAAATCGCAGAGTGTAAAGGACAATATCCATGATTAGATTTGTAATCGTAAACTTCCTTTTATGTGCATTAAAATCAAAAGGATACTGAACATCATGATTTCCAATCATCCTCCTTCATCATTTTTATTGCACTAGATTCTATTGAGATCATCCTTATCTTCCTCATACATTACTTCCTCACACTCTCACAATTGATTGGTAGATGATGGGTTATGCTCATCATGTGAGATACAACTATGAGGTTTATTTGAAGAATGCGACTAGAGGGAGAAGGTTGTCTTGAGAAGAAAAAAGGAACACAAGGACTAGACTGGATAGGCCTCTAGAGTCCAGTGAAATAACAACCCTAGAAACCAATGGAATCAAAAGAGCTTCTTAGCTATCGATTTAAGGAAAAACCCCTTACACATTCAGAACTAAAGATTATTTCGGTTATGCCAGTGGTGTATACAAGAAACCATTGGGAAAACTGAGTGAATCCCTTTGAAGAAAAGTAGCAAAAACATCCAACTAGAGATCGTAGTCATACCTCAAGTGTTTCGGAGTTCATCCACGTTGACCTCGTTTAACGATCGCAGGTCGCCAAAGGAAACAGCATGTGTTTGCTGAACTGGTGCCCTCCATTGGCTATGTTCCTACGTTTTTTTCACCCAGCGATCAAGCAAATGTTAATATATATGTCAAGGTAGGAAATATGCTAAGTGATTAAGAAAATCCAGAGACTAGACTGGCACGCAGATGTAGGTCGAGCGCGGGTAGAGCCACGCTTCCTCCCTTCTCCCCCCTTCCTGACGGTTTTTCCACAACCATTATAAAATAATAGGGTAACTCTCAATGCATCCAACATCAAAGGTCATGAAATCCGGCAATGTCCCCACAATTGGTGGCTCTGAGTGAGGTGAATTAATCCCTCCACTGTCGGTTTCTATGGGTGAGTCAATCAAGCCCTCCACCATCCATGCTTCTGTATACTAAATTTGTAACGCCTCCTTGATTTACCACTGCAATTAGGTAAAGGGTATTTTTTTTTTTTCACCCTTGATCATGAATTTCTGATAATGCCTCCATACAGGAGACTATAAATCAGGGTACAACATAAAATACAAACACTCTATTCCCACATCTGGATGATAATAAATGTAAATAAAATGGAGAGAGGCTAGATAATATTTTTCCATAGCTAAACTCAGCCATATCATGGAGGTTTTCCATTCACAAAGAAAATAAAATAATATAGGTTTTTTTCAACATTTATCTAGCCGTTGAATTTCAAGTAGGATTTTTACCCTTTACTCGTGAAGCATTATCTACAGCAAAAATAAAGATAACAATAATAAGGTTGTGCCCTCATGGAGATGGATTATCTAGAAATATTATGCAAAACCCTTCAAATGTTCAAAGCAATGGAGGAATAATCCTTATTGGTTTGAAAGACTTTCATCTTGAGATCTTCCTCTATCCCTCTAGATGGAGAAAGACTAGCACACCCCCAAAATCAACAACTTTCCATAGTCAAATTCAATCGTGGGAGTAATCAACGCCTTCATAAATATTGGTCATAAATTTAAGTAGTGGTTTCCACTCTTCTCGCCTTCCTCCACAATCAAAGGAAATTCAAGGAAAATAAGTGATGTGGCAATAGTTAATAATATATGTATCCATATATGTAGTTTGCTTTTCACCTAATTCCCAAATTGCATGTGTAAGGTATCGATTGTATGTAAGGTCCTTTATATAGATTATACACGAGCTCCCTTTTTAATATATATAATACTCT